>JACWQW010000039.1:0-158816 GCA_014849355.1 Cryphonectria radicalis | reverse complement strand
CAGTGCCGATGCCGCTGCCGGCGCTGCTGGCTGCACCAGTCACGCCTGCACCGATGGCCTTGTCCAGGAGGGACTCGCCCTCCTTGGCCGCGTCCCCAACAACGGTGCCGACCACGGACCGCTCCTGCGGCGTGGTGAAGAGATCGCTCACGCCACGGACGTGGTAGGCAGGCTGGTCCTCGCGCTTCAGGCCGACCTTGCTGGCGAGACTCTTGACGCCGTCGACGACCTCAGTGCCGATGCCGCTGCCGGCGCTGCTGGCTGCACCAGTCACGCCTGCACCGATGGCCTTGTCCAGGAGAGACTCACCCTCCTTGGCGGCATCCTCAGCGACGGTACCGACGACTGATCGTGCCTGCTGAGTGGTGTCGAAGACGGGGATCGCGAGGCCCAACCTGTGGTCGTCGCTGGGGCTGCTGAGAGACACGACGGGAGCCGTCTGGGCAGTCTCCAGGTAGGCGATGGTGGCCAGGACGGCAGCGAGGATCTCGTTGGAACGCATATTGAATGATTGGGTGGTGAGAGAGGAGAGAGATAATAAAAGAGACCGGCTCTAAACAATTATAAGAATAAAAATAAAAAGGATAGTGGATGGAGTTGGAGGGCTCGTTGCGTTGAAAGGAGGGTGGTGTTGTTGAGATTTAAGGATTGTATTGTCAAAAAAAGAATGAACAATTATTAGGTATTACCCGAACGAATGGTGAGTGTGTTTTGTTGAATTATTACTGCAAGGAAAGACTGGAAAAAGTGTCACTACCAGAGTAGACACTATGAGAGAAGTGAAAGACTGAAAGGAGAGGGAATGATTGATGATGATGATGAGGAGAGGAGAAGAAGACCAAGCACGAGAGAAGGTGGGAGGAGTCGTGACATATATACATTTCTCCTCCGACTCTTGCCCATGCCCATCGCAGCCGGCAGGATCTGTGTCTTCTCTCTCCCTCCCTCCTTTGCTGCCATTGCAGGATGCCTGGACGATTGAGGTCAGGTTGTCGTAGTCAGCCCTCATCACGGCCACGGTCGTTGTGTACTTGCACGCGCGTTCCTGCAGGTGAATGCTGCAAGGCTTTGTTCGTCCACCGAACGCAATGACACAAGGATTCGGGCCTGCAGGCCGGCCGGGGCCGCAAGGCTTGTCTCTCCTTGGCACAATGGGTTGTCGAAACTCGACCCTGATGCCTGTAGACTGTAGATCTTTTTGCTTGCGCGTGCGTGTTGTGTGTTGTCCTCAGTCCAGGGCTTGGTTGCCTGATCCTGCTCTGCTTACTACTCGTGTGCCACCATACCAGATCGAGGTTCGTCCCGAGATATTTTAGTGTTAAAGGATAGTCTAAAGTATCTTATGTGTCAGCCGGCCTGGAACGGGAGACCGGCCTTAAACACGCGTTCTTTGACCCTCTTCCCAGACAAAACACACACATACACACACACATAACCCCCTTTGTCAGATGTCTCTGCCTGCTTTGGACCTTTTTGCGTCCTGCTTATTTACTTACCAAGTGTTGCGGGATGAGAAGCGGGGGGAGATCTTGGACGGGGGCTTGTGTGGGTGTGTATGTGTGTGGGTGAGATTTTTTCGGGGTTGTGGCCTCTTGTGTGTGTGTCTCTCTCTCTTCAAGATCCCATATAATATTCCCCTACTGCAAGTAATATTGTATACATGTAAGATGATAAGCGCAAAGCCCTTAGCAAAACGGCCCTTGTACATGTTGACGCGTGTCTTTGCTGATGCGGGAGGAATGAACATGCATAATACGCCTCACCTGATTTTTTTATTTTTTATTTCCCCCTTGGGAGGCACAGGATCCTGGCCGAATTTCGCTTCACCCTCCTTCAGTTCTAAGTATAATGGAGGCTAAGGACTATTCAGGCGCTGTTCTTGCTCCTACAATCAAGAATAGGCTGTGTGTGATTACAAATTGTTTGAATCCCTTTGAGGAAGGAAAAAAAAAAAACCAACCCCCCTGCAGTGCATACCATTCTAAGGTAATAAACAAGCAGCAGTAGCAGCAGCAGCAGCAGAAGCAGCCTTGCATGTTTGACTTTGTTTCCACCCGCTGATTCCAGCCCTGGGCCTCAAACGGAAGAGGCCCGGTGCGGCCCTCCTTTGATGCAAGCCATACACAACCTGCCGCCGAATGGGCCCGATCCCCCGGGGGAGGGGGGCCTTCGAGGCTTAGATTTCTGGCTGCTTTGCTGCAGGCTGAAAGGGCACATGTTGATGATGATGCACGTCAGGCATCCCACATCCCACATCAGGGCCGAGGGCCCGTGTGGCCTTTCTCATGGAACTGGTTTGTGTGCCCAGGGCTGGGGGTTGCTTGGCGCTGGGGAAAGTGTGCTGCCTCGTCACTGGACTGGACTGCTCCTCTTGTTTTCTTTGAGAAATGGAAAAGTAAGCAAGTGCCATTTGAGCTTTGCTCAGGTTGGGTGTTGTGTTTGTGTATAGAAATGATGAGCTAAATGAAGGGGTTGAAGTGTGTAAAGGCACTATGATGTTTCATCAATAGTAATGCTGAGTACTAGATTGCCTGGAGTATCAAATCTAACTTGATCATGAAAGCACAGATATCTAAATCAGAGTTAACTGAGTAATCATCTTCTGGCTATCTAGATTCTTGATATCAACTTGCAGA
Organism: Cryphonectria radicalis; assembly: GCA_014849355.1. Taxonomy (NCBI): domain Eukaryota; kingdom Fungi; phylum Ascomycota; class Sordariomycetes; order Diaporthales; family Cryphonectriaceae; genus Cryphonectria; species Cryphonectria radicalis. Next base: position 156,180 of record JACWQW010000039.1, on the reverse strand, counting down.
GCCTTTCATTAGTCCACATAGAGGGACAATTCACCAGTACCCATCCATATGCCAAAGGACTACACTATGTAGAATTTCTTTGAACTCGCAAACCTCATCCTCCCCCTCTCCAAAAAAATAAAATAAAAAAATAGCTTTCCCAAGAAGTAAAACAAGCCTGCATACAGTACCAGCAAATATCTCCCCACCAGTGGTTCAATGTATTGCAATGTAAGGACACAACAATACACCGGCAAGAACATGCCGAGCTGACCTCTATTAATCAGCAACCATGGTAGATCCTCATGACACTTTTTTTCCGGTCAGCAGGACAAGAAACACGTGTCTGCAGCTCAAACATTCAAGACCCCAAAGGAGAGGGAGAGAGAGAGAGGATGAGGCATGTGTGCTGAGTAAACTGCTACACAACACTTTTTTTTTTCAGACCCGCCCGGCCCGTCCGGCCGTTCCGAGGCTGCCACACGCCCTGCTAAAAGTACCCAATTTCATAAGGGAAAAACTCCCTCCCTAATAAGAAGGAATGTTCACTAGTGATCACCAAGCCCCGGATGCAGGCGGCCCAGGATTGGCGACCAGCAGGAGGAGGAGGAGGAGGGAGAGAACAGGATCATGAATTGGTGGACAAGGGCTACGTTGAGGAATACTCCTAGCCTGAGATGGTCCCGATTCCACGTTTTACTATGTGCTGTATGTAAGTTTTACTACTACAGGATTTGGGTGCGTGGGGCGTCTCCCCCCCCCCCCCTCTTTTTCTTTCTCCATTTTATTTTTGGTAACGCTTGCGAATACACTGCGCCGGGTATTACACGGGCTTTGCTTCGCTGTGTAAGTACAGGACTTTTGTTGTACAGGATTCAGAAGCCGGGCAGAACTCTGACCACTGTTTAATTACTGCACTTTACGCACAGGATACTAATTCGTGGGATAAGACAGATTGTGATCAAGTTATAGCCTCAACTGGCTTAAGTGCTGTTATGCAGGCGAATGGCTTGTACAGCAGCCTGTTTTGTGAGCATGCTGCAAGACAACAGCTCGGTTTTGGTTCTTTGGAACGCTGAATACGAAATATCAGGTAGCCCTATGAATAAATGATTGTGTATTCTGCGGCTAGATCGTCTTCATAGCTATGTACAGACTGGCCTTCCTACACGCCTACAGTACAGGACATACATACTGCTATTACCAAGGTATGACAAAATCATCGTCATTAGTATCTCCAGAGTTGGTGGTGGTAGTGCTGCCCTCTTGCGTAGATGGTGGCCGAGATCCTTTGGAGCCTCGTGGCCCAGATTGAAGGCCAAACATGGCGAGGCCCGTGTGCTCCTACTACTATTTGTTCTTCTTCTTCTTCTTCTTCCTCACCTTCTTCTGTTGGACGTCCGTTCGTTGGGTGGTGTGACGAACGCGGATGGGTATTCCTTGATATTGAACCAGTGCAGCTGGAGGAGTCCTTGCAGATTTTGGCATCTCATGTGACCGCTGCAGAAGTTCACGCGTCACATAGCGGCACCATTGGACTTGGATTTCGCTCTTGCGGCCCCCAACCCTCTACGTGTTTCTTTGACTTCAGGCCTCTGACGGTGGCCAGAAAGACATCGCACGAGAGCCTATGAGGTTCATGGTCCTCCAAACACGGCAGGTGCGCCGAAGAGATGCCCCTGAAGACATTGGCCCTCTCGAGAGCCACGGTGTTTCCCCCATGTGGCCACACTGGTAAGACAAGGAATGCTAAGTATTCAAAGCATCGTAGATGAGAAAACTGGGGAACTGGACGGGGGCGATCGCTGGGGAACGTGACTTGCAGAAAGAAGACGGCAAATCGAAGCTGGAGTTGTTCCACAGAAGTATTGAGTACTCTCAAGTACTCTAAATCATGGATAGCCTGTGCAACCCCCAACCTCAGATGTCTTGCTGTAGTTTTCCAAGTCGGTTCACCCCTTCATACTTTAATCAACAATGAACTGCAGCAAGTGGGTTGCTCTACTTATACACGTACACCAGCCACTACTAGACCCCCCTGAAGCGCGGGGGCCTCAGAGTGGGCGAATCAGAACTCGGCAGCCCAGGACCGCCGTATGTAGTACCCGTTACAGGGGGGTTCTGCTGTAAATTCAATGGGGAAAGAGCCTCGGCTCATCTTGCTTGGCCCCGGGGCGGATGCTTTGACCAACTCGTTGCTGCATGTACCGAAACCCTCCTCCCACTCACTGTAAAGTGAACCTCTCTGTCCTTGTTCTTTTTTTCCTCTCCTTCCATTCTGGCTACTTTGGATGGAATAAAACATTTCTTTTCCACCTCATCGCATTATCCCCACTGAAGTTTTCTCATTTGGTCCCAATATGGATGTCAACTCCCTCTTCAACGTCAAGGTGTGTGAATCCCGCGGGGGGGAGAGAAGAGAGAGAGAGAGAGTTCTTACTAAAGGCCATAATGCAAATCAGGGCAAGGTGGTGCTCGTCACGGGCGGGGCAAAGGGCATCGGCCGTATGATCTCGGAGGGTTTCGTGGCGAATGGCGCAAAGGTGTACATCTCGTCGCGAGACGGCAAGGCCTGTGAGGAGGCCGCGGCGGAGCTCACTGCTCTAGGTGCGTATCACTATATGGCGAGAGTGCCGAGGGGGATCCATGTCGGGAGCCTGGACTCTTCTCTCTTTTCATTGTTCCTGTTTGTTGTCTCTAGCCAGCTGGGCTATTATTCCTGACGACGTCTACTCCTCCTCCTCCTCCTCCTCCTCGGCAACCAGCAGAGACAGAGACAGCCCCAAGCAGAAGAAGACTTATGAGATTTCAGCCTCCCAAGCAATCTAACCCCCAGGTAATAATAATAAAAAGAAGCCCCTAGGCTGACCTCCCTCCAGGACAACCATCCGGCGGCAGCGCCATCGCCCTCCCAGCCGACCTCCAGTCCCTGGAAGCCTGCAGATCCCTCGCCGCCGAGCTCACCCGCCGCGAGGGCGACCGACAGGGCCTGCACATCCTCATCAACAACTCGGGCGCCGCGTGGGGCGAGTCCTTCGACACCCACCCGGACCAGGCCTGGACCAAGCTCCTGACCCTGAACCTGCAGCGCGTCTTCACGCTGACGCAGCTCCTGACCCCCCTCCTGGAGAAAGCAGGCAAGCGAGGCGGCGGCGAGAACAGCAACAACAGTGGTGGTGATGATGATGGCGATGATCCCGCGCGGGTCATCAACATCGGCAGCATCGACGCCATCCGCATCCCGACCATCGAGAACTATGCCTACAGCGCGAGCAAGGCTGGCCTGCACCAGCTGACGCGCACCTCGGCGGTCGCCCTGGGGCCGCGGGGCATCACGGTGAACACGCTCGCCTGCGGGCCGTTCCCCAGCAAGATGATGAAGGCCGTGCTGGATTCTGCGGGGAAGGAGCTGGCGGAGGCGAACCCCTTGGGGCGGATCGGGACCCCGCAGGATGCCGCGGGGGCTTGTCTTTTCCTGTGTGGGCGGGCAGGGTGAGTTTTTTTCTCTTCTTCCTTCTTCTTGTCGTCTTTTGTTCCTTGGTTGTGTGTGTGCAATATGCTGACATTACCACACAGTGCTTTCGTGAACGGCGCGACGCTCACCCTGGACGGCGGTATACACCTGCTCTCCAAGCTGTAATACTATAAAGAGACCAGATTGCTAGACGGTTGTTGTTGTTGTGATGATGAGGGTCTGGCCCCGGCGATTGGGTTCGACTTTATGAAAAATCACTTTGTCACCAGCTCGCATGCTGCAGACCACCGTCCCCCCCCCCCCCCCACATTCGTCAGCCAGGCTGGGATCTTCTCTGTCTTGGTATATGTGTATATACCTCCGCTTTTCTAGATGAGATGATGGTAATACGAGCTCGGTGAGAGGAGCCCTGTGAGGGAGTGAGTGGGTATGTAATTCATAGTACAGCGTAAAAAGAAAGAGAGGATTATCAGGTCACACAGCCAATCATCCCAGGCGTACGATGAGAAAACATGTAGAATCAGGTCCACATCTACAGGAAGGGCTTCAAGTCATCTCTCATGGAATTTGCAACACACTCAACCTGGTCCTATTAGAGAACTCCTCACTCCCCCTATCTAGTACCTTGCCCCCCCCCAACCTTCTCCGTCTCCCAGCCTGACCTTGTGGGGGGTTTGTTTTTTTTTTTAAAAAAAAAAAATCCCTGTCCATAATCTCTCTTGACGCCACGCCCCTGTCTGACCGTGATGTAATGAATCTATGAAACCACCGAGGAGAGGAAGGTTTGTAGACGACCTGTACCGATCTCTAGTTTGTAAGGCCCAGGAACAAGCCAGCCGGCCAGTCCATCTAGCTCTTTGACCACCCCAGGTTTGATAGAAATAGCACCCTCTTGATGCAAATAAGGAGAAGAGAGAGAGAGAGGAATAGAGAGAGATGTATCACGAACATACAAGAGCAAAAGAGAGAAGGAAAGAAAATTAAGGTAACTGGCGCATGCAATAAATAGAGAAGAAAGAAGGAAAAGAAAAGAGAGTCCAGAAAAGGGATATCATTGATGCACCCCGTGCCAACTCCGTGCGCCTGCCTGCCTAGTGCGGCCTTTCCGTCCTAGATATGCTGTTCTTCCCCGACCGTGCGCCTCATTTTTTTGGGGGGGATTTTTTCTTCTTCTTTATTGCTGTTTGCTTGATTCTGCGGTCGCATGCTGGGTGATCTCTGTGGCACCGTCCTAGCGAATCGTCGATGGTGTATCCTGGCTTTTGGTTTTCCGATACCAACAAGATCGAGCCGACAGTTGTGGCTTTGTTTTGGGGGCGAGGGAAGAAGGAGTGCACATGAAAGCACTCTCCCCTCCCATGGCTCGACATGCCGACGGAGAGCGTCCAAGTCGAAAAGACCCTTTCTCGGACATTCTTGGGGGGAGGGACGCCGCCAGTTTCCAGGATGTGCTGCGCAGCAATGAAACTGCCCTCAAGGGAGCAGAGTCCAAATTGTGCAAGACGCAGACCGCGATAGCACCATCACTTCCAGGGCCACCAACCAGTGCAGAGTTCGTTTCCCCTCCTTTCCCGTCCAAGCATTGAGTGAGAGACGAGGGTGTGGATGTTCTTCGGGTCGGTGCTGCACAGCCAACATCACACCTCGGGTCTCTTTTCCCGTCTCTCATTTTATGACAGCCCGACGTTCTCGAGATCCCTGATCATGACAGCCACCTGCGCACGCTTGGCAGCCTCGGCAACCAGCGTAAAGTCCTTGAGGAAGGTGTCGGTCGAAGGGTTCTTCATTGGTATGTCCCTGGGTGCGGGAGGCGGGGCGATGGCGCCGAAGCTCCCCTTGGCCGCCTGCGTCTGCGGCCAGTTGGTCGGGGGCTGGGCTTGTTGGTGGGTGGGCGACGACAGCGGGGCGTCCATGATTTTTGGTCTGGTTAGAAGGAAAGAGAAAGAAAAAAAAGGAGATGATTGAAGGGTTGGTTGGTGGTTGAAGAAGAAGAAGAGGTGTGGCGGTAGTGGTTGGTCGCTCCTTCTTGTATGTATAGAGGGACGGATGATAACGAGAGGGGCGATGGGCCAGGGTTTCTTCTTTTTTTGCTGGGGGTTTCCCTTCCTCTTCTTCTTCGTGGGAGGTCGAGGCCGAGGCAGCTCGTGTGCTTTTGGTAGGATGATCAGGTGTGTGTGTGTGTGTGTGTGTGTGACGAAGGTCTGCTGAGAGGGGCGAGGCGGATGATGACGATAGGACGGCAGACGAGATAAGAGGAGAAAGGGAGAGAGAGAGAGAGAGAAAAGAGTAAAAGGAGGAGGGATGTAGGGCGAGGCGAGGCCAGGCGAGATGAACGAGGTGGGAAGAGGGTGGAGTAGTGCGAGGGGAGAACAAAAAAAAAAAAGGCAAAGCACGCGAGGTCTCCGACGAAAGGGAGAGGAGCGTTCCTATTGAGCGGTGGGAGCAGCAGCAGCAGCAGCAACAGCAGCAGCAGCAGCAGTAGTAGTGGTGACGGTAATCATATGGATGGTACTACGCAAGGCAGAAGCGGTGTGTTCTTTTTCTGGACTGGTTCCGTCTCTTGAGCTGAACTGGACTGAGGGACCGGACTGCGTTGGATTTGGGGTGGATGAGATCAGATCCAAATTAGGTTGGGATTCGAAATGTTGCAGTTTCTGGCACACGAGATACGTCTTGGGTTGGCTTTGGTTGGTTGGCTGTAGAGCTGTAGAGAGAGAAAGAGAAAGAGAAAGAGGGAGGGAGGGGGAGAGGGAGGAGATTGGGGAAAGAGAATAAAGATGAGTTCTTTGCTCTTCCTCTTTCAAGATTTCACAGTCGAGGGCCCAAGAAACATGGGTACCAAGAACATCGGTACTCTGCCGAGCCGAAATGTGTGGGGTAAGAGTCCTTTTCTTTCAAGTACAACCCGGGTCCCTGTCGTTTCTAGGCGATAGGAGGGGTTCAAGAGGAGAAAGAGAAAGGCCAAGGGAGGAGAGAACCTTGAAGATGGAAGATCAACATGGGACGATTCAGAGAGAGAGAGAGAGAGAGAAAGCGAGGCCGAGAGAGAGACGAAGGCGAGAAGAGAGAGAAAAGAAAACGAAGTGGATACCGCCCCAGGCTGCTGTGGATAATCCAAGGCTGCGCGCGCGCTGGGTCGGCAGGACGGGCCTGGCTGCGTCTGCGTGTGTGTGTGTGCATGCAAAAGGTGACGATGATTGGGGGTGGAAGAACAAGGACCCTCCCTCGAGTCAGACCTTTTCTTTCCTTTCCTGCTGCTTATCAATAGTGCTTCTTTGTTCCCCCCTTCTGGGCGGAGATTATCCTTCACCGTATCTGCTACGAGGTTTGTTGTTCTTCTTATATCCCCCCTCCTCGGCTCAAGAGAGGAGAGATTCACTGTCCACATGCAGACCCCCGCCACGAGGCAGGGCCAGGGCACAGCAGGGCCAGGGCGGCGGTTCTATGCAGGAGATCGTACGGGGGAGCGGGAAAGGGTGGTGGAGCGAGGATCCTGCGCTTAACAGGCGGTACATTCACCTGACAGGTCTGGCACCTCATCCCAGGCCGTGCAACAGCCGAGGGATCTGCGTGTGGGGCCCCGCGTTGCAGGTATCTTTTGCTTGTACGGATCTGCACAAAAGGGGGCATGATCGCATGTACTATGTACTGTGTACCCTGCGCATGTAGCACTCCAGGCGGCGTCAGGTGCGGTACCGCATCATTCGAGGATCAAGGCCTGATCAAGGACTTTTTTTCTTCTTTTCTTCTTCAGGTGGGAACGGCCACGAAAATGAAATGCACCCGATCAGCCCACGTTGCCTCCCCGTCTCTCTCCCCCCGTTCTTCTTCTTCTTCTTCTTCTTCTTCTTCCTCCCTTGGTGCAATGCAGCTGCAGGGGAGAAGGGAAAAATAAGAGACATAATCTCGGCAGGAACTCCTCGAGGTGTTCAGGAGGGTTCGCGATAGTGTCATATGCACGCTTTCATCACTATCATTATCCCGAGGCCCCAACCCTTGAGGGCAAGATAAGAAGAATACCAGCTCAGCCATCTATTCTGCCCATGACACAATCAAATAGCCTCCTCGTGTCTCTCTCTCTCTCTCTCCCCCTCCCCCTCCCCCCTGGCTACCCCAATTCGCTAGGACGCGGAGAAGTGCCTTGGAAAGAGGGACGCTTCCGGCTTGTCCTCCCTCTCGCCCCCCCCCCGCTTCGAGTCATCACGATCTCTCTCCCTCTCTCCCTCCTTTCTCTATCACTCTCGTCATTCCCTCGCTAAATTGGCCCCTTTTTCTTTCTTCTTTCTTTTCTTTTTCTTTTTTTTTGTGAAAAGAAAGAGTTGGAGGCTATTAAAAGTGAGCGAGCGACAAGGCAAGGGAGAGAGAGAGAGCACTGGGTGATGGGCCAGATAGGGCCGAGATAGTAACATATATTTCGCAAGGCGGGAAATCCCGGGTGGGATATAGACATAGAAAGAAGAAGAAAAAAACGGCCCATGTCATGCAGTGGGCTCCGCTAAAGAAACTTGCTGCCCCGTCGCCGTGCCTTTGTGGATTTCGGGCATCTTTCGTCCTCCCCCTCGCATCATACCATCATCGCCGCCCAGACAGAGTGAGTATTTTTTTATTTTTTCCACTTCTCTTCTTCTTCCTTTCTTCTCGCGAGAGCGATCAAAGGACGAGTTGGGTGGCGGGTTAGGGATATTTCGCCGAGCCGCAGGGTCACACGTGACGTGGAGGAGGAGTCGTATCGAGTCGTGTGTGCATGTTGGATGGACCCTGAATTTTGAATTTTTGTGTGTAGAGCAGACTTTTTCTTATTTTTTTGCCCCCTCCCTTGCTCTTCTGATAGTACATAGTAAGTATCTCCTTCTTTCTTTTGATTGTTTACTTGGGGTCAGTCCCAATCACTATTTCTTCTAGTTCCAAGGGACGCAGGCAAGATAGGCAGGGTCTCGAACGTGTAAGCCCCTCTCACTGTAGGGCGAGAAGAACCACCTACCATACTGCATGCAACATAGTATGATCTGTACTTGGAGACTGTGGATCTACTGCCGTCTGTGTACGTGCTTGTGTGGTGGTACTCATGAACCAAGGTACATGTATGCTCCCTCTTCAAACTGTTCTGCCAATCCAACGACAACAACACGATAAAAAAAAATTAAAAAAAATAGAAAAGAAAAGAAAGGAAGAGAAGAAGAAGGAAGAAAAAAAAGAAGAAGAAAAAAAGGGTGGGGAGGGTCCAAGAGAAGGTGCAGATAGATGCAGACCAGATGCAGGTCCCAATCGATAGATGCAGTGGAGACCCGGGTAAAATCTCGCCGCATGCCTCGGCGGGCCGGCCTCTCCAAGCACCGACACGTACACTATCGTACCTTCTTCCCTGACCGCTGCTGCAGCCTCGCGCGACGTCAGTCCAGCCAGCCCCTCTCAGCCTCGCCTCGCAATTTTTTCCATCTCTTCTCCCAATCTCATCCTTGCTCGACGCCCACACCACCCGCCCAGAAACCTCATACACACCCCATCAAGGACGTGAGAGAGAGGAACTGATTCGTTCTAGAACCCACACCCCTTACCTCGCACAGGCCGGCTCGAATTCAACCCACCCAAACCACAACCCCAAACCACACCCAAGCTTTCTGGAAGACGTCAGCCGAGGCTGTCTCCCCATCACCTGACAACAAAAAGACAGGACGCACACCCTCACAAGGCGATGCCATGACATCTGCCCACCAGCCCGGCACCAGGGACCCCTCGAGGAGCTGGATCCCGCCCATCCCCTCGCCCCTCCAGCGCCTCTTCGCCGCCGTGCCCCTCGTCGCCTACCCTCCCAACGAGCTCCCCCGCCGGTCCCCCACGCCATGTAACCTCCCTACGCTCCATGTCTTCATCTCCGACGAGGACGCCGCGAGGGGACGGCCGAGCTTTAACCCCTCGTGTCTGAAGTGGCAGGTCAGTTCCTCTCTCTCTCTCTCTCTCTCTAAGAAGCACCCAAGAAGCTGACATTTTTGCATTCACACACACACACACACACACCAGACCTATCTCCGCCTCGCCTCCGTCGAGCACAACCTCCAACCCTCCACCAACCACGCCTCCCCGACCGGCTCTCTCCCTTTTCTCCAGCCCGCCCTCCCATCTACCCCCGAGCACCGCCTCGACCCCCGCCACCTCCTCCCTATCCCTTCCTCGCGCCTAGACTCGTACGCCCGACAGCACGGCTCGCTCCCTTCCTCCCAGCAGCAGCAGCAACAACAGCCATCCTCATCATCATCATCATTACCTGCAAACACCACCCCCGACGCCCGCCACCATCGCCAACAGGCTTACCAATCCCTCCTCGACACCGCCATCCGCAACGCCTGGCTCTACACCCTCTACCTATCCCCCCCCAACGAACCCGTCCTGCGCAGTCTCTACGTCAACCCAACCTCCCGCTCCGGCCTCGTCCGCCGCGCCCTGCTCACCCAGCTCCGCACCGCCGCCCGCGCCGAGATCACCCGCGCCTCTGGGGGCGGTGCGACGACAACGAGTGCCGCCGAAGGAGCAGGAGCAGCAGGAGGAGGAGGCTGGTCGCTGTCGCTGGGGAGCTTGCGCGGCGGGGACCTGCTCACGTGGGCCCTGGGCCCCAGGGCGGCGGTCGACCCGGCCAAGGTATACGAGGACGCACGGAGAGCGTTTGGGGCGCTGGAGGCGATCCTGTCTGCGGCCGAGGCGGCTGCACCTGATACTAGTCAGAGCCCATTCGAAGAAGAAGAAGAAGAAGAAGAAAGTAGACAAGGACAAGGAGGAGGAGCAGGAGCAGCAGCAACAACAACAACAACAACAACAGGGGGTGTCGGCCCATGGTTCTTCGGCGCTCCCCACCCGACCCTCTTCGACGCCGCCGTCTTCAGCTACACCTACCTCATCCTGCACGACGGCTACACCCCGGACGGCACCACCTGGGGGGACGACACGCTGCGGCGCATTGTGCGGGACGGCTGCCCGCGCCTGGTGGCTCATGTCGAGAGGATCCTCGAGCTGTGCTGCTGGGGCTCGTAGCAGGAGTGGGTCAGGTCAGGTCAGGTCATATATGGTGGGAAAACACGATGGCGAAAAGAAAGGAGAGGTGGGGTTCGAGCCTGAAAAGGATAAAGAGAAGAGGAAAAATAAAAAAATAAAAATAAAATAAAAAGAAAAAAGAAAAGACAAGAAGGGACCAACAGCTGATCCCGTTAACAGCTTTTCTCTCAACGCCACGAATGTTTCCCCCCTTCTTCTTGCCCTTGCATCAGGTGTGAACCAGGAGGAAAGATCTAAATTATATAAAACACCCATATAATAACGATTTCGAAGAGACCCAGTCTCGGTTCTGCCTGGTCATCATCATCAATATCCTCTTGAAGCCACCCATCTCCGAACTGCTTTGACCACAACCAGGACCTCGATCGTTCACCCAGCTTTTCCCCTGGGGCTGAAATGCACCGCCCATCAAGAATGAACACCGGGGTCTGAAGATACATCAATCTCGGTATTTCCATTTCGCTACTGTGCAGGGTGGCTAATACTGCTCCCGCTACCATTCTCTTATGTGACATGCCTGCATAGTGCCATGCCTGTGCATTTATCGCTGTTTGTCCCTCTGTCCGACCGACCTATGCCCGGCCAATCTGAATCAACACGCGTTTCCCATATGCCTCGCTTGCTCCCAGTCAGTTATCCTGACCCGCCTGACGACACGTTCACCCATCTATCCCACTGGCAGGCAAACCCCTTCGTCTGCCTTCATCGCCATCAGTCGAGTAGTGGTGCCTCCCAACACGACAGGGTCTATCTATCCCAATGGGCCTCCCCAAGTCGTGTGAGCACGTCATGCCCATCCATGCGTGAGTAGGGTAAAGGGCAAACCCGAGAAACAAAAAAAAAACAAAAAAAGAGGGGGAGACAAAGGGAAAAAAAAAAAGTAAACAGAAATTGGTGAACAACGCCAGCCTCCATCCATCCATTCCGTACCGCATGACTCCTGAATCGAAATCAACAAACCGGTCCATCCCAACCGGAAAATGCTGGCGAGTTGTCTCGTAGAAGTGGAAAAGAACAGCAGGAAAGGAAAAAAAAAAAAGGAAGGATTGAGGAGAGAGTTGCTGCCGTTGTGTGCATGACAAGTGGAGAGGCGCCGCAGGACTCGTAGGCTGGTACGTGTATCTCTTGAAGAACCGAGCCACCGAGCCATCACAAGACAGACCACGGGTTGCACACAAGGACAAGACCATTCCGATCAAATGCTTCCACAGACACCTGCTCGGGAGTGCTCCAAACCATTTCCATTATGCACTGCTGCCGTACACGGACGGCTGTGGTTTTTTTTTTTTTTTCTCTTTTTTTTTTCTTCTCCGAATAATGAGTCTATCGAATTCATAGCAGGGCCGCCCAACCTGGGAAGACGTGAAAGATGCAATGTTACATAATCCGACAATGATACGTAGTTGAGATTGCAGGCTCTTCGGATAGAGAGTTAGGGTGAGAGAGGGAGGAGGCTTGTGTTGTGGAGATGCCGGAGCAGATATATCGACTCAGGGCTCGTATATGTTCGGCGTCGACCTGTCGGGCCTCAGGATAAAAGCATGTCGTCTGGTCCTTCTCGCCTCTTGGTCGTAATCGCTTCTCAGTCTGTCGGCGGCGATGACCCGAGTACGATGCACATACGAGTCTACAAGACCCTAAAAGTCCGACTGGCTGGGCTCGACCTCGTCGATGATGCTCTTCATGGTGACGAAGGCGCCGGGGCCACCGTTCTCTGCTAGGTCATCGAGGAGCACGCTCGTCTGGGCGTAGACGTTCTCGATGGCTGCACGAGAGGACTTGCCCAGGGATTCTGTAGCACCAGGTTAGTCCAACGACCTCAACGCCACACCGTAGATGCTTGAAAGAGAGGGGCATGTCAAAACCCACGTAGTATCACAGAGTTCAGCTCCTCCGCAACCGCCACACGACCCTTACGGTCCAGCAGATGCGCGACCTTGGACTCCTTCAGAGGGTTTTGGTATGCGATCAAGCTGAAGATGTCCTCCAGAGCTTGCTGCACCTCCTTCCTGGTATCTTTGGCGTACTCAGCCTGGAGGGATTGGCCGTACAGCAGAGCAACCTGCGTGAGGTCGCTGGCGCCGCCGGGGCCCCTTTGGCCGCTGGAGTTTCTCACGTCGTCGTCGTCGTCGTCGTCATCGTCCAGCTCCATCTCCTCGCCTTGTGGCGGGTGGTTGTATCCGTTTTGGCTGTGCCTTTCGCCACCGACCAGGTTCATCTCAGCCTCTCGCCGGATCATCTCGATGAATTTTCGGCACCGGAGACGAAAGTAAACCTGCTCATTCTCCTGGAGCACCTGGGGATAATATGCGTTGGTGTGCTTAAGCGCCTTGTCAATGTCGCCCTCCAGAATCGCCCGCCGGATCCCTGCACGTTGTGAGTGAGCAGGAAGACTACTACGCCTGATTTGGGACGAGGCCAGACTTACGTTGCCGGTTGTTCGCATCCTCATCATCCCTAATATCGATGCCGGGCACCTGAACGTTGGGGTCTAAACACAGTGACTGCTTCTCGGTCTGTATCTCTTGGGCGAATGCCCTCGCCGTCTCGACGTAGCCGTCATGTTGCAGGAATTCAAGAACCTAGGCGGCCGTCAGCTCGAATCGTCAACAAGGTTCTCGGCCGTAGAGAGAGAAAAAAAAAAAACCCACCAGCTGCTGGATCAGATCCGTCTCGCTGAGTGGCGGCGCAAGCCTGCTGGTGTCGGCTTTGGAAATCTCCTTCTCGAGACGACGAATCTCGTCCTGCACAGTTGGTCAGCATATAATTTCCTTCAATGTTGACAATCACAGGCAGACCCAGCCCCGCTCCGCCCAGTATGGATCAGCCATCTTCTGCATGAACTCGTCCAGTGTCCAATACTGGTGTTCCTCGGGCGTCTGAGGTGCTGCTGGGGACGCTGGTCCTCTCTGCAGCGGCTGGCTCTGGACTGCCCAACCGGTGCACCACAGGGACCTTGAGGGCGATGGAGTTCTTGCCCTCCGCTGCTGCTCGGAACTGAAGAGGATAGCTCTATCTGACGGCAGCGGGACACTCTGTCTTCGCGATCCAGGATGTTGATGCCAGATGGGGTCGTCGAAAACTTCGTGTACCCACAGGGGAAACGTGTGCCCGAGAGGACTGTTCATGACGATGTGTATAAATTGGAAAAGGAAGAGGGGGGAGGGGGGGGGGATAATTGAAAAGGAAAAGATAAATGTTAAACGAGTGTGGGGATGTTACATGCCTTCATGTGATTATCGATGTTGTAAACAAACCGTGTTTGTCCAAAGTTGACACGGATGTGTTCGCCAGTCTTTTTCAGTCCGACCGAGGGATAGAGCTTCCCCTTAACTTCTTTAAAAGCAGTCTCTAGAGCATCAAGAGCATGTCAGCACATGGCAGTCGCAGGGCGCCAGATTCCCACTCCCCCCCCCCCCTCCCCCCTTTTCAGTCCTGCCCCGATCGCTCTGGACATACTTATAAAGTGACCATTGTGGGTGAAGAAGGCGGAATTTGTCCCGAAATTGACACCACAGCCTATCGTGTCACCGCCCGAGAATAGCGGACCGTAGTCCTTGCCCACGTTCTGTGAGGCAAAGATGTGACCATCGTCACCATGATAACCCCACGACTCGGACTCCCAGCCGGGAGCTCGGTTCAACGAGACAGACTTGCTGGAAAAGCCGACGGCGATGGTGGTGCTGTGGAGGTGGTAAAAAAAGATAAAAAATAAAAAAGTAAATAGTCAGAGAGACCACTCTTTCCCGCCAGATCAAAGATAATAATAAAGAAGAAAAGGAGGGGATTGTGGGGGGGGGGGGGAACCTACTCGGTGCGTTTTTTGGACAATATCGTGACCTCGAAGTAATACAGCCCACACTGCAGTGGCATGGGGTGATCAGCGCGGACAGCATAGGCCTCGTGCTCCCTCTCGTTGGGATTTTTCTGCGCGGTGCACTTGACCTCCAGGCCGTCCTCCAGGACCTCCAGGCCCGATGCTATTTCCTCCTTGCTTGTGCCCCACCGTGTGGGCAGCGGGCCTATGGCGTCCTCCTCTTGCTCGTGTGCCGGTGTCCGCTCCACCACGTCCCTGGCGATGCCCATGTGGTACGACGGCGACGCCGAGTTCTTGCCGGCCCCGTTGGCGGCCTGCGAGCCGTTGGGCTCCCTGCTGTGTAGGAGTGCCTTCTGCCGGGCCTGCTGCTCGAGCTTCGCCAGGTAGCTGGAGCCCTCGAGGTAGGAGGGCCTGGGGAAGTTGGTGTGGGGTGAGATGATGCCGGAGGCGCCGGCCGCCGTGGAGACTGGGTCTGTCCGCCCCGCGAGGACGGCCTCGACGCCCGGAAGCGTCTCGAGGGAGGCCCTGTTCATGAAGAGCTCGAAGGCCCTCGAGGACTCTGGAAGCTGCTGGCTCGACGCTGAGTAGAAGCTGCTCGCCCCAGAGGCACCGTCCAGGCTGCCGCCGCCGTTCTGCGTCATGATTCCTGCTGGCTCCCGGTCTCGTGCCGAGCCAGAGCGGTTGTAGTTGCGGTGTGCTGCAGGGCGCCAATCGGCCTCGGAGGGGTTGAGGATGTTGCCGAAGGAGGTTGGGCCCGTCCTGCTGGTGCTGCCCGTCCTCTCTCGCGAATCGGACGACGCTGCTATTCGTGCATACGTGATATGGGGCTGGTCCGGATCGTAGATGTAGTCGAGTCTTTGCGTATGTTGGGAATGCTGAAAAGGACTGCTCATAGTTGTCTGGGTTGTTTGACAGAATTTGAGAGGGAGGGAGGACAGGAAGAAGAAGAGGTAGGAGAGGAGAGGCGAGGTTGAGACTAAGTGTCGAAGATGTGGATGGCTGGGCTTGGGTGGTTCCGGAACGAATGGCTTCGATGCTTGGGCCAGGGGCCTCTGTCGGGCAGCTGCAGCAGGACCAGAAGCTTTCTCAGCTGCCTATCAATATCCCTCTCCAAGAGAAAGATGGCCAGACAGACAGGAGCTCACATACCTCTCTTTCTTCTTCTTCTTCTTCTTCTTAGGTTGGCTGGCTGGCTCTGGGGGCAGGCTGTGGTGGGATGAGGTGCAACTTGGGTGGAGGCACGTCACTTGTTCCCGCTGCTGCTTAGTCTAGCTGAGCTGAGCTCAATCAGGACATAAAGGGAACACAAGACAGGAGGCCGAGACAAGCCGCTTTCTGACAATGGAAATGGACCCTTTCAGAAAAGCAATGCACACAACAAACATCAAACTCCTCCTCAGAGGGAAGAACAAATCCAGTTGGAGGAGGAGGAGGAGGAGGGGGGAGGAGGAGGGGGGGTAACCGGAACAGGAGGAGGAAAGATGCTGAGAGAGAGAGAGAGAGTCGGGGTAGTTAGTTAGTTAGTTAGTAGTGGAGTTGTCGCTATCAATGTGTTATCAATGTAGAGTCAGGAGGTGGGTGGGTGCTAAAAGGCATAGGACTAGGGAGTTTATCAAGAATGTGTGCATGTGCCCTCCTTACAAGAGCACAACCTTCGGGGGGGTGGGCAATGAATGATGCATCGATCCATGTGCTCCACTGGTGACAAGTCCAAACGCAGCCAGCACCTGGGGGGTTTTTGTTTAACCCCCCAAGCAGGTTAGGCCACACTACAGCACACTACAGCACACTACAGCACAGCACAGCACAGCACTGCAATGCACTGCAATGCACTGCACATCGGGCTAGTGGCTAATGGGCCGGGGGGCGCATGAGGGGCCAGTCAATAATACCCTTCAGAAGCAGACACACCCTTTCTCTGGATGCAATGAATGTCCAACACGTAGCTGCTAGTTGCTTTTTGGAATCTGAACTAGAGCATTCTATTGGCACATATTTTATTTGGATTGTTTTCTTTTATTTTATTTTATTTTAAAAAGGATCCATATCAGAAGGATGGGAAAAGAAAAAATATAACCTTGTGCTGTTGAAGTTGAAACCATGGTAGAGTTGGCCCTTGCCCCCCCCCCCTTCTCCCCAAAAGCCCAGCCAGCATGCAAGTTGTCATGCATGCTTCACCTAAAACGGCGGTCTCTAAGTCGCCGGAAATGCCCTACTCTAACAGCAGTAGGCAAGCCTAAGGGCACACACATTCCAGGCAACAAGATCAGGTTCGCAAAAAGAAAATCAGGATTCAGCAGCTACATTTTCGGGCATGCCGACTAAAACTTAAGAAATCACAGCGAGAGAAGGTCTTTTTTTTCCTCCCCCCCAATGAAACTCACAAGATGGCACAAGAGGAGGAGGAGGAGGGATAGTTGGTTCCTTCTATTACAAGCCAAAGGCTTGGTACACATCTCGCTTGAGGCCACACACAAAAGCACTGTCAGGAGGAGCGTATAGATAGATACCACCATGGGAAAGTCATGTTTCCAGAAACTATTCACCTACAAAGTAGACATACTGAGATTGAAATGATGACACACTTGATTCTATGTAAATACTGTGTGCGTCCGAGGACAGTGCCTCATAATATCAACGGCATGCCGCTACTGGCAAATCTCTATACAGAAAAAAAGCAATAACCGGACAACCCCCAACGCCCCTCCGACATGGGCAGCGGCAAAGGCCGTCAAATCACCTGTTAAACGCCATGTGTGCCTGATGGAACCTTTTGTTCCATCCTTCCAGCTTTCAGGATGAACAACAGAGGAAGTGGATATCAGCCGTGGACAGAAACCTTGCCCCCAGAATGGTGCCACACCTTTTGGTGGGAAATTTTTTTCAATGTCCCCCCGTAAATCCTGAACGCCAGTGTATTACATGCTCTCCTAGGCAGGAAGACGAGAAATAGAAAAAAGAAAGAAAAAAAAGGAAGAAAACAAGGTCATTCATGTCGCCAAGACAAAGAGAGAGAGAGAGAGAGAGAGAATCGTTGCCCGTCGTCGACGGCTGCCATCCTTAAGCACCCGCGGTGATCGGTACAGGGGCCGGCGAGGAGGCCTGAACGCTAGGGATGCTCTGCATCTCGACGTCGCCACCGGAATTGCTGTTGTCGGACTTGGTCGGCTGCTCGACGTTCTCCTTGTTCTCCTTGCTGCTGTCTGCGTTGGAGGCAGCGTTGGAGACGGCGGCGGAGGCAGGGGCCTCCTCAGGTGTAGCCTCGACGGGCTTTGGCTTAGGAGGGGCGGCCCAGCGATGAATCTCCCACTCGACGCCGGTAAAGGTCTTGAGGCGGAAGCTGCCCTTGTTCCACTTGCGGCACGGCTTGCCGCTGCGGTCGAGGGCGCGCAGGCCGGCGTTGATGGCACCCTGGTTCGCCTTGGGGCCGAGCCGGTGGGCGTTTCCTCGGGCGGGCTCGAGGGAACCATCCTCCCTGCGAGTTGGGTTAGTAACTGTTGCATGCTTGCTAGATGTGGATAGAGAGAGAGGGAGGGAGGGAGGGAGAAAGGGCACCTACATTCGCTGTCTCTTCTTGGGGCCAGGCTTGCCTCGAACCTTGGCCTGCCCGTCGCCGTTCGCTGCGGCTGCAGACCTCTTTTGGCCCTTCTTCTTGTCGGGAGGTCCCATCGCGGTCGGGGCCGGGGTGCCACCGTTGGCAGGCGTGGCTGGGCTGGAGTCGGAGACGTTCTCAGGGTTCGAGGCAGCCGGGGCTGGCTGTGGTGTGGAGGCGCCAGGCGAGTCCTTGATGTCCTTGGCCGGCGTATCCTCCTTGACGGGCTCGGGCTCGGGCTCGGGGGCGGGAGTGGGAGTGGTAGTAAGAGTGGGAGTGGGAGCAGGGTCGAGGAGGGCACGCAGCCGCTCGGGCGAGACTTTGAAGGTGAGGATCTTGGACTCCTTGCCGCTGGAGGCCGAGGCCTTGCGCTGCTTGTCCTTGGCAGGCGTAGGAGTGCGGCTCGATGAGGGCGCCATCGCTTCGAGCTGTGTCGAGGATCTAGGCGGTCGTCAAGAAAGTATTATCTGTGTCGAGGAGCGTGTAAATCGCCGACGAGTGTAGAGGGCCGGTTGCCTTTTTTTTTTCAGATGAAGCTCAATAACAGAGGCGACAGGGCAGGGCGGGCGATGATGGATTGGTAAGAAAGGTATGTGCCTCTAAGGGGAGAGGGGGGAGGAGGGGGGAAGGAGTGCGTATGTATGCGTGTGCGTGTGCGTGTGCGTGTGCGTGCGATTTGCGTACGTGCCTTGACGGGCGGGTTGGTTGCTGAACAAAAAAACAAACCGATCCACTTGATCAGTTAGACGGCCAAGGGAGGGTTGAGTGGACAAGAGAGAAAGAAAGAAAGTAAAGAAAAATCAAGAGTCAGCTGGCTGGCTGGACCTGTTTTTTTTTCTTCTTTTTATTTTTCGTGTCTCCTTTTCTTTCTTCTTGGTGGTGACAGGCGTGCAGAGTTATCTGCAGCATGCGTGGGAGGATGAAGAGGGAAAAAAGTGTGCGCGATGGCGACGATGGAATTATGGTGGTGTTGATGGTGGTGGTGGGTGGTGATGGTTACGAAGGGAAGAAGAGAAAGAGGATGGGACGGTGATGGTTGGGAGGAATCCATCACCTGGGCTTGTTTTATTGCCCGGTGCGGTGGCAGAGGAAACGTTCAAGTTTCGATGGTGCCGCTCGCGCTTCAGTCATTGTGCCTGTGGTGCTGGGCTGAGGTGGCCAGGCCTCGCGCGCTTCTCCCTCCCTCACCCAAGGCGCCCAAGGACGAGGACGGGACGGGTTTGGGTCTTGGAGGGAAATGCGAGCTTCGCAGCCCTGGCGCGCGGGCGATCAACCTTGTTTGAGCTCACCTGCAGGTGGCCGCCGCGGTGCCTCCCCCCCTGCCTGCCTCGCCTGGGGCTGGGCTGGATTACATAAGGGACCCTGGGGGGGGGGCACTTTTGTACCTCTTGTCCAATCTATTTTCGTGGTCTCTCTCCCTCTCTCTCTCTCTCTCTTGCCCTCCCTTTTTCTTGTCCCCATTGTTCTGTCTGGGGTTCTCTTTTTTTTCTCTTTTCTTTCCTTCCGTCTCTCCCTCAATACAGGGTGAATATGAACTGATCAACATCATCATCATCATCATCACCCTCATCCTCATCTCCATCTCGGTGTGGCAAGATAAGGAGGGTTCAGGCAGTGTGAACCTTGGTTGGTTTGTCTCCGCCGCGACTGCTGAGAAATCTGCATGTGTGTCTAGTCAGAAGCACTTGTCACCCCCCTAATACCACACCCTTGTCTCCTGCCCAGTTCTTCCGCTTATCACTGTTAGTGGATGACAAGCCAACCCCATCATCGCCGACAAAGTCTCACATCCCCCTTCAAGGTGTCACTGCCACCCCATCCATCCGTTCAGTGGGCGTTGAACTGCCCAGGCCCTCAATCTCCGGGAAACCCGCCCACAGCCGATCCATCCATCTGACCTCGTCACCTCGCTCAAGAGGCAATGAGGATGAGGATCGCTCCCGCAGAAAGGGACCAGGAAGAAAAAAAAAAGGGGGGGGTGGGGGAGGAGTTTCGTAGCGCCCAGTTGTTGTTATCTCCTCACTCTGGTTTCCTCCCCCTTCAACAACAAATTGCCATGCCTCCTCTCCACCTCATTCCATCATCATGCCTCATGATGCCAAACATGTCTGCTGCCAAATTAAGCCAGAACTGGCTGGGGGAGAAGGGGGAGGGGGAGAAGGGGGAGGGGGGTGGGGAGAGAGGTAGGCACCGGCACGAGTCGACTGAGGACTTATCACCAAAAGCGGAGTCGCAAGAGGGAAAAACCCCCAAGTCCTCCTGATCACACAACCAAACCAGTGACAAAAACGAAAGTATTGTTGTAGCTCCCGCCACCAAGGCAAGAATTGACGGCGGCGGCACCCACACGAATCACTCACTTTACGACTCCACCCTAATAGTTGTCATGTTGTAACCACCCTTCCCCCCCTCCCGCCCCCCTCAACGATTAGGATTTAGATTTTGGGTCTTTGCGCCTCTCCCAAGGCAAGCCTTGACAACGTCAATGCGTCATTCATTGGTGAGCCCGAAATTTGCACCTCCGCCAGCTCGCCTCGGCCTG
This sequence comes from Cryphonectria radicalis, assembly GCA_014849355.1. Taxonomy (NCBI): domain Eukaryota; kingdom Fungi; phylum Ascomycota; class Sordariomycetes; order Diaporthales; family Cryphonectriaceae; genus Cryphonectria; species Cryphonectria radicalis. Next base: position 135,731 of record JACWQW010000039.1, on the reverse strand, counting down.
CCTACTTGTATTATCGACAAGTCGGTGAGGCAACGTCAAAACCACCAACCACCGTGAGGTTTAATTTTGGCAAAGTGATATTAATATTAAACCCTAAATGGTTATACCTGCAAGTCAAGCCACAGCAGAATATTAATCTTGTCGGACATCCGATTCCATCTATTGCCAGCTTGTCTTGAGCATCATCTCGGCTCTCTATGGTAGTCTAATTGCACCCAAGTGTTTCTATACCTGTGTTTTTCATATATTCCAAGGTCTCTCTCAACCAGAATGCAACTATCTATGCCTCTACTGTGACTTCAAAAATGGCCTGCTGCAACAGTGCGTGAAGCAGCTGTCTAAGCCCAGGGACGGCATGGAGAGTGCGAATGTCCGTCCTCCTCCTCCTCCTCAATGCTTATTGAAATAATACGATTAATTACTACTCATTCCTTGGCTTTGTAAACCTGTATAGATCACTCGGCAGCATATACGCCAAAGCAGGCCCGGTGGGAATCTGCCTCGTCGGAGACGTGGGACTGGCATGAATCTCAAGGGGGAGCAGCAAGCAACATATGCGACTGCCTCTTTAAAATAAAATAAAAAGTCTTGACAGGTGTGGCAGCCCTCGATACTATTCAGAGAGACAACAGTGCGGTCTCAACAACAGTAGGTGATTGTGCCGTAATAATGTTGAAGAGGCCCTCCTGATGAAACATTCCTGATCTGGAAGAGTATGATTAGTTGTGAAGTCAGACGGTGATTTACAGTCTCTGCAAGGTGAGTACGTCTCCTGAAGCAATGGGGGGGTTTTTTTTTTTTTTCAATGGTAAAAGAGCTTTTTTTGAGAACGATCGTTGTATCATTGCCACCATTGCTCTGGCTGAATGAAGCTCACTGCCCTCCGTCACCCCTCTCGGCGCAGTACTTGGCCACCTCCTTCTTCAGCGTGTCCTCCTGCCGCCTGACAAGGTCCATGATGTCCCCCACCTTCTCCCCGAGCCTCTCCTCGCCGACCTGGCCCGCGACAGAGTTCATCTCCCGCAGCACCGCGCTCAGCTGGTTCGGCAGCCAGGTGATGATGGGGCTCCCGCCCGTCGCCGTCGGGTGCGACGTCGTCTTGAGGATGTACTCCTTGCCGAAGCACCAGTGGCGCCACCGGAAGTCGCGCACCTGGTCCAGGAGCTGCAGCCACAGCCGCCGCGACGCCCACACCTCCTCGTCCTGCTCCGCCTTGGGGTCGGCGCTGGACAGCTGCAGGGCGAACTCGCGCATGTTGACCTCGATGGACCTGTCGCGGACGTGCTTGAGGAACGCGCGGTGGTTGGAGGGGCGGTATTTGCGGAAGTCCTTGAGGATCTCCGTCAGGGGGGTCTCGGGCTGTATTGGGTGTGTTGTTAGTCTTTTGTGAGAGAGAGAGAGTGTGTGTGTGTGTGTATGAGTGAATTTTTGCCTGTGGGCACGGGCCAGACAAGCGAGGGAGAGCAGGTTTCCGTACCATGGGGATCTGCAGGAAGTTGTCCATCGTGGGGATCATAGAGTCGTTGGCGCCCGACTCGCCACGGAAGGACATAGGCTTGCCGTCATTAATGCCCTCGTACACCACACCATTGGGGAACATGGACTGGCTGGTGATGCCAAAGATGAATGTACGGAAGGTGGTGTAGTCCAGAGGCTTGGACTTCATCCACATCGTCTCCATCTGTGTTGCGTGGAAGATGTGAGCCTCGCGAATCACTCTTGTGTGTGTATGTTGAGATGGAACAGCATGTCTTGACTTACAGTAGCATTGATCTTGATCATGGCGCCCAGCATCTTTCTCATGGCATCGTTGAGAGCCTCACGGCTCTCGTGCGCAGCCTGGAGGGCCTCGACGACGCCAGAGACGAGAGGGCCGGAGCTCTTGACCATATCGATGTGCACGAGCACGAAGCCGGCCTCGGACGACTTGGGGTCGAGACCATGCTCAAAGGCGCGGATGAGACGCAGGTTGTCGTAGTCCATACCCTTGGCTGGGTCCTCCAGCCTGTAGTTGTAGAGGGCGTACGAGCCGGCGTACTCCATGAAAGGGAGGAAGCCAGTCCTGCATGATGGTCAGGGGGGGGTCCCATGAAGGGGAAGACTTGCTTGGTGTTGGGTGAAGGGAGGGGGTGAGGGAGGGGGGGGGCATGGAAGCAAAGAAGAAGATACGAGCACTTAGGATGGCAATAGCCGAGACCAGGGCCCGATGGTAGACGGTGATGAGAAAGGAAAGTAGTAGTTGGATGTGTGGTACGTGACGTGGAGGGCAGAAGAGGGGGGGCACCAAAGGAAGAGCCAACAATGGAAACAAGGTTGACTCGAGAGCAGACAAGGGAGGGGGAGGGGAGACCACAATAGGACGGATGATGAAAGAAGGGGGGAGGGGGAGGTGGGAGGTGGGCAATAACTATGACAACATATTACGAGAAAGAAAAAGGGCATGTGCTCACAACTCAGCAACCCTAGCCATGGGTCTAGCAATGACAGCCGGCAAGGTCTGTCGCCCCAAGCCATACGGCTCACCCCTGAGGAATCTCTCGTGGCAGGGCTCGAGGAGGTACGCCGACAACAAGAACGAGTAGTCCCGGTAGAGGGCGTTCATCAAGGGCATGTTCTCCTTGTACTTGTCGACAGCCCAGGTCAGGTCTGGAAAGTCCGCGTCGACGGTAGGCCCAAGCTTGCTCTTGGCGAGCAGGCCTGGCTCTCCCGACGATGTCTTGACCGGCATGGCCTGGAGGATATCCTCGAGGGGCTGAAATTCTGGGGGGAGCTGCCAGATGGGATTGGCACGGGGTAAGAACCCACGGGGCTTAGAGACCATGAAGGCCTGGAGGGAATCGTCGTCTGGACGGCAGTCGTCCAGGACGTGGAAGTCCTCGTTGGGGACATAGTCATCCTCAATGCCGACAGAGCCCATGGTGTGGAGGCTTGACGGTGATGTATCAAGGTAGTGTAGTGTCCAAGCGGTGAGGGGAAGAGTGGTGATTCAAAAGGGAGGGGGGGTAAATTTAATTTAAAAAAAAATTGGTGCGCTGTTATGGTTTCTGTGTGGTTTGTGCCTTACAGTCCAGTGTTCAAACCCATTGTCCGGTTGGGCGCGGCGGTGGTTGATATAGACCGTGGCCGGAACCATTTCCGCGCTCAGAAACTGTCGACGACGAAGACCGGAGATAGAAGCTATCATAAAAACCAGTCACGAGAACCATTTTCCCGTCGATAAGCCAGGGGTCCTTGATGCAACCCACGGACGTCAAGAAGCGAGTTGACACGTATCATCCTGCCCACGGTCCAATTATTTGGTCGTCGTCCACTGTAAGAGTTTTCTGGGTGAAGGGTTACACATCGTGAGTGTAGATTTGTTGGCCGCTCGCAAAGTTTGTTAGTACAGAGCCAAATGCCCAGACAACCAACCTACCTTGCATGTGGAAGGATACGACTGAGACCTGCAGGTGTATATAAACATTGTTCAGAGGCCTGCTGACCCTTTGCTTGTCAATTCTCGGTTTCTCTTTGGCTCGAGTCTCAATTGTCCACAGTGTTGTGATGGACTGAGTGATCGAAGGAAGAGGGCCACGTCAAATACCGGGGGACGTGTAAGTCGGGAGGCGGATGGACGGGATCAGGTCCACTCCGGATGCTACGTGTGCGGCTTAGCCAGCCGAGAGAGATGACCGAGACCGGGCACCGTGCAACTACGGAATTCCGGCCAGGTTTAAACACCGTAGTCCAGTGGAAATTCTTGAAATTCAGACCAATAGTGGAGTCCATGATGAAGTAATGAAGTAATTGTGTGCCGCGGGGGTATGTATGAATGAATACTCGTAACTGTAGGGTATTTAACATGGTTCTGGACAAGCTATCTAGAATTTCAGATAGTGAATAGATATTTGGCACTTATAGATTGATTATTGCAGATGCTGCTAAGCAATCTAGAATCAAGATGATGGTCAGAATGCCCAAGACAAACACAAGGTGTGATGGTTGAACACATGTTGATTGCGAGACTGAGGTTTTGTAAAGAATACATGGTATGAGCTCTCTGATAAAAACCTGTATCTACTACTTCATGTAATTTAGTAGTAGGCAGACCACAAACACTATATTCAAAGATGACAGTGATCTCGCTGGTAAGTGAGACACCTTCAGAATGCCGTGGTCTGTGGACCTTGAGATGTAAAAGTATCCTTATAAAAAGCCTTATTCCTATAGAACAAATCCTAGTTGGAGCGGGTGGCAGTGACTGGCTGCCCTGCCCCATCCGGGCCATCCCTCAAACTGACCTGATATACCAATCTGTATGTTAATGATTTGCCGGCTGAACCAACCAGGTGATGATCAAGATCAGTGCTGTATTACAGTGCCTGTCAGCTTGATGGAGAGGGTTCATCATCTGGGTCTCATCGCAGGTGGGGCCAACAGCACAAGGGGTCTCACCTGTCTTGAACCCTCTCCCCTCTCCCCTCTTCTTTCTCGTATTCATCAGCACCAGAAACGGACCAACAGCACCAGGGGCTGGAAGGTGAGGTTACTTTCGCTGCACACCTAGCCCTCGGGTTCGGGATGTTGTGCATCAATCACCATCGCCAGCGCTAATGCAAAAATGTTGCAAGGTCTGCTGCAGCCGGGCTCTCTCCTTTTTCGCAGTTTCCCCTGCCTTTTGCCCGCCCACACCCTGAATTCGATAGATCCGGTCTGTCTGCCGTAAGGTTGGTGGTGGTTCAGATGGTCACATGAAGGGAGGGCCCAAAGACCCGAACCTGATGAAGGATGTGCGCCACACTTTTGGCTCTAGTGGTGAGCAGCAAGTGCTCACCTTTTTCTCTTCCTCAACAGGATGCCGGCCAGCTGCTGTGTCTGTCTGCAGGTCCAGCTGGGCCACTTTATCATCCTGCCATGCCGGATTACCCACAGCAGCTGACGAAGAGGGGGTGTAAGCCGGGGCCAGGTGCCTGCATCCACCCTCCGACTTTTTTGTGTTGTTGGCCCACCCGAGGTGCCACCTAGGTTGCATTTCGGTTGTCCTCCGGTGGATGTTGGTTCTCATACCAAGTGCATAGGGGTTTCTTGTTTCTTCTTCTTCTCAGCATCTAAGGTTCGCTGTAGAAGGAGTAGGACAAACCAAGAAAAAAGAGAAGGAGGAGAAGAAGAAGAAGAAGAAGAAAACAAGATGAAGAAAACCTAATTGCTTTCATCTCATTTCATCTTCTTTTACTTTTCTTCATGTGAAAGACAATATCTTGAAGGAAGATCAGATGAATGGAACCTCATCCAAATGTCACCACCCACGATCAATACAAGCGCATAGGCTGATCGTCTGATTTTCCGAGCGCCGCGATGCGCCTTCTCATCCTCCCCCTCCTCCTCGTCCTCGTCCTCGCCGACGGGGTGTGCGCGCAATATGCAAGCTTCGCGATGATGGACGACAACCATATCGATCTCGACCCGGACGACAACCACCACAACCTCCAGGCGCCGCAGTATTATTGGCACCCTGCCGCCGTCGCAGCATCACCGCCTAGTTTCGCAAAGAGAGATGGCGACTGCGGCACTGATATGCATCCATGTATGTATTTTATTTATTTTTTATTTATTTATTTACGGTGGCCCTTTCAAGTCTCGTCCAGTCTTGCCCAGATCTCACCGCCCCCCCGGGCGTCCCCCCCCCCCGTCCGTTGCTCCCCTCCCCTCCCCACCAAGCCAGGCAAGGCCTCGACCCTTTTTGTTCGGTTCATGTCATGCACGACACATTGCATCGCATCCTGATTTGATATTTTCTACGTCTCTTCCCCCCTTTCTTTCTCTCTTCCTTTCAGCCCTACCCGCTGTGTAGTGTGCACGGTACATCCCCTGGCTCGATGTAAATCATCCTATCTAGCTTGTTATCTGGTCCTCCTCCTCCTCCTCCTCCTCCTCCATCTCCTTCGAGTGATCATGCAGCTCACAAATCTACTCCTCTCCTCCCCTCCCACCCACCACCAGGCTCCGACGTGAACTCCACCCTCTGCTGTTCCAACACACAATACTGCCTGGTCAACAGCACAAACTGGCGGACCCAGTGCTGCGACCTGGGCTCCTCCTGCGGCTCGGCCTGCAGCCCGGACTCCTACCTCATCAACTACACCTCCACCATCACCACGCGCTCCTCCGCCACCACCCTGTCCACCTACACAGCATGCACGCAGCGCGCCTGCACGTCCGCCAACTACCTCTGCCCGGCCTCCCAGGGCGGCGGGTGCTGCGCCTACGGCTCCGACTGCGGCACCGACGCCGCCGGCAGCGGCATCTGCCTCGGCACCGCGGGCGGCACCACCCCCACCGCCTCCACCGAGGCCGCCATGAGCACCCTCGTCACCCCTCTCGCCTCGGGCTGCACCGCCCAGGGCCAGACCTTTTGCACCACCGGCGGCGGCTGCTGTGATGCCGGGTACGCCTGCACCGTCGTCACCTCCCAGGTCATGTGCAGCCCCGTCACCGCCACCCCGACGTCTTCCTCCTTGACCGTTTCAGCGGCGCCCACCGGCTCCGGCATCACCGTCGAGCACAAGTCCTCGGGCGGCAGCACGCTCTCCGCCGGCGCCAAGGCAGGCATCGCGGTCGGCGTGGTCGTGGTCGCCGCCGTGGTGGTTGGGTTGCTGGCGTGGTTCTGTCTGCGGAGGCGGAAGAGGCGGTCTGGGGAGAGTGCTCCCACCGTCTCGGGCCAGGAGATGCGTAGCGTGCCGCCTGGTGGTGGAGGAGGAAGAGGAGGAGGGGGAGGGCAAGGGGGTGGTGACGAGCCGGCTCATGGCGGTGGTGCTGGCAGCGGCTGGGGAGGCAGAAACCTGTCCGAGGCAGACGGGACGAGCCTTGGGTATCCTGCGTCGACGGCGGGGACGAGCCGTGCCGGGCGCGTCGGCTACCAGGACTATTTCGGGCCGAAAAATATCCCGACCTACATGGAGATGGGTGCCGGGACCCTGGGCGCAGGTGGTGCTGGTGCTGGTGCTGGTGCTGGTGCTGGTGCTGGTGCTGCTCCTCCACCCGACGGTCACCACCGCGCAGCGTCACCAGAGCTGTACGCCAGTGGTGGTGGTGGTGTTGGTGGGGACGCAGCCGGCCCTCACCACAGCCCCGTAGAGATGGCCGTGGGGACCAAGGATCCATCATCGCCCAGGCGACCTGTGGCGCTGGCGGGACAACACGTGAGGATGCCCTCGGACCGCAGCGAGGGTAGCCAGAGCGAGCTCGCAGACACATCATCAGGGGCGGCGGCGAGGGATATGGGCCAGCACCCGCAGGCGAGTCCGCACAGCATGCCCGGGATGTTTGAGCTGATGGGGAGCCCGACGTCGCCTGTAGGGCCTGGTGGTGGTGGTGGTGGCAGAGGTGGTGAGGGAGAAGTCTTTCATGATGCGGCTGAGGGTGGCAATAGGATGCTGCCTCGGCCTTTTCCTACACCTGCGAGCGAGATGAGCGAGTTTGGGACACCGAGTCCCATGAGCCGGGAAGAATGATGATAAATAATCAAGGGCAGGTTGGGTCATCAAGATTCCCCTTCCAAGCAGGCGTTTCGGTCATGCCTGGGGAGGTTTTTTTTCTTCTTTTCCTTTCTCGTTTTCAGTCTTCATTCACACAGACCCTCTGGCCGGTTATGATACATACACAAACACACAAATACACATACACACACAAAGGCTCATTATGAAATACAATAATTCATCTCAACGTCCCATCGTTCACACACTACTTCTGGACCAGAAGCAGAAAAAGTATCATATCGTACACAGCATTTGTTCCCAAACACCTAGCCGTTCCGTATTTCCCCCTGAGGAAAAAAAAAAAAAAAAAGAAGGCCGCCATCCAGGCCTGTTGGTATACTCCATTGCTATTGTTCCCAAACGCCAAACAAAAATAGCAAGAGACAGAAAAAAGAAAAAAAAGAAAAGAAAAAACAAATAAACAAACGCAGGCTTCGTAATAATTCCTCTCATGCTTGTGTGTGGGTGTGGGTTTGTGAAACAAAAAAAAAAAGGTCAGGCCGCCGCCGTCATCGTCGTCGTCGTCGTCGTCGTCGTCGTGGTATCACCTCGCACTGGGTGGTGGAGAGGTGTACTGCTGGAGGTCCCTGACGAGGTCGTCCACATTGGACAGGTGCTCGCCCAGCATCCTCTGCTTCTTCTCGGTCGACAGTGTCTCGCCATCGTCGGCCACCTCCTCGCCGTCGGCGTTCTTCTTTCTGCCCGCAAAGCCCTTGCCCAGCCTGCCCGGTGGGCTACGCTGCTGCACGTTGTTGTTATTGTTGTTGTTGTTGGCGCCGTCAGCAACGGCCTTGGGGGTCTCGGGCATGAGGTAGAAGTAGAGGAACTCCATGGTCTTGAACTTGACGTCGCGGGCGGTGGAGCGGGACTTGAAGATGGACGAGACGGTGAGCAGGCCGTCGAGCTGCTCAAAGGTGCGGGTGTTGGCAGGGGTCTCGAGGAGGGCGACGACGAGGACCAACAGGGTGGCAGACTGGATGGCGGGGCAGTTGATAGGCTCGAGGAGGTCGAGAAGCAGCTGGGTCGCGATTGTGATGTCAGTGACCCACATTTAGGCGCGTTTGTTATGTACATAAATAAACGCAGGAAGGGAAGGAAGGATTGCAGATCATCACGCACGACACGCGGCGGCACGCACGAACCCAGGAAGGTGGAAGGGGGAGGGGGGGGGGAACGCACGTACGCGCGCGACAACAGCAAACCAAAACCAAAAAATAAAAAATAAAAAAGCAAAAAAAAAAAGAAAAGGAAAGAAAGAAGGAAAAGAAGATACATACATTCATGTTCTGAACCCTGGAGAAGAGAACCCTGCTGGGTGGGTGCAGCAGCAGCACACCCTGAAGGCTGTCCAGCGCGCTGACAATCAACATGTCCAGAGACCCGTCGTCGCTCTTTGCGTACAGCTTGTCGAGGGTCTGGACCAGCCGGGTGGCAATGTTCCACTGGAACCCGTCCTGGAGCTTGAAGAACTCCCTAAAGGCAGCATCACCGCTCAGGTCCGACAGGGAGTATCGGGGCCGGGACTGGTGCTCATTTGGCGAGTGGCCCCCGCCGGTGGAGACCTTTCTCTTCTTGGCAGCTGCGTCATGGGCAGACAGGCAGACCTGGGCCAGGAGGCCATCGATCTGTCGGAGACCCTTCTTGATCTTGGGGCCATCAAATGAGGCCAGGTGATCAAACGAGACGGACAGGAGATGCTCCATCGTCTGTGGTGTTGATGTTGTTGTTGTTGTTGTTGGGAAGAAGAGGCAGCAGGCACGAGAGGGAGAGGAGAGGAAAATAAAAGAAACAGGAACTGGGTATCAAGAACAAAGAGAAGACCAGATGGGTTGGGTTGGTTGGGTTGGTTTTATGATGTTGATGGTTTGCCGGTCAAAGAGAGGGGTGGAAAAAGCCCTCTTCTTCTTCCTTTTCTCTCTTGTCTCTGTGTGTGGGTTTCAAGGTTGTCTTTGTCTCCTGTAGCTGGGAGTGAATGAGAGTCAGGAAACAGGTGATGATGATGATGGAGAAAGGAAATAAATAAGTAGTTATTGACTGCCAGAGAAGGAGAGAGAGGGGGGGGGGACAAGGGAGGGAGAGAGAGAGAGAAAAGAAGGTTTTAAGTGAGGCTTGGGGATCTGCTCGGATGATGACGGACTGTCCTAAGTTTAACAATGCATCATATGTCGTCGGTGTGGAGCAAGTCTTTTTGGGATCTGGACCCTTGGGTTGAGCTGGGAAGACACACGATGATGGGAGCTGGAAGCTGGGTTTAAAAAAAAAATGACACCAAAATAAAATAATAAGAAAAGTAGAGTAAGAGAAGGATGTAGGTAGTGGAACCTGATGGCCCCGATGCCCTGTGACGGGGGACAAGTGGATGGGCGATGGCACTGCCAGTGGGGCCGTGTTTGGGGCCCTGCTTTGAGGGAGGAGGGAGAGACCCGATGTTTACTGCAGAGCACATGCCCGGCTGGCGTTATCGAATCGTGCCCCCGGCTGCCAGGGCAACATCTCCACTGGGCCGTCCCTGCATGTCAACCTGCTGAGAGCAGGGGGGGCGCTACTACAGGGGCACAGGGGGTTCCTCTGGGCGCTATGGTCTCCTACTGGTATGTACTGGAATAGTACCTGTAATTATGGGCTGTACCACTCACTGCTGTACTTGTCACTACCAACTACGTATGTGATACTACTCTGTCAGCCCTACTTTTGTTTTACGACCATGGCAGTAAAACTCCAGAACCAAGAAGCCCTACATAGTTACCAGCAACAATGACGACGTTCATCCTCCCCCCATGTTCAGTTCAAACAAATCCCCCTCCCCCTCCCCCTCCCCCTTTTTTTTTTTACCCCCCTTCTTCCGTCTTGGACTGATACATTACTACGGAAGCATGACTTGACCTGACTGGGGGGGATCCATCCTCCCAACCACCAATGGCATACACATCTTGGGCTCTGCTGCAGCAGCACACCTCGAGAGACCCAGAGTAAATTGGTCATTTTTCACCTTTTGAAAACAAGGTGGCTGAATGAAACAACACTTTTTTTTTTTCCTTCCTCTTTTATTTTCCCTTTTTGCCTAGCAGACGAACAATTTGACCCCACCCAGAAGGCAACCAACAGCCTAATCCCCCCTCCTCCCTCCTCCTCCTCCCCCCCCCACCGGGGTGGTAGTGTAGAACCACCACAGCCGCCCTCGGCCTGTATGGGGCACTCCTCATTGGTCATGACCGCTTTATCCACCCCTCCTGCACATGATGGCGCCCGCTGTGGCGTTTATTGGACCCTCCAGAACGGCACTTTTTTGCAGCATCCAGCCTTGTTGTTTTCACAATTTTATTTTATTTTATTCTCCGAGGCCTCTCTTTCTATCTCTCTCTTTTTTTTCTCTTTCTTTTTTCAGCTGCATATGTTCCCCCCCCCCCTCTCTTGTTGGCGCCACGGCTTTTCCCCCCTCCCCCCCTTGATTGGGTCAAGTACGGTCATGGGGACGACTGCGTGTGGTTTTTTTATTTTATTTATTTTAGGAATGATCATTTCGCGCCATCGAGAACCCGCGTCCACACGTGCCCTTTGGCTTTGTTCAGCTGGTCTTTGGATTTTTTTGCCGAGGCCCTCCCTCTTTCACGACGAAAGAGAGACAAGACAACCAACGATTTGGGTTCCACTCAAGTGGGTGATCTTTGGACCTACAACTCTGTCACGTGCATACGTAGTTTGAGCGCCTCGCGCCCGTATCGCCTCTCCCCTTTTTTTTTCTTCTTCTTTCTTTTTTCCCTCTCCGTCTCCCCCCCCCCCTCTCCTTCCCCATTTCCAGGGGAGGGGAGAAGGGGAGAGACGGAGATGGAAGAGGAGAAGAGGGCTGTGCTGTGCTGTGCTGTGCTGTGCTGTGCTGTGCTGTGCTGTGTTGTGCTGTGTCACAGGTTGAGTCAACGGCCAACTCACAACTCACCTTTTTTTGCTCGCCTAGTTAGCGCCGTCGCCTTGCAGCACCCTGCAGCCTCAAGGAGGAGGAGGAGCAGGTAGTGGTGGAGGAGGAGATACAAAGGAGAGCGCGATACGCGTCTTGGTTGGGTCGCGAACCACTCACAGGCTGCATCCCCTCCCGCACACAGGCTACCTCCCTACACAGGATCGCAGGAGGAAAAGAGAGAGAGCGAGAGAGCGCGAGAGATGGTTGGGTAACTCGTGCGGGCCGTGCACCCGGAGCCGACTCCTGAGCTGTCGAATGAACTCGAATACTTACACAAACACACACACACACACTATTGAGACTAATCAGTAGCCTATTTACTATGGGTACACACGCACTCATGCGCACCCATGGCAAGCGAGAGCAACTTGGGCTTGGGGCTTGGGCAAAAACCCTACAGAGCCCTATAGGGTCTTGAGGGCCCAAATACGACGATACTACGACAAATACCCATTCGGATACATGCATGGCTCACCCGCCAAGGAGCACCTCTTTAAAAATTAAATACAAAATAATACAATAAAATAAAAATAAAAACCAACCATAAAATAGAGGCCCGACTAAGCGAGATAGCAGTCAAACATCGCGCTGACTCGCACCTGTTCGGGGGACGATGGGCCTCTAGACTGCCCGAGTCAGGCCTCCGGTGACCGTCTTGTGGTGGAGCATCTCCGTCGGAGGGATGAGATCGACATGTCATCCCTCCCTTCAAGCTCATTCTTTTTTTCTCTCGGGTATCCTCTTTTTTTTCTTTCTCTCTTTTCTTCTCTTTCTTTCTTTTCTCTCCCTTTTTTTATTTTTATTTTTATTTTATGTATCTCTCGGCGTGTTTTGCTATTTCATGTAGCATGCATGTATGTATGTATAGTGGTTCTGAGTCTCGGGGGGGGGGGAGACAAGGCCCTGCTCGGGCGCGCGCGGGTGGTGCCGTCCGTCCCCTGCCTGGGCCTACTGCTGGTGTGTTGAGTTATGTCTGTCTGTCTGTCTTTTTGTTTCAAAAGTTGTGCTGGAAACCCGAAATGTCCAGGGGTCGGTCGGGCCAGCACTGAACGCGAATAAGAAGAGCCGCCTTACCTTCTTATCACGGAAAATTCTCCTCTTCACAAGGGGACATCTTTGTGTGTAACTATCTGCCTTAAGTAAGTAGTAGATGATCATGAGCCCGGTGGGCACGGGGGGCCTGCGGGGAAGGGGAGAGGGGGGGGGAGGGAGGTTGGGCATGATTTCTCTCTCTTTTCTGTCTCGCTCGCGTTGCTCACAAGGGCACAAGGGCAGGGGCGGGGGCGAAGAAGACGTCTAAAATCCAAAGTCTGCGGTCTGGGCCTGACGCTTGTTCATGGACCTGCTCGGGCAACTTGGCACTATTACTCTCTCTCGCCGCCCTTCCCTTTCCCCCTCTCTCTCTGTGTGTGTCTGTCTGTGTCTATGGCAGAGTGCAGCAGGCCTAGGAGGGAAAGTAGAAAAGGAGGAGGAGGAGGAGGAGGGGGAGGGGGAGGAGATCCGGCGCGGAGTGGATCTCCTTTGTGTCGTATCCGGTCTTCTACTTGATTCACTTTGCACACACACACAGACACACACACACACTGCCCTCACTCTGACCCCCGATCGCCCAGGGCTGCCACGTGTGGACGGGTATCGACCAGGTAAGAGCACAGCTGCACCTCAATCTGTGTGAAACAAATACGGAACACGCGCTCTGACACACACACACCACAAGCCAAGAAAAGAAACCTTGCTAGGTTTCTTCCGGGAGTTTCCTTCGCAGTGCTTCGGGAGAGAGAAAGAAGGGGGGAAGGGTTTACAATCTGACCATGGTCTGTTTCGTTGGTCACACCATTGCACGCTAAGAATCTTCCAAGAAGGATACCTTTTTTTTTCTTTTCTTCTTTTCTTTTTTGTTGGGTTGAAGGAGGAGGAGGAGATGGTGGTGGTGGGGTGGGTGGTGAGGTGAGGTGAGTGTGGTTTGGACGAACAGGAGGAGGAAGAAGAAGAAGGACAAGATTCGACCAGACTGTCAACTTGCATCATCTGATATTTCTCTGTCAGTCTGTTCGTTATCGTAATCGTCTTTTTTTTTCTTTCCCCACCAAAGTTCTGGCAGTGGCATGAGCGTGTGTGCGTGTGCATGTGTGTTTTTCTTGAATTCACATTCCATCTTCGACGGCTTTGGTCCTATCCTGCGCCCACTCCCCCCCCCCCCCACTACAGCTGCCTGCAGCACAGGTTAAGAAGAGTCATAAGTACGTACCACACTGCACTACAACCGGCGGGCCGTCATCAGAACCCCCCGGGCCCGGCTCTAAGGCCAGCAGGCAGCTTTGGATGGACTGACCTTCACCTCGGTTAGGCAGACTATGGCTAGATTTCGACGAACTATAATATCTCCTCTTCTTCCAATTGGTGATAATCATGATGATGATGACGATGAATCGTTACCTGCTGCCCCACAGTTTGAACCACCCACCACCACAAACGCCAAACAACACCGAGGACAAGAACCACCAACCACCGCCCGCCGACCCTTAAGACTAAAGCCACATGAGCCCATCCCTCCTCCCCGCCTCCTCTCCCTCCTCTTCCGAGCTGTTATGAACCAGGCAGCAGAACAAGAAGGAGAAGAAGAAGACGAAGAAGAAGGATGCGGCTGCTGACCACCTGCAGCCTGCAGTCACCACCAACCCTATACCACGCACAACCACCACCTCTTCCGTCCTGGTCCGGTAGAACCGAACCGTCGCTAGTCCTACACAGTAATCAAATTCATTCCCACCAACGGCACAGCGGGTGCGCGCTCTTAGCCAGTCCGGCCCCTCCGCGACTGTGCCTCCCATCCACCAGGGCCAGAAGAAGGACACCACTCCCCAGAGCCGACGTTGGCCAGATCCAGTCCAGTTCAGGCCCAGAGGATTACTTTCCCTGGTTGCTCCGCTTTCGAGGCAAGGCCTGGGGGAACAGTGATGACGGCATGTTGGGATTAGAAGAAGAAGAAGAAGAAGAAGAAGAGGAAGACGGCTTACACGATATCCCCAGCTCTGCTTCGAACTGCCTCAGAGGCCCACCGCCACCACGATGTCGTCTCCTCCCCCTGCTCCTGCTCCTGCTCCCTCTTCCTCGACAGGTCCCGGCGCCACGTCCACGTCTACACCCAGCGCCTTTCTCACCTCCCCCAACGCGATCCCCCCACGGACCTCCTCAGCCGGCGCACCCACCAACAGTATAAGCAACAGCAGCAGTGGGGGCGGCGCCAGCGGCGGCGTCGTTGCATCCCCATCCTCCTCTCGTGCTGCCGCCCTCAGCAGCGCCAGTGTTCTCCGACCCCTCCCAGAAGGCGACTGGATCTCCCAGACGACGCACACGAGGTCCCCACCGCAGCGGACCCAACACCACCATTCTCATCACCAACAACAACAACAACAACAACAACCACAACCACATCATCATCACCGCCAGACCTCGCCGCCGTCCTCCTCCTCCACGACCACGACTACTACTAGGCCGCCGCCCCACCTCCTCCCGTCGACCAACATCCTCCTCAACATGTCGAACCCTCTGCCCGACGGGGGGCGGCCCGATCCCTCCCGCTACGCACACGAGGACTTCAACTTCATCGGCGGCCCGCAGGCGTTCGCGGCGTCCAAGAACCGCGTGGTGATGGGGCCCTTTGACTACCTCAACAGCCAGCGGGGCAAGGACTTCCGCTCCCAGCTGATCGGGGCCTTCAACACGTGGCTGGACGTCTCGCCCGCCTCGCTCGAGATCATCACGCGCGTGGTGGGCATGCTGCACACGGCCTCCCTCCTCATCGACGACGTCGAGGACAACAGCGCCCTCCGCCGCGGCCTCCCCGTCGCCCACGCCCTCTTCGGCGTGCCGCAGACCATCAACAGCGCCAACTACGTCTACTTCCGCGCCCTGGCCGACCTGCAGGGGCTCGGCAACCCGCGCGTCATCGCCGTCTTTGCCGAGGAGCTGCAGAACCTGCACC
Organism: Cryphonectria radicalis; assembly: GCA_014849355.1. Taxonomy (NCBI): domain Eukaryota; kingdom Fungi; phylum Ascomycota; class Sordariomycetes; order Diaporthales; family Cryphonectriaceae; genus Cryphonectria; species Cryphonectria radicalis. Next base: position 120,277 of record JACWQW010000039.1, on the reverse strand, counting down.
GGGGCCAGGGCATGGACCTGTTCTGGCGCGACACCCTCACCTGCCCCACCGAGGACGAGTACCTCGAGATGGTCGGCAACAAGACGGGCGGCCTCTTCCGCCTCGGCATCAAGCTCATGCAGGCCGAGTCCCGCAGCCCCCACGCCATCGACTGCGTGCCCCTCGTCAACCTCATCGGCCTCATCTTCCAGATCCGCGACGACTACCAGAACCTGCAGAGCACAGAGTACAACGACAACAAGGGCCTGGCCGAGGACCTGACCGAGGGCAAGTTCAGCTTCCCCGTCATCCACGCCATCCGCCACGACCCCTCCAACCTGCAGCTCATCAACATCCTCAAGCAGCGCACCACCGAGGACGAGGTCAAGCGCTATGCCGTCCAGTACATGGAGGGCACCGGCAGCTTCGAGTACACCCTCGAGGTCCTCGACGTCCTCATCCGGCGCGCCAGGCGGGTCGCCGAGGACATTGACAAGAGCAGGGGTGACGGCAACAGAAACAAGGGCATCGAGACCATCCTGGACAGGATGGTCATCGGGGGCAAGGACGAGATGCACTTCCCTGCCAAGAGCTGAGCCTTCTTCTTCTTCTCCTCTTCCAACTTGAGCTGAAATAGATGATGGGGGGTAGTAGCCGGACGGCGGGGGAAAGGGTTCATGTGTCCTCTCATGCTCGGGCTTGTTCCTTTTCTTTCAAACCCTGCTGGAGGAGGATTCCAGGGAAAGGGGGAGGGGGAAGGGGGAAGGGGGGGAGGGGGGGGGGAGAATCAGGATGTTCTTGAGTAGAAAGAAGTAGAGGGAGGGAGGGTTTTTTTTATTTTTAATCTCTCTTTCTCTCTTTAATCTTGGTTTTTAACTTACTACTACTTACTCTCCTGGGCCATCTTTTTTTTTTTTTTTTTTGTCTGGGATGATCCACGAGGAGCACATATATATCAAGTTTCTTCAGCTAGCAGGCCAAGTAGGCAGACATGCGTTTTGATTCAGAATGCAAATTATGATATCCTCTTTGCTTCTCTGAATCAAACTTAGGAACCGATGCAATACCATCACGACGGTGAAAATCTATTTGGGAAAAGAAGGGGGGGGGGGGGGAGGGGGCTTTGGTCATAGAGGAGCAGCACGTGAGTTGGACCTGATACGGTAGAAGCAACGAGCTGAAGATGTACATATACTTAAGTATGTATATATATATCTCCAAGCCACGGAACAAAGACACGAGAAGAAAACATCACGTTGAATCATGAGGGGAAGAGAAACACAAGAAGCGACACCAACACAACCTTTCTTCTTTTTTTTCAAATTCTTCCAACCAACCTCAAGACATCGTCAATGTGATATAGCTAAACTACTAGAGATAATCAAAAGAGAGAGAGAGAGAGAGAAAAGGGGATACACATCGATATAGATAGATGGATATATATGATCTTCCTTTGTCTGGCCTCCTCTACCCTTTCCTCCTTCACTTGGCCAGACCAACATGACCACATTGCTCATTCCACACAAAGAATACACACAAAAAAAGGACGAAAATGGAGAAAAGGGGATAAAATAAATAAAATAAAAGAGTTTCCCGTTCCACCAGTGACAGCTGAGGTCAGATAGGTATTTCCCAAAAACACAAAGAACACGTTGAACGCCATTCCGCGACCCCGGGGGAATAATCTGGACCCCAAGATCATCTTTGGCGAAGAGAGATAGATAGAGGGGGAAGGAAAGAGAAAGGAGAAAAAATAAAAGTAAAAAAGACACTAGAAAATATGGAAATAAAGATCCGCCAGATAAGAGAGATGGATGGATAGATCACACAGTTCAGAGCTGGTTACACAGGGGGATCATCCAACGGGGAAGATGCCCAATCTGCTGCTGGTCATCAGGGTATAAAAGAGGAGGAAAAAAAATAAGAGAAGTAAAAAAAAAAGGGGAAATTTGGAGAGGAGATCTGTATGCCCGTGCAAAATGTCGGTGCAGTAGCCTCCCCCCCCGTCTTCAGAGCTCACTTGTCGTCATGTGCCTCGTGTTCGTCTCCAAAGGGGCTCTTTGCCCGGTCCGCCGTGCTTGGTCGTTGTGAGGCCCTTTGCGTGGCCTCTGCTATGACCGCGCTCAGGGTCTGGCTGCTCTGGTTGCTCTGGCGCCTTGATGACGGAGGGTCGCGGAAAGGGCTGTCCTCCTCCCGCGGCGGACTTGTCACCGGTGTCTGCAGCCCTGATCTCTCGTCGTCGGAAGAGCTCTGGGTACTGCTCACCGTGGAGGACTGCTTCAGGCTGCTGCCGACCTTGACCACCTGGGCACGCACGGCAGTGGCCGTGTTGGCGCTGGTCGCGTTGTTGAGGAACGTGGACCCCACGCTGAAGGTGCTGTCCGCAGGGCTTGGCGGGATCACGCTCGAGTACTTCTTGTGGTCGATGAGCGGCACGGGCGGCGGCGAGACCTCGTCGCCTCCCGAGTTGCTGCTCCCCATGGACTTGACGCTGACCATGGCCGCCTTGGCCCGCATGCCCGTCTGCGCTGGGGTCATGACCACCCCAGCCTTGCCGTAGATGGTCGAGGCCACGCTCGAGCGAGGTGCGTATGAAGTCCGTGCGTATGACGTCCGGTCCGTGTAGCCGGAAACGCCAGAGCAGACCGAGTCGCGAAGATCGCCCGGCACAAAAAAGTGTTGGTCCTCGACCGAGTTGGGCGTGCCGGCCTGGGAAGACGTGGCGATCGGGATTGGCGGGACAGGCGGGACCAGCAGCGTCGGAGACGTGGGCGTGGCCCGGTTCGTAACACCGGGGATGTAGGCGATCTGGATGATGTTGGATGCGCGGGTGAGCACGGTGGAGGCAACCGAGTTGCGGCCATGCGACGTAGCCCTCGTGTTCCTCCTCGACTGGAAGTCCTTCTCCCGCTGGCCGTCGGTGTACTCCTCGCCGTCCCACGTCCTCCGGTCGAGCTCGCCCCTCTTGTTCTTTATCTTGTGTTTCCAGACAAAGTATACGGCGACGATGACGAGTGCCACCGCGACAACACCACCGACAACGGCGCCCGCGATGGCGCCCGTGCTGGCCTTCGAGTTAGAGCCCGAGCTCACCGAGGTCGAGGACGCAGACGCGGCACAATACGCCTCCGGGCATGATGAGCAGTCCAGAGGAACCGTGATCTGGCATGCTTCTCCGTCTGCACAGGAGGGACACGACGGCGAGCCGTCTTGACATTCCACACAGCCGCTCTGTCGAGCAAAAAGGGCGTGTACGGTCACTACAGGGTCGAGAAGGGGGGCGGGGGGGGGGAAATAGATTAGTATTCGGGTTTGGCCGACGCGGCACAAAAGGCCGGAACAAACGAAGGCGCTTGGGACGGCGAGCAGGTAGACGAGGACTCACAATCTCCTTGTACGAACGACATGGTGACTGACGGTCGACGCGAAGCGTCAAACCAACAAGCTGGTTGATGGCCCGGCGAGAGGTCTGATGGGAACAGTCGATGAGGCGGGAGATTGGTGAAGATGATCGACAAGAGACGGTTTGCTAGTAAATTGCAGATCCCGTTTTGGTGATCAGCCAAGGGTTGATCTCAAGGGCGGCCGGCGGCTTCTCTGAGCTGAGTCTGGACAAAGCAAGGCTGCCAGATCTTTAAATAGGACAGGGCGTCTAGGAGGCGACTTGGATTGGACGGGATGGCTGGTGAGATGGAATCCGAGGACAATGGAATCTTAAGGGAGGGTCTGTTTCGGTCGGGACGGTGATTTTCTCTCTTTTCTTTCGTTAGGGGCGTCGGTGGCATCTATGGGAGCGGACTCGAGGGGTGGGGAAATTGTTGCATTTGGCGAAGGACAGAATAGACAGAACGAGCGACACTGAGACCCGGCTCAGGAGGTTAGGGAGAGAGAGAGTGTGTGTGAGATGGTTGGTCGAGCTGTCTATGTCCGGACAGAAGACATGAGAGTCGACGTTGTGCAGTCGATGTCGGTTGTGGATGACGCGAGGGTTGCACGGCGCGGGTGGGCTGGAGGGAGGGAGGGAGAGGAGGAGGAGGAGGAGGGTTGAAAGGTCTGACAAAGGTCAGGTCAGGTCATGGAAAGGTTGGATGGAATTTGAGGGACGAGATTGAAGATGGACCGAGACAGAATGAGAGGAGCAGGAAATCGATGCGGCAGTACAGCACAGGACCACAAGACTTGGGGACTTTGCCCTGAATGTCCCCCCCCCCTCCCCCCCAACCCAATGGAGCCTACAGGGGCATGGTGTGGTGTGGTTTCTAGGCCAGGGCTGCTACTATTACCATGTATACAATAGTACTACTGTATTGAGTACGTGGACGGGTTACATAGTACGCGGTACTGGGTACTGGATACCTAGCTGAGGATAACTAGTATGACTAGTACGCAGCGTGCAGCCTAGGACACTGGTTGTATACTGTACCTGGGGGGGGGTGGGAGGGGAAGGATGGAGGAAAGAGGGGGTCGATCTGCGCGATTTGAGTGGCTGAGGGTGGGCGAGGGGGCGTCGTGATTGGCCCGGGAAACCAAGTCAGGGCGGAGAAGTGGGTGGTTGCATGAACGTGGGCCCCATTCAACTGTGCCTGGCGCATGTACTATGTAAACCAGTGCTTCGTAACAGCGAGCCATGCTATTTGCAAAACCAAAGACCAGAAAACCCTTGGAATACAGGGCCCAGGGCATCATCGCCAGGGCAGGTGGCACTGAAAAATCAACGGCTAAGCGGATGGATGATAGAAACCCCTCCCCCCCTTCCCCGGCGGCCCCCCCTGTTTACCATTCTTACCTGATCAGATCTCAATAAGATGCAAGCAAAAAAAGAGACCAGAAGGAACAATGGTGCATCCAACTTTTTGGTTGTTTTTTTTTGGTCCTTTCCCCGGTGGCGTAGGTTGGCTGCAACATCTGGCCCCGTCCTGTTTTCCTGGCCCTTCCTGACCATGGTACGTACCTCCTGTCTATTGTACGCAGTACCATTCAATCAGGGCCCAGGGGGTCCCAGCCTAGTGACGACCAAGCGAGAAGGGTTAAGAAGGGGGAGAAAAAAAGCCAAATAGATTGGTAGAGAGGGCAAATGAAGTGCAACCGTAGTAAGTAGTAGCCTAGGCAAATTTTAACGGTACCAGAGTAAATTTGCTTAGAAAGATGATTTATTCTTGGGTATTTTGGCCCCAAAATATTGCTGATTGAGGGGATGACGGGAGAATGCATGGCGCTGGGCGAGAAGAGTCCTTGGCAGGGGTGGGTTTCTCTCTCTCTCTCACTCTTCATTCAATAAAGCCATTACTAGTACTACATACAGTAATCTCATCCCAGCCCTGCGTCGACAGTCTTAACACACCCCCCCCATCTTCCCGGCCCCCCCCAACTCTGGGTCTAGCCACCTACCTGGGCTGTTGACGCCCTGCAATTTCAATTCCTCCACTATGTTTCCTCCTCCACCAGCGTCGGTGCCGTATTCCCAGACCGCGCGACTCGTCTGTCTTTCTTTCCTTTTCCCCCCTCCTTGTTGTTTTTTTCTTTCCTGTCCCGCCCTTCGATCTTTGATCTGATTCCCCAGCAAGGGGTAATTACATTACACGTACCCGCAGCCATCGATCGTGATTTTATAGTATCTTTTACATCGGAGAATTTTCAAAACGTTGTTGCAAGCTTTGTTGGGTGCCGTCTATTTTATCTCCTCTCTGATAGCAGCAGCAGCAGCAGCAGCAGCAGCGGAGTGTTGTTGTACCATACAGAGAGAGAGACACACATTACCCACCCAAGTTTACGGCCCTGCATCCTCCGTCGTGACATTTGGGAGGCCGATCTCGATGGGGCCCAGCCCATCATCATCCCTCCCTCCCTCCTCCCTGCTGCTACTACTTATGGTACTATAGTGTACCACAATGGGCAGCCCAAACCATACGAGCCGGATCTTCAAACCCCCATGATCCTCACTGAACCACACACCCCCCCCCCCTCTCTCTCTTTTTTTTCCTCTCTTCATTTTCGTGTCCCGAATCTCGTGTGTGCTTGCTGCTGCGCCGTATCTCGGGTCACATTTCCTGCCCTGTCGCACGCCATCTACTAAATGGTACCAATTCATACGTGCATTGCAAATCGTAAACGATGATCTACAGGACCCTTCCCGGGCCCCCATAACAGTTACGCCGGAAAGCCGATCCCCGCCCACTTCTACTTTCTTTACTATGGTACATAGAAAGGGCCACCCTCTCCCCCCCCTCTCCCCCGTGTCGTTGCGTGAAGGGGGCAAGGCAGCACGACAACACACGTTCTTGCCACGGAGGAGGACGAGGGGGAGAATAGGACGAGCAAGGGGCGGTGTTAGTGGGTTCTCCCCCATCATCATCTTTGAGCAGAGAGGCGCGAGTCGTACAGGCTCACCACCCATTCGGGGTTTCGCAGCAACGTTTCTTTTTTTTCTTTTTTTTTCTTTCTTTTTTTTTTCTTTCAATAAAGTCTTTGATTGATTCATTAGTTGCTACAGTAGCTTTATAAATAAAGTAGTTATCTAGACTTGACGCTTGGCGAGGCGGCTTGGGGCAGGGGCGGCAGCGGGTGTTTGAATTTAAGTTGGCGCCATGCCGCAGCCAACGCGCTCCCTGGATCATCAGCAGCCCGCTGGCGAAAATCATCTATAGGCGACCGCTAAGGATATTAAGAGATACAGATAAAGGGAGAGGGGGGAAGAAAGAAGAAAAGAAAAAAGAAGAAAGAGTAAAGGAAAAAAAGACAAGAGAGAATAGAACAAGATTTCGGCCTTGACCGGTGTGGTTTGATGCGAAATCTTGTTTAGAGGGTGAGGCTGCCCTGGGGGGTAGATTGGTCGTGCACCTTGTATCTCTCCCCCCCCTCTCTCTCTCCCCTTTCCCCCTCTCGGGCATGACGACCCTGTGAGATTGTTCATGCGGCCTCACCAAGTTATTTATCACGAGTCTCTGCTGTCCGCCTGGCGAGGAGCGCACCCGCGATGAAGGCGCTTCGAAATCGGGCCTGCTTCGAATGATGCCAACACGTCCCTTTTCAAACGGGGCTGCGGTATGCGGCGACAAAGGCGGTCAACCCCTCGACGGCGGCGCCCTCGGCACCCAAATGAATTTATAGCAAAACAGCTGATCCGGGATAATCACTCTTCTATCTTGCTACGGACGCGAGACTGGCCTGCTATTCCCATGTGAGAGAGGATCCCGGGCGCGCCAATACTAGATTGATTTTCATATATATTTAATTTAGGCTTTTTTTTTAAAAAAAAAAAAACAAAAACAAAAAAAAAACAAAAAAACCGAAAACATTTCTTTCCTCTCCCTGCAGACAACAGTGATATGGAAATAAATCAGGCTCTTCATGCTTGTCGACTTCAAAAGCGCACTGCGTTAGCCACCACTTTAGTCGTGTCTAGGGCAAACAGGAGGATCCAGACCATTATGGTCCGTTTTGTAATCCCGCTCATCCTGCTCATGCGGCTGCAGCCTCACCGTGGCGAGCTGCTCGCTGACCAGCTTCCTCCTGGACCCGCCGCTCTGGAATGCTTCCCTCTGCGCTCTTCCTCCTTTGGGACTCGGGAGAAGGGGGAGGGGGGGTGGCGATCCGTCCTTACCCCCAAAAGGCCCCCCCGTCTGGTAATAGATGCTGAGGTAAGGGGGGCCAGGCTGACGGGGGCCCGTTGAGGAGACCGCATCCTCCTGAGAGTTTGGCCGTGTAAGCATGGAACTGCTTGGGAGCCGAGAGGGGGGAAAAAAGAAAGGAAAAATAATTGTGGCGTTGGGCCTTTTGGTTTCGTTAGATTGGGCTTTTCATCTGGCAAGCTCTTTCGCGGACGTCACCATAGTCAGATTGCGCGGGTGATAATAAAAGGTGGCGTCTCGTCTGGATGTCGCGAGTTGAGGAGCCCGTGAGGGGAGAGAGGAACGGAAGCAATATGGACGGTCCGGCCTCGCTACGCGGGAGGGACCGGCACGCTGTATTTACCGTGCGGGCTCTGTCAGGCGATATGAGGGATGGTCAGGCAGGATCACAGCAGAAAGATCCTCGACGCTTCCTTGCTGTATGGATGCCAGTCCTATGGGCACCGGCCATAGTCCCCTCGGCTTGTCTGCTGCTATTTCCAGGTGGGAGTCCACTGCTACCGCCTGTCCCGTTCACCAGTGAGTGCTTCGTGAGACGTAGCGGAGTAGAGCATAAATGCCCTCTTTCTCCATGACCATCCTGCCACAGGGTTTACATTCCACCAACCTTATGACCGCCCTCGATTCAAAAGTTTCCACCGTCTGGCCTTCCAAGCTGTACCACCGAGGGGACGCCTCAGTGAGCTACGGGCTATAATCTTTCCAAGGGAGATATGGGCGCTCGGCTAGCCCGCCATTGAGCAGCGCCATGGCAGCTCTGGCCGCCTATCTTTCCGGAAAGCCATCAAGATCATTAGGCCGGGACGCCATCTGATGATCTGATAAAGGATGAGACCAAAGAGAAGATGCTGCCGTCATAATTCTGGAGTTGGAGCAGCGGAAGGTGGGGGGGGGGGGATCCATACTCTATGAGAAGTCCATGAAACCGTTGGGGTGCCCTGGGAAGAGCAACGGCCGATGCGAGGGTTCCAGTCACCACACACGCTCGCACGGTAAGCCTCCGAGATAGCAAACTAGCTGTTCGTCTCATAGAATTTGACCTCGCCGTGCGATAAGAATCACCAGCGGCAGACTCTAGCAACGCCCGATGTCTCTTTTCTTGAGCCCTTGGCGACGCAGGTGGTGAGGCAAGTCCCGGCCTTGGATGTCACATCGGGTCTCCTATTCCACGTCATGGCTGAAATTGTGACCAGAGAGGCCAGCCAGTTTTCAGCGCGAACATGTCTCTTCGCAAGCGGCCCAGAAACCTCGATGATCCTAAAGTGACGTTTGCCTGTCAGCGCAGAGCCTCTCACGATCGGCTGCCAGTCTGTGTACTGACGAAACTTTCCGTAGGCATGTGGGGGATTATCTCGAGGGGAAAGGCACCCAAGATCATTTCATGTCGTCTTTAGGACCTGATGAGAGGCAAGAGCATCTCGCCTTGTCCTCCCAGAGAAGGTCGGCCTTGACGTTTGAGCTATATCCATTCGGAAAATATAGCCGCTCATCGAGCCTGACCAAACCTTCTAAGCTCCTCGTGCAACATCTCACCTGTGAGATCTCACCTGCGAGAACTCAAGACTACCGACAGCCGATGTCGGTTCATGCGAGAAGATAGAGCAGCTGTTCGCGCTGACCAGAGTCCGTTGTCGACAGGACTTCTAGGCGTGCAGACTTTCATGTGCTGCTGCATGATGGCTGAGCGAGGAGGAGGCGAGCACCACACACCGGTGGCAAGAAGTGCCGGTTCATACTTCGTCTCTGAAGGTGGTCGAGCGAAAAACCCGCCTCGTAACACAACCTTGAAAGGGAAAAGGGATCAAGTGCAGAGAAAGAATGAAATCCGATGATGCACCCAAAGATGAGTGCAACAAGCCGGGCAGAGAAAGTTTCCACCAAGGCTGTTGTGATTCCAACCGCCACTTGGGTTTCCCATGGCCTCCTCAGTCAGTCCGTGACCATATCTAGGTGGCCATTCCGGAGCTGCCGAGACAATGAGGCTCGTATGAGGAATATTGTCGCTATCATGAGAAAATCTGGCTCCTCTCGCCAGCCAGACCTCATTTTTATTTTCTCTCTCATTTTTTTCTTCTTTTCGCTTTCCTTCCCCCTCCCCTCCACATTTGATGGAAATTGGTTATGAGCGCTGGCAGATGGCGTGTGGGTGGCTATACGAGGCCGCGCCGAGCCACGAAATTGGCTCGTGTTGCTATTTTTAACCCCCCGAGGGTGCCTGAGTGGTCAAATGGGGGTGCGTGTCTGTGCCGCCCTCGCGCTAGGGAAGAAAAGCCTTGCGGGAAGTCTTTGAGATCTGCACTCTAGCGTGGCTCCCATCGCGTGTCCCGTCCCGTTCCTTATTGTTGAGGAGGACAAAGCCCATGATTTTCCCGGGTAGACGGGTAACGTAGTAGTAGTAGTAGTAGTAGTAGTAGTAGTAGTAGTAGTAGTGAGTTAGTAATAGCGGGTTGTGATCATCTGGGAGCCCAGTGGACTTTGGTCGGTCATGTCCCACGGCGGGTGGCCACGAGGCGCAGCCGTGGATGGCGGGCTTGTGTGTCCCGCCCCTTTCAGCTGTCAGCAGTCTCAAGGGAGGAACTCGGACAAGTGACCTACCAGCGCAAAGGCGGTGAAAGCCGTACATACTGTACTGTTAGTATGTCTATGTGTGTATATGTGTGTGTGTGTGTGTGTGTATGTGTATTTGTAGGTGTGTGTGTGTTATAGTAGCACAGCAGGTGTGCGCGCGTGGTGGGCCCTGAAGGCCTGCGGGAAGACAGGGCTGTTTCAGAAGGAGGGGGGGCCTGCAATCCTGTCTTCTGGGCGTCTTGTTCATGGACCCTTGTGTTCGCAGCGAAGGGGGAAGAGCTTCTGGAACGAGATTGATTGGCGAACGGGCCATCGGCAATCCCCAGAATCTTAAATGGTCCCAGTTGGGATCTGCGGGAATAGGGGATGGCCATCGTGGGTGAACGGGCCTCCATATCTCGCTGAGAGGTAATGAATGAATGGATGGATCGAGGGTAGCATGGTGCCATCTGTGGCCAATGGAGTTCATGAGCCGAGAAAATCAGTAGAGCCAAGATGCTGAAACGTTCCGTTCCGCTCGGAGCTCAGCCAGCAGACATGGTGGAGGCACGCGGTCAAGCATCCTGCCTTGTATCAGGTAGATGTCTCGCTGGAAAAATTAGGTACCATAAAGTAAATTGTCGAGAGATGAGGTTAGTGCTGTGCTTGTAGTGACGTCGTTTGGAAGCTTGTGACCTTGGAATTTGGGCGAGGAGCTGCAGTAGGTGTGTTTCCCCCCCCCCTCCCCCCCTGTGACCCCTACCGTAGCATCATCCTCATGCGTAGCCATGAATTTTGACTTTCTTCTTCTTCTTCTTCTTTCCTTTCCTTGTCTGTGCCCTGCCGTGAGATCATACCTCCCTGCTTTGAAAGCATCGCCGTGATGCCATACCAGTAAAGAAATCAATCCTTTTTTTCTTTTTCTCTCATGGTTTAGCATGACTGAATGATTGACTTGCCGTTCACTGCCCCCGTTAGGCTCGTTTAAAGTCGAGCCCTAAAACTTACCAGTGCAGCGGGTTCAACGTCCTCCTAGTGGACCCCCTACTGCCCACTGATCACTAAAATGCAGCAGGCTGGAGACATTTGGGGGGGAGGGGGGGAAGGGGACGAGTGACAACTCGCCAACCTAACCTTACTGCGGCTAAGCCACAGTGACAACCCCTGTCCCGCCAGGTAGGTTGTCCTTTTTTTATGCGGACCTCCTTTTTTCCTTTTTTTTTCTTCTTTTTTTTTTGGTCTCCCCTACCCATCCTTCCCTCAGCTTTTCTATACTAGGACTGGCCCCCCCTTCCCGTATCATCTTTTTTCTCTCTTTTGCTTTCGAGATATTCTCTCTCGACTTTGGTCTTGGTCTCACGTCTTTCCCCTTCACTGCACAGGTTTTTTTCTTTGGGGGTTTTTATTTTTTTTTCTTGCTACTGCTCGCGTGACGGAATTGCCGGTGTGGACTTGCATTCACACACCAGCCGCTCGTTGCTTTTCCTTCCTTGAAAGGCTGACCTTTCAACTCTATACGGCCGAGTCAGGATTAACCTTGTACTTGAATCTGCGCGACTGCGGTGTGGACCAGCCAACTACTCCGTCCGCTACGCCCCAGCCAAGCCCTGAGAGCCAGCGGTTGCCTCCTTTTCCTGGTCCCCTTCTTCAGCTCTTTGTCCTGTCAGCAAATAACGGTCGGAGTCTCTTTCTTGCCTCTCCGCCTTTTCCCTCGCGACAGTCTCCTCCGTCCTTCCTCTCTCCGACCCTGAGCACACAACTCCTCCAAGGTCCAACCTGCCCCCTCCTCGAGCAGGACGCACCCTTCCGCCCCCTCGAGCATACATCACATCATATAGGCAGTCGAGAGCCGGTGCTACGTCACTCGACGACCAGCAGGCCAACATGGCTTACAACGGTGGAGGAGATGATGGTTATGAGCATCATCAGATGCATGATTATAACTCGGAGCACCAGCATCCTACAGGCGTATGTTGTCCTTTTCTTCTTATTCTTCTTCTTCTTCCCCTTCTCCTTTTTTTTCTCTGGCAACACCCGTTTTTGTACTTTTGTGTGTGCAATTGGGAATTCCTTCATGACGGGGTTCCGGCGGCTAACACGATATATTTTGTGCAAATTATATAGTACCACATGCCTCCAAACCAAGAGAACGATGACGAGGTGCAGCGCTCGCTCCTCAGCGCTGGACAGTCGCAGGCTCGTCCCGTATCAGCCTACAGTCTGACCGAGTCTTATGCCGCAAACCCTTCGGTCACTGTGCCTGGAGGCGGCCTAGGAGAGTACAACAATGAGTACGCAGCTTCTTCTGGCTACCCGTCCCAGGGTCTTGGGGCCCCCGGCTTCCCGGGTGACATCGAGCGCCCTGCTTCCACCGTCGGTGGTGAGGAGGGCTGGGCTGCTCGTCAGGGCGGCGGCGGCGGCGGCGGCCTGGGCCGGTCCAAGACCAGAAGGGTCAAGCTGCAGAAGGGTCACCAGGGTGGTGTCCTCAGTCTTGACTATCCCGTCCCCAGTGCTATCAAGAATGCCGTCCAGGCCAAGTACCGCGACGCCGAGGGAGGCAGCGAGGAGTTCACCAAGATGCGCTACACCGCCGCCACATGCGACCCGAACGACTTCACGCTCAAGAACGGTTACGACCTGCGGCCTCGCATGTACAACCGCCACACCGAGCTCCTCATCGCCATCACCTACTACAACGAGGACAAGGTCCTCATGGCGAGAACCCTCCACGGCGTCATGCAGAACATCCGGGATATCGTGAACCTCAAGAAGTCCACCTTCTGGAACAAGGGCGGTCCCGCCTGGCAGAAGATCGTCGTGTGCATGGTCTTTGACGGTATCGAGAAGACCGACAAGGATGTCCTCGACGTCCTCGCCACCGTCGGTGTCTACCAGGATGGTGTCGTCAAGAAGGCCGTCGGTGACCAGGAGACGGTGGCACACATCTTCGAGTACACGACCCAGCTCTCCGTCACGCCCAGCCAGCAGCTCATCCGGCCCCTGGACGACAGCCCCCAGACCCTCCCTCCCGTCCAGATGATCTTCTGCGTCAAGCAGAAGAACAGCAAGAAGATCAACTCCCACCGTTGGCTCTTCAACGCCTTCGGCCGCATCCTGAACCCCGAGGTCTGCATCCTGATCGACGCCGGCACCAAGCCCAGCCCCAGGTCGCTCCTCGCCCTGTGGGAGGGTTTCTATAACGACAAGGATCTCGGCGGTGCCTGTGGTGAGATCCATGCTATGCTAGGAAAAGGGGGAAAGAAGCTCCTGAACCCTCTCGTTGCCGTCCAGAACTTCGAGTACAAGATCTCCAACATCTTGGACAAGCCCCTGGAGAGCGCCTTCGGCTATGTCAGTGTCTTGCCCGGTGCCTTCTCCGCCTATCGCTTCCGTGCCATCATGGGCCGCCCGCTGGAGCAGTACTTCCACGGTGACCACACCCTCTCCGCGAAGCTCGGCAAGAAGGGTATCGACGGCATGAACATCTTCAAGAAGAACATGTTCTTGGCCGAGGATCGTATCCTGTGCTTCGAGCTGGTGGCCAAGGCTGGCCAAAAGTGGCACCTGACCTACATCAAGGCCGCCAAGGGCGAGACGGATGTCCCCGAGGGTGCTCCCGAGTTCATCTCGCAGCGCCGGAGATGGCTCAACGGTTCGTTCGCCGCCAGTTTGTACTCCACGATGCACTTTGCTCGGTTCTACAAGTCCGGCCACAACATCATCCGCATGTTCTTCTTCCACGTCCAGCTTCTCTACAACACCGCCCAGCTCATCTTCTCCTGGATCTCGCTCTCTTCTTACTGGCTCACCACCTCTGTCATCCTGGACCTCGTCGGCGACCCGCAGGACTCGGGGGAGAGCTCTACAGCCGTGGGCTTTCCCTTCGGCAACACCGTGACCCCCAAGTTCAACGCTGCGATCAAGTACATCTACCTGGCATTCGTCATCCTGCAGTTTATCCTGGCCCTGGGTAACAGGCCGAAGGGCTCCAAGTACACCTACATCACCTCCTTCTGTGTCTTCGCCCTGGTCCAGTTCTACATCTTCGTCGACTCCGTGTACCTGATCTACCGGGCCTTCCACCAAGGTCTCGGCATCGACACGGACAGCGCTGGCGACTTCCTCAAGAGCTTGTTCGGTGGTGGCAACACGGGTGGTGTCCTGCTCCTGACCATCTTCACCATCTACGGTATCTACTACATCGCCTCCTTCATGTACCTCGACCCTTGGCACATGTTCCACTCTTACCCCTTCTATCTGCTGCTCATGTCGACGTACATCAACATCCTCATGGTCTACGCCTTCAACAACTGGCACGATGTGTCCTGGGGTACCAAGGGTTCCGACGCCAGCGAGAAGATCCCGGCTGCCAAGGTCATCAAGGACGAGAAGAGTGCAGAAGAGGCCGTGGTGGAAATCGAAGACGAAAAGCCCCAGGAGGACGTCGACACCCAGTTCGAGCAGACTGTCAGGCGTGCCCTTACCCCCTACAAGGAGGTCCCTGAGGAGGACGAGGCCGATGTTCAGGACTCCTACAAGTCTTTCCGAACGGGTCTGGTCGTGGCATGGCTTTTCACCAACTGCCTCCTGGCTGTTGGCATCACGAGCGACAACTTCAACGGTGGTTTCTCTTCTGTAAGTGCAGCTCTCCGACCTCGCCCCAAACATCATCACTCGGAAAGGTGGAGCAATCACCTGGAAACGTGACTAACGTGCGTCCCATATAGAACACCGTGCAAAACCGACAAGCTATGTTCTTCGAGGTCCTGCTGTACTCGACTGCCTTCCTGTCCCTGATCCGCTTCATCGGCTTCTGCTGGTTCCTGGGTAAGACGGGTATCATGTGCTGCTTCGCCAGGCGGTAATCTGGGAAGACTGTGCTTTCAGTCTACAGCGGCCTGATCTGCCCGGCGAGAACAAAACGTCGATATCTTGACTGGTCAAGGTCTCAACTTGTTCCCCCCCTCCCCCCCGGGCAGGAAGTATCTACTAGTGGCAAGTTATATACTAAGCCCGATACAACGACACTTGGTATAAACAGGGTGGACTCGGCAGGCGAGAGCACCATTCAGTTTGGTCTAATCTGTTAGAATGTCAGTTGACACCGCAACCACCCCCCCTCATGTTGAGATCCTATAACCCTTGGTTTATGGGGATCTCTGGATACTTGTCACCATTTTCTGTATTTGCACTTTTGGAAACGGGGTTGGCATCAGAGCCGCTGGTCAAGGCAAGACGGGTTGGACATATCGGCGGGAGCGAGAGGAAATGCAAAAAGAATATTTCATGGCGAATCATGGCGTTTCATGCGCACGCGCGAGAGAGAGAGAGAGAGCGAAGAGAGAGGGAGAGAGAGATACTGTTACTGTTTTCCTGTCCTTTTTCCTTTTTTGAAACCTTCGATGTGGAGGACATTGGCCGTCGCATGTCGACTCATATAAACTCTTCATTGGGGCATAATGCTATATCATCATCATCCTTAACCATATTTTTCCAACCATACCTCGTGGCTTGTCCTGCTATATGCTGCTTGCGGCCCTGTCTCAAGAGATGATAGATGCATGTTCTCCTTCCTACTTTTGAGATCCTTCAGCGTGGCTTGTTGCTCTTGGTAGGCGACTAAGAGGGAGAGCGGGCAAGTATCAGGGTCAATCGCAGGTTCCACATTGCGGAACGGCGGGGTTTAAGGTATTTTTTATAAATATCATGCAAAATGTTGTTGTGGTTATGAACAAATCTGGTTTGGGAAAGTGGTCAGTGCATGCCTTCTCGGCTGTTGGGGAGGGAATTGGTGATGTTTTCCTAGGGCTTATCTTATCGCTCAGTGGACAATAGTGCCTAACACCCCACGGCGTCATACCCAATCTACCCACCCTGCATCCATTTCGAAAGGCACAACACACTCGCCCTCATCACTTGTCCCTATTTAGCGTCAGAGTTGTCTCATCAGACGGATTTGCAAAGGCTTGGTTGGTCCCTTCACCAAGCATCGACTCTTCTTGAGAGTAGCACACAAAACCCCCTCCCCTTTCCCCCCTTCTCTATTACCTCGGCGACCCCGAGCCACCTCATCTCGACTTTGCCCACGCGACAACTGCGAACACCGCCGCCGTTCGGCACGCCTCGCCACCCGCGCCCACCTCCCTCAAAACCCTTCTCTTCCTCCTCCTCCTCCCCCCCTCCTCCTCCTTGGGTCGTGACGACACCCACCAGCCGTCAAGATGCTGAAGATCTGGTCCATGAAGAAGGAACAACAAAAGGCCGACCAGGCTGATGTTGCGACCGGCAAGAAGAAGAAGGTGACTGCGGCGCAGCTCCGCGTGCAGAAGGACCTCGACGAGCTCAGCCTGCCCTCGACCATGAAGACCGAGTTCCCCGACCCGGACAACATCCTGCACTTTGTGCTGACGATCGAGCCCGACGAGGGCATGTACAAGGGCGGCTGCTTCACGTTCAACTTCGACGTGGGCCAGAACTTCCCCCACGAGCCGCCCAAGGTGCAGTGCAACGAGAAGATCTACCACCCCAACATCGACCTGGAGGGCAAGGTGTGCCTGAACATCCTGCGGGAGGACTGGAAGCCGGTGCTCAACCTCAACGCCGTCATCGTGGGGCTGCAGTTCCTGTTCCTGGAGCCCAACGCGAGCGACCCGCTCAACAAGGATGCCGCGGACGACCTGCGGAACAACAGGGAAGGGTTCAAGCGGAACGTCAAGATTAGTATGGCCGGTGGGAACGTGAGGGGGGAGTCCTTCCAACGGGTGCTGAAATAAGACCGGAGGACCGAGAGGACAATTTTTTCTTTCTCTTTCTTTTCTCCCCCCTCTCCGACACAACCACCTCTTATCACCCTGGGACGAACCGCCTGTACATTTACCGAGGGACGGCAAGGGCGAACAAGACAGCAAAGAGGAGGAGTAGGAGGAGGAGGAGGTGACGTGGAGATGGTTGGGAGGGGGGGGGGGAAGGTATCTAGGAGAAAGATCGGAATAGAGAATGGACAGCGGCGAGGGGGGCCGGTTGGCAATTGCTGATTGATATGGCGAAGGCGCCTCTGGTGGGCGTGCGCGTCTAGACGTTCAACACCACACACAACATAGACAAGACGTGGTGGGCAAGAAGGAGGGCGGAACATGATGACTTTATGAGCGTTTCACGTAGATTACTCTCCTGATGCAGAGACCTACATAACAGCATTTGGAATTTTATCTACAACACCCCCCATACTTATCTCTTCTGGTGCTTCTTTGCTACCGTGATGCTCGCCCAGAAGAGGGCCATGACCTAGAGGACGAGGACTGACCCTTTTGGCCAGGCCAAGTGAACTGACTATTTTTCTTTCTTTCCTTTTTTCTTCTTCTTCTCTTCCTGGGACATGTGTTGTACTACTTACTGTGTACATATTATGTAGTTATGTGCTATGGTAGAAGAGAGGAAAAGGTGGGTTACACAGCACTGCGCCGGGGGGGGGGTTAGGGCACCCGTTGGGAGTCACAACAGAGGGCCCTGCAACAGAAGGTTGTATCCTGTTACCGTGCTGATATGTGCTGCAGTAACCAGGGCTGGCTGGGCTGGTGGACCCCTGAATTTCAGCAAAAAAAAAAACAGCATGCAAAACCCTGCCGCCCGCAGCCCAGCCCACCCCACAAGACCCATTACTTTCTTGCTACTGGAACGCACTGGGCCCCACCGCCTGAGCGCCGATTTTCGCTGACCTTTTTCGAGGTCGAAAATTTGGTGCAACACCATTCGGCCAGCCGACCGGAGCTCTGGAGCTTACCTGGTAATAATATTCCTGCCACGACCCAGAACGTCCACAACAACTTTCTCCCCGTTTCCAGTTGTCATCGTCTCCCCCCCCCAAGTACCTCATCCTCCCCCTCAATTCAAATCTCCCCTCCTCATCCACAAGATGTCTGCCAGAGGTTTCTCCAGCGCCGTGCGGCCCGTGGCCCGCCAATTGACAAAGTCTGCCGTCCAGAGGCGCACCTTCGTCTCTGCCCTCGGCGCCGCGTCCAGGGCCACTGCTGCTGTCGCTCGTCCTGCTCTCGCCGGCCCCGTCCAGCAGCAGACCCGCGGTGTCAAGACCATTGACTTTGCCGGCACCAAGGAGGTCGTCTATGGTAAGTCTTCTCTTCTTTCTTCTTCTGCTGCTGAGAGGCGCGCCCTCAATTGGTCTCCTTGTGGCCGCTGTGTTGCTGACTCTTTAACTTTTTTTTTTCTTTCTTTTTCTGTGCGCCACAGAGCGTGAGGACTGGCCCAAGGAGAAGCTCCTGGTGAGTCACTTTATTTCTCCCCCCTCCCCCCTCCTCCCCTCCCCCCCAAAAAATGATGGAAACCTTCACAAGGTGTCTGGTGTCGTACAAGTCTTACTAACCGTGCCTTCCCCCCCTTTTCCAGGAGTACTTCAAGAACGACACCCTCGCCCTGATCGGCTACGGTTCTCAGGGTCACGGTCAGGGACTCAACCTCCGTGACAACGGCCTGAACGTCATCATTGGTGTGCGAAAGGAGGGCAAGTCGTGGAAGGACGCCGTGCAGGATGGCTGGGTCCCCGGAAAGAACCTGTTTGAGGTCGACGAGGCCATCTCCAAGGGCACCATCATCATGAACCTGCTCAGCGACGCTGCCCAGTCCGAGACCTGGCCCCACATCAAGCCTCAGATCACCAAGGGAAAGGTAAGTCATTATGTTCTCAATCTCTCTCTCTCTCCAGGTCCTACAGGTCTATTTTGTGTGTGTGTGTGTGTGTGTGTGTGTGTGCGTCCCAAAGCTGACCATAAACCCCCCTTTTTTCCTTTCTACATAGACCCTGTACTTCTCCCACGGTTTCTCCCCCGTCTTCAAGGACCGCACCAACGTTGAGGTACCCAAGGACGTTGATGTCATCCTCGTGGCCCCCAAGGGCTCTGGCCGTACCGTGCGCTCCCTCTTCCGCGAGGGCCGTGGCATCAACTCGTCCGTGGCTGTCTACCAGGACGTGACCGGCAAGGCCGAGGAGAAGGCCATCGCCATGGGTGTGGCCGTGGGCTCTGGATACCTCTACAAGACCACCTTCGAGAAGGAGGTGTACTCGGATCTGTACGGCGAGCGTGGCTGCCTGATGGGCGGTATCCACGGTATGTTCCTGGCGCAGTACGAGGTGCTGCGCGAGCGCGGCCACAGCCCCTCTGAGGCCTTCAACGAGACCGTCGAGGAGGCGACGCAGTCCCTGTACCCCCTGATCGGCTCCAACGGCATGGACTGGATGTACGAGGCCTGCTCCACCACCGCCCGCCGCGGCGCCATCGACTGGACCCCCCGCTTCAAGGATGCCCTGAAGCCCGTCTTCAACTCACTATACGACTCTGTCAAGAACGGCGAGGAGACCCAGCGCTCTCTGGACTACAACGGCCAGAAGGACTACCGTGAGAAGTTTGAGGCCGAGATGGAGGAGATCCGCAGCATGGAGATCTGGAGGGCCGGCAAGGCCGTCCGGTCCCTGCGTCCTGAGAACCAGAAGTAAAAAAAAAAACAAATAAAAAACCAATAACAACCCTTGCCTGCCGTTCATGGGCAGGCTGGTTGGTTGGTGTTGATGGCGATGATGGTGGGAGGAATCTCTGGCCTTCTGACTGGGTGGATATGGCAAAGATTGTACGGGTTGGGAAGGATAATATCTTGGCGGCGCGTACAGCTTGAGGAAAGAAGACAAAAAAAAAAAAAGGATGGCTGACTGCTTGTTGTTGTTTTTTTTTTACTCTCTTTTTTTGATCTACTTTGGTTGATACTCGATGATTCTTAGAATCTACGCGCAAGGCTCAAAAAGTGAATTTGCTTATCACGTCCGTCTCACAAGAACTATTACAGCACGTCGTGTTCGTGGTTGTCGTTATGTGTTATATGCATTGCAGTGTTTCCTAATTTTATTTTTTTTGGGTTGGGGGGGGGGGGTTTTTTTTCTTCCTTGCCCTTATAGCTTCCGTTATCGGCCCTCCCCTCGATGATTGCAGTCGAATAATGCATCTCAACATCCGCGTCTTGCCGCTTCTCAACCTTCAACGACGACCCCACGATCTTTAAGCCGAGTTGATAGAAATAGTCTTGACTCAACTCAAAGGGGTCCTTCTCTTCTTATCTGCTACATTATCATCCTGGCTGGTCAGTAGTAGAGCATGTCGCCGATGAGCATGTCGGCCCCTTGACTGACTCTCTTACTATTTTGTGATCGCAGTCGTTGCGCGATCGCGTACATTACTTGGAACTTTGACAGACGGATAAAATAAATAATATCAAGACCTTATTTCAACACACGAGGACACTTCCTCCCTTCCAGATCACGTCCCAAAAAAAAAAAAAAAAAAAAAAAATTTAAAAAAAAAAAAAAAAAAAAATCAACTCATCCCAACAGAGTCTCACTCATTCCACAAAAGATGGCAGACCTATCGACATGTCCCCCCCTCACCAGAGACTCGGTCCGCGCCGCCCAGGACCTCATCAGGCCCTACGTCCACCTCACCCCCGTCCTCACCAACGCGACCCTCACGCGGCTCGCCTCCACGCCGCGGTCCGCCGCCGACCTCGAGGGCACACGGTGGGCAGGCCGGACCCCGGCGCGCCCGACGGTGCGGCTGTGGTTCAAGTGCGAGAACTTTCAGCGGATCGGGGCGTTCAAGGCGAGGGGCGCGTTTCATGCCGTGGAGAGGCTGAAGAGGGATAAGGCTTGGGTCGAGGGGGGAGGTATGGAGAGGGGGATTCTTACGCATAGTTCTGGTGGGTTTTCTTTTTCTTTTTCTTTTTTTAATGATGGATGATGGGCCTTTTTTTTGTTTTTTTGTTCTCCCTGTGTCTCTCATGTGTGTGTGTGTGTGTGTGTGTATGTGTCTGGCATAGTACTTGGAGAGGAATTTCGCGCTCACCACTCTTCTTCTTCTTCTTCTTCTTCCTCCTCCTCACAGGCAACCATGCGCAGGCCGTAGCCCTCGCAGCCAAGGAGAACAAGATCCCCGCCTACATCATCATGCCCGAGATCTCGGCGCCGCCCAAGATCGCCGGCACCAAAGGCTACGGGGCCAATGTCATCTTCAGCGGGTCCACGGCGCCCGAGAGGGAGGCCGCCGCGGAGAAGGTCCTCAGGGAGACGGGGGCGACGTTTGTGCCGCCGTATGACCACCCAGACATCATGCTGGGCCAGGGCACGCTGGGGCTCGAGCTGCAGGCGCAGGTGGAGAGGCTCATGGCGCAGAACGACCAGGACGGCGGCCACGACCTCGACGCGAGATTCTCGGGTACGACGGCGGCGGCGGCGGCGGCGATGACGACGACGACGACAACTGAGGGCAAGGCGGCAAAAAAGGGCCTAGACGTCATCCTGGCGCCGTGCGGCGGCGGAGGCATGCTCTCGGGCGTGGCGCTATCCTGCGAGGGCACAGGCATCACCGTCTTCGGCACCGAGCCCGAGTTCCAGGGCGCCGACGACTGCAAGCGCGGGTTCGAGGCCGGCCACCGCATCGAGGCCGTGTCGTCCCTCACCATCGCCGACGGCCTGCGCACGCCCGTCGGCAGGTTCCCCTGGTCTGTCATCTACGAGCGGCGGCTGGTGCGGCAGATGTTCAGCGCCACGGAGGAGGAGATCCGGGGCGCGCTGGCCCTGGTGCTGGAGAGGATGAAGGTTGTGGTCGAGCCGAGCGCTGTGGTCCCGCTGGCCGTGGTGCTGTTTAATGAGGACTTTCGGGCGCTGGTGGAGAGGGAGGCCGGCGAGGATGGGTGGGATGTTGGGGTGGTGTTTAGCGGGGGGAATGTTGGGCTGGAGAACTTGGGTAAGATGTTTGGCTCTTGAGGACGAATGTCAGGACCTTCATATATATGAATATATTAAATTACTGTGCGTCTCTAGGCTTGGAATCATGGTGGAACGAATGTCCATGTGTGCTGGGCTATGGGGAGACGACGATGATGACTACGACGACTATACACTAGAGATTTTTTTTTTTTGGCCAGGACGAAAGCTCAAGGGGATAAGAATGCCTCATCCTCTGTCACATTGCTAATAGCGCACTTTAGAGTGAAAGGTCCTCGTTTCCTCAGAGTGTTCTCCGCCGTCAAGGAGGACGTGTCTGCTCCGGAGGACTCAGTACTACGACGTCGTAGATGGAGCCTCTTATAGGAGGGTCCCTTAGGCCGCGCGTGAGCCCGTTCATGAATATATCTAGGAAAGGCGGGTGGGTGGGCTTTTCATAAAGACGACTACGAGCAGTACGCACGAGATGGGGGGAAAGAACTCTACCGATAATCCTACGATGTATCTGCTCACGGCCCTGTTCTCTCGATCCCTCGCACAACACAGCCAGGCGGTCGACAGAGGATGGCAGACATTGGAAGACGATGGAAAGAGAAGGCCGAGAAATGACGCGGGATTCAACCATTATCTGCTGTTTTTTTCTTTCTTTTTCAGCCACGCCAAGGGGTCTGAGATCTCGCACACGTCTCGGTGTCCTCGGAACCATCGTCTGAGGTTCTTGTTCTTGCCAACCCCCCCCCCCGAATGTTGTCGGGGGGGGTCAAGCACATCAGATCATAGTGACACAGGGTCATTAGATTGCTTTTTTGTTTTGTGTTTCTCCGTAGGAGTGGTATCTACTTACCCGCGCAAAGTGATATCATTCTCAGTCAGGGGAGTTTCAGAGGTATAGTATTCTCTCCCACGTCGGCGAAAGAAGGAGGAGGAGGTCCCCTTGCCTGAGTGAGGCGAAGGGTTCCGCCGTGGTGTCATCCTGCTGCCGCTCGAGCCGCCGCGGGTGATGGACGGACTGGACTGGTTTTTTCTTTTCTCTTCTTGTCCTTGCATTAGCTGTGGGCGCCGGTTGTTGCATCGCGTACTCTCCATTGTGTTACTTAGTGTTGTTGGGCCGGTGGCAAGGAGGAGGAGGAGGAAGAAGAAGACGGGCCATAGACCCCCTTCAATAGCGGGCGGCGAGGTACTTAATTTACTATACGTCTCACCTACTACTGTAGTAGATAAAATAGCTCGGAAGTGAGGAGGGCGGGCTGGTTCTCGTGCCTGGTCTCAGTGTTATTAAATCGTGTGACTTGGGGACTTGGACTTACAGGGCGGGAAGCTCATTTATTCACGCGAGGTCGAAACGGACCAGAAAGCGTCATGTACAGTACACTATAGTAATGATAATAAAACACACGGGATACTCCAATGTTGCTTTTGTTTTCCTTCTTTCCGCCCCCGTCTTGACACGAAAAATACTTATGTACAAGACAGATTATGATCAACGGGTCTAGACTGGCTTGTCTAGAATTGCCTGCTCGGCTGGCGGGCTTGGGGGGGGGGGGGGCCACCAAGTTGAACACGGGCGAGACCTGAACGGCCTGAGTAGATAGATCTGAAGGGGGGGCTGGGAGTTGCCGCCATGATCGTTTCGATGGAATCGTCCGCTGTCTAACTGATCTAATGGTTTGTCTTGGTCGTCAGACGAGGAGGCGCAGACGAGGAGGGACTCTTCTCTCGCCTGCGTTGCGTGGGGCTGGCAGCCCGCCCTTGCTCATCCCATCCAGAGTGCTGCCGTCGTCCCGGCCAAGCCGTTTGTCATTTTGGCCTGCTCGTTTGTTGAGGAGGTTCATTTCCCGGTCCCGTACGCCACAGTGACTGACAGGAGGAGGAAACCAGGGAAGCAAGAGAGACCTCTGCCAGAAAATTTCTCTCGAGTCCACCCACTCTATTACCATGCCGGACCAAGACTGGCCCTTCTCAGCAAAATCCATGCACCTGTTCTGTTTGTTCTTGGAACGGTTTTACATGCACACATACACACATACATTGTAGAAAACTCATTTCACACAAGAGAGGCCATGAACATGGCCACCAAGCAGCAAAATGAAGACCAAGCGGGTGAAATGAATGATGTTAGGTTAGAATTTTTGGTCTTCTTCTCTCTTGGTCCGAGCCGTCCAATATTTTTCTTGTCTTGTCCTGTTGTCCGACGACCCAACTGCCAACACCATTCCCGGCCCAGAGAAGAGAAGAAGAGAGAGAGAGCGAGTGGAAAACAGGCTCTCTTTCTCTCTCTCTCCTTCTCACTCTTGGTTATTCGATACCTTCCCCTTCTCTCCACACACTCTGGCAAGTGATGAGCATGCTTCCTCTTCTGAGCAGAGCCAGAGGCAAGCGCACAAACCCCTCCAAACGAATTACAAGAATTAAGTACCATTTCCCTTTGGTCTCTTCCTTTCTTTCTTTTTCTCTCCTCCTCCTCTGCGCCCCCCCGCCCCCCGCCCCCTCTGCCGGCAAGATCTGCTACACCAAAATAGATGATCCAAAAAGGCGCCAGAGAAAAGGAGGACGGGAATAACAGTGTTGAAGAGGAAGGAAGAAGAAACAAAAAATAAAAGAGGGAAAAAAGACCATCGCCGGAAAACTAAAAAGGAGAGTGACCGACATAGTGGTAGGTGGTATAATTAATGTCGTCTAAGTAATGTTTCGTCAAGCATCGTTTGTAACCATGGGCCAACCTCAACCCCCCCTCCCACGGTCCGTCCTAGAACCCTCCGCGTTCTCTTTTCTCTTCTCCCTCCCACACACCTCCCCCAAATTCACACGCCCCATCAATTTTTTTCCCCTCCATTTTCTTGGGATTTGAAATTTTCAAAAAATTGAAGAGAGAAAAAAAAAAAAGAAAAAGGGAACGCATTTTACAGGAGGAAGGCGGCCAGACCCAGGGCACCGGCCAGACCAGCACCAGACAGGACAACAGTCTTGCCGGCGCCGGCGGTGGCGATGGGCGGGGAGGTGGTGGTGGCGGAGCCGGCGGGGGAGGAACCAACGACACTGGGGGAGCCGGTGCCGATGGGGGCAGAGCCGGAGGTGAGGGTGGTGACGGTGCCGTTGGAGTAGGGCACAGAGGCCGGGGCAGAGGTGGGGATGGCGACCGGGGTGGTGGTCTCGGGGCACTCGGAGGTGGTGGTGGTCAGGGGGTGAGTGATGGTGCAGGGGCAGTCCGTGATGGTCAGCGTGGTGGCCTAGAAAGTGTGCCTGTTAGCTTGTGTGTTCTGTCCTGTGCTGAGAGGATAATAGAGGGGGAGAGGGGGGAAAACCAACCGAGGTGATGGTGTAGGTGGTGCCGGCGTGGGTGAGGACGGTGGCCTCAGGGCAGTACGTGGTGAGGGCCGTCACGACCTCGGTGGTGTAGGAAACGTTGCTCGCACCACTGAAGGCGTGAGTGCCAGCCACGGCGGCGGCGAGGACAGCGGCGACAGAGTACTGCATTTTGAAGGGATTGGGGAGGTGGTTTGTGTCGGGGGAGAGAGAGAGAGAGAATTAGATTTTAAATAGAAACCCGGTGAAGGAGTTTGTAGATTTGAGTTGTTTTATTTGTCTGCTCGAGAGCTGAGAACGAATGAAATTGACTATAGAAGTCAGGGTAGGTAGCTTGAGAGTTGGGAGGGAGTGAGTGTGGGTGAGGAGAAGAAGAAGGAGGAGGAGGAGAAGGAGAAAGGAGGATCCACCACACACAGCAACGAGGGGGCCGGGAACTTATATACAGATATACAGATTGACAGCCTCATACAGACGGGGTGGGTTGGTGTTGTTGAACCCAAGTTCCGGGAGATTAGGTACATTCTGGGGGGTGGGTAATGTGGGCTGTGCCCTGAACTCTACACAGTAGTACCATGCAGGAAAAGAAAAGGAAAAAAAAAAAGAAAAACAGAGCAGACGGGGATGTTCGAGGGAGGAGGAGGGAGAACAGGGGAGGGGGGTGGACAGAGGATCCAGCAACTTAAAGTCAATACACAGGACGTTATTTTAAATTGTAACCAATCAAAGCCTGGAATTCTCAGCCGGGGTGTCAGATGTGGACACCATGCACTGCTTATCGACAATAAGGATCGCCCAAAAGGGGTTTCTCGGCATGACTGACATCCAGTGTGGGTGTGAATGTGCATGTCTGTAGGCTTAGAAATTTGCCCCCGAATGAGAGGCTCGAGGACAGATGAAAAAGAAGAAGAAGAAGAAGAAGCAGAAACATAAGACAAACTACATACAACATCTAAATTAATTACACTCTACACATAGTAATAACAACGTACTCGAGGTAAAGTATCCTGCAAAGAGGCGGAGATGATGGCAGCCCACACGCACTACAAGGCCCCAGGCTTGGCGACCCACCACCCATCATGAGAGATCGTCGACGTTGCACTCGCCAAAGATGAGAGGGAGGGCGCCTGAACCGAGCGTCCCCCCTCAGCAGCCTTCCTTTGAACATGGGAGTCGGGGATGCCATGGTACCTTCGCCGATTTCCCTGACAGGACCGGGTTTGTTGAGGTCTGGTGGTGGGTGGTGTTGCTGCTGCTGTCACCCAACCCACCTTTATTTTGTTTTTATTTTACATGTAACCTTACAAGTAGCTGTAATAGTAGTAGGAGGAGAGGATGCTGTGTTACCCTCCCAGGGAACCCCCGACCGAGATCCGTCTCGTCAAGTTCAGAAGATCATCTTGGAATAAAATAAAATAAATAGATAAAAGAGAGAAAAAAAAGAAGAAAAGAAGGAGATGATGCCATGTACAGTACGCTGTTACAAACTACAAAAGTACAAACAAGCTGGTTCATCCGGTGTCCTTACCGCTGAGACAAGGTGGCTGGGCCAGATCATCCGAGGTCTCGCATCCCAATTTGATTGCTTTCCCGACGGCCGACAGGAAAAAGAGAGAGAGTGTGTGTGTGTGAAAGAAAAAAAAAAATGACTTGGACGGGAACCAGCGAGGAGACTCATGGAAGACCAGAGAAAGACAGGTCAGGAACAGGGAAGACACCGAACCGTCCGTTTTGCCATCATCATCATCCATCCATCCACCCACACCACCTGCGGGCCACCGACAAATCAGACGTCACGGAAAAGAAGGGGGTGGTTAAAGGTAGTTAGTTGTGCGTCATGTAGTACTGTACCTTGCATAAGTGCCCTTTCTTAGCCCCAGGGCGGGAGGGGGAAAAAAAAAGAATCATATGCAAGGTACACACATTACTTCTTAAGTACACTGCCACCCCTGATTCGACCTTACTTTTGCTTACGGCCCCAAAACCGAAGCGAACAGAAGAAAGTTGGCGCCGGGCGGGAAACAAGCCACTCGTAAACGACGACGACCACTTAGAAGAAGAGACAAAGGACAATAGCAAATAAATTATTCAGGGGCCTGGACCGAGAGACACTTGTCTCTCCCTCCCCCCCCCCCCTTCCCTCTTCCTTCCAGCCCGGCTGGGTTCAATTCTGGCTATTTGTTGTTAGCTCCAGAGGCGTTCCCAATTGTGGCAACACGGCCCGTGACAGCTTCAAGCCACACCACCCGCGCCGCAAAGTGTGTGTGTGTGTATGTGTACGTCTCTCTCCCTCTCATGTCTCTTCTTGTCATTTGCCTCTCCTGGAACAAAACCAAGGATGAACCGTTCATTTCACAGGGCCAGGGGGGGTTTACAACTAATGTTGCCGCTATGTCTATGTGTGCGTGTGTGTGTGTGGACTCTTGACGAGACACAATAGACGCGTGATGGCGGCGAAAAAAGTGAAATCTAAGCTTGAGCTGGGAGCAAATTATTTCTACGGCCAGAGTTGGGATACCTGTCTGGGGCCCCCCCACCACCTTCTTTTGGGGGAAGAGGGGTGGAGGGGGGGAGGGGGGGGTTTGTTGCTGAGTGAGGTGACAAATCCTCCTCCTCTTCTTCTTCTTCTCCTACTGGACCTCTCTGGGTGTCCTCGATCTGGGCTCTCTCTCTTGTCGTCTCTTCCCACGCTTCATCTTAACATTGATGCTTACCGCCTGTCCCAATGGTTTCTCACGGTCCACACACACACACACACTAAGCCAAAATACCACACCACCTTGAACGATGGTATACATGGTACCTCGTATTCATATCCATCAAGACTGTTGTCGAATTTAGGTTGGCGGTTGCAACGTTGACTCCATCTCTCCACACAGAGGCTAAATAAAAATTCCATCAGGCGGGGGGGATGAATAGGACTGCTTCACTGGAATGTGTGGGACGGCGTGGGCGGAATCGTCTCGGACCCTGTTCAATAATGTACTCATCGTCACTCACTTTTTTTATTTATTTATTTTTATTTTTAATTTCTTCCTCCCCCAAGAGTCCACCTCAGAGGAGAGACACTACATACTACCAACACCCATGTATGTCCTGACTTCTCCCTCAAGTGTCTTTCCACCTTCCTCTAATACACCGGCATGATATGACAAACCATGGAAAGCAGAACACAAGTCCGGAAGGATCTAGCTTACTCTACTCACCATCCCCCGCGCGCCGAGGACTTTATTGGCAGGTCATGCTGACGAGGTTCAATTTCCCATCTGCACCGTCAGCAGCGCGAGTGGTCATTAATGCCCAGAACAATGCTCATCCATCTATTCATCTGTTCATCACGTGTGTGAGTTGGGTGGGTGTGGCTTGCTGCATAATTTCCTTGTCCGTCATCTGGTTCATGTTGTTCCTCCGCGAGAGCAAAGGTGACAAGAGTCGTCATCCAGGCCCCCCTCAAGAGTCTCTCCGGATATGCCTCGCAGTTGTAGATTCAAAGCAAGATGGCAGTCTCCCACCCCCCCTGTGACTCGCCCACGGCCTCTCCCCTCATGATCCCATGGACGTAGAGGTCACCCACGTAGCGATACCTCTTCCAAGACCCCCCTTCTTCTTCTTCTTCTTCTTCTTCTTCTTCTTCTTCTTCTTCTTCTCCCTCCTCCTCCCCCTCTTCCACTCCGTCACATTTCTCCCCATTTACAGGACGCAACAAGAAAGGAACCCGGCTCCCCTTCACCACCCAGACCTCATCCCCCACCTCAGCACTCACCGGCCCAAGCCCCATATACTTTTCCTCCGTCACAAACAGACGCCGTCCCCTGTTATAGTGTAGATACTGCTCCCAAAACCCAACCCCCCCAGGCGGGATGGGTCCACATATACCGGCGTCGTTCTCGTACCGCAGCCTGACGCCTCGCACCTCGAGGACGTCCGCTGCATCGTCGGGCGGGATCCAGAGCCTGTAGGGTGGGTCTCTGAAGAAGGAGGTAAGTTGGGCGGGGGAGGGTAGGGCGCATTCGCCGTCGGATCGCCAGATGGTTTCGATGTTGTGTAGGGCCTGCTTGACCATCTCGGCTTCGGCAGGATCTGCACCACCGTTCAGGAGCGTGTTCTTGATCTTGTCGAGATCGGTGTCGTTGGAGGCGAAGAAACCGCTGCTGGTCAGGAGGGAAGTAGAGAAGAGCCGGAGGAGACTGCGGCCGCGCTGCAGTATAGCCTGCGCCCACCCACCACCATCGCACGTCGTCTCTGAAAGTCGTGGCTCATAAAAGGCCGACTGCTCCGCCTGAGCCAACAACACGGCACAAAATAAATCCCGAAACTGCTTCGCATATGCATCCGGAGCGGCCGACAACCACGCCCCAGACGAAGGCGCATCTCGATCACGATCGCCCGCGTCGGTGCAGAGGATGCGCCACATCACTTCTGTCCGCGACTGGCCCGTATGCGCATAGACCTGCGGCAGGCTCAGCACGAGAGAGGGCCACGAGAGATCAAAGAGCTGCCCTTCTCTCCCGGGCCTGTCACTCGCCAGCTTCTCCACGACGTCGACCTTTTGTCCCTGGATAACGAGCTCGTCGGCGCCTCTGCACGCGCCGCGCTGCCAGTCAAAGTCTGTGCCGCCGCCTTTGCCTGCTGCGTGGAACTGGTCTCTCCAGAAGGGTGCATCCCTCGGCAGACCAAGGTGGAGCACCCAGCTCGGGAGATCCCCTCCTCCTCCTCCTCCCACCCTCCTCCTTTCTGCAACAGCCGAGTCCGTTGTGGCGGCCACCCACTTGAGCGATCTGCCCAGCTTCTCGTCACAGAGAAGACACCGCATGATCTGCACGTAAAGTTGGCAGTAGGGCCTGCTGTAGCTGACGTCGATCCTGGGCGACTCGGGGTGATCGCCACACATGCCGAGGAGGGCGTAGACGTGGTCGCGGGGGTCGAAGCACTGGAGCGTTGTGGTGCGCAAGATCATTTCCAAGAGGGGAAGGCTGGCTTTCTTGCCCTCGCCGCGCCAGAACCTTTTCTTCCTTCTCCTGCTGCTACTTCTGCTGCTGCTGGATATGCCAAAAGAAGAAGAAGAAGAAGGAGAAGATGATGATGCTGGCCCCGCGGCCGGGAGCCCATCAACCTTGGCCCTCTGCCTCAGCTCAAACACAAGATACGCCTCGGCCTCCACAGGCACACCCAAACGAAAGAAGTCAGACGGCGGGCTTGCGAACCGTGCCTGCAGGCCGCGCAGCTGATCAGTGACCACCATGAATTCGTCCCAAGGGACAGAGTGTCCACCTAGGAACGCAGCCACCCGCGGCTGGAGGACCATCTCCTGCAGACACCACATGCGGCGAAAGTTCTGGCGCAGGTACAGCGCGGCCAGGCCTGTCCACTCGGCCAGGCCGAGGGGCTCGACGCCGGCCTCTGCATAGGCACGTGACTGCGCCGTGGGGCCTCGAAAGGGGCAGATGGAGGAGCGAGCGAGGAGGCCGCGCCGGGCTGCCGGGTATAGCTTTGCCAGGGCGCGGACGGCGTGGGGGGCAGTGCCGTCGTCAGGGCCTAGCCAGACTACGCAGAGGGCTGCCTGTCTGTAGGTGTGATCCATGGCGGCGACCTGGATGCTCTTCTCTTGGTCGTCGTGCTGATTGATGCACATGGCGTCGATCCACAGCCTCACGGCGGGGTGGGACGGGTGCTTGTGCTGGTTCTGGGCTGTCGCCGTCTTCACACCAGCTGGGTCGAACCTCTTGATCTCGGCTGCGATCTCGTCTCGGCCCTGTCGTGCCGCGTAGTCGAGACAGCTCGTCCTGTCGTGGTCGCGCAGACCGACCCTCGCCCCGGCCTCGAGGAGGGCCCTCACCTGTGTGTCTCCCATCTGTCGTCAGCTCTCTCTTCTGCCATGGCTCTTGTACACACCGTGGGCAGGTTGTCTTTTAAATACCGCCGAGACGTGGTTCCTGATCGTAGCTAGCATGAGGGCCGTCCGCCCTTTGCTGTCCGGCGCGTCGACGGGCGCACCAGCCCAGAGAAGTCTCCTGCAACATAGCCTCTCGTTTAGAAAGCAGATAGGGCAGTATATATATATATATAGAAGGACTGAATATTTAAGTGTATGAAACCTACCTGATTGCAGAGACATCACCGCCTGCAGAGGCAAAATGCAGGTCACTAAAATAGACACCCTCGCCGTCGAAAACAGTCCTGCTCTTGGAGAACCAAAAAGGGTCAGCTGGTAGGTGCTTCAGCGCATCGTGCAGGTTTCGTCGCACGTAGGTCACGCGGCCGTTGCAGGCGATGGGCACCAGGGCCGTTGTTGTGATGCTGTTGTCGTTGTCGACCTCGTGCTCGCCGGCGTGGTCGGCGTGGTAGTCGAATGTCCTGCCTCTGGCGTGGGGGTTTCCCCAGCAGTAGGAGAGGCAGTAATATCTTTGGCTCTCTCGACATGTCAGCCAATCTACAGTGTAGCTGGAAGAGCTGCATCTCGTCGGGGTGCCGTGCCCTACCGCGGGATATGATGGTCGAGGTCATATTCGTCCATCTCGAGCTGCAGCATGCCGCTGTCTGCTGCCGCCGGTAGCATCCGCACCAGCCTGAGGGAAGAGGCGGGCTTCGACAGCGACTTGTACTCGAACGGCTCCGGGACGAACTCTGGTGGTTGGTAGGGGGGCTGAGCCTCGTTGTTGTTGTTGTCGTCGTCGTGGTCGTCGTCATCCTCGATCCTGGACTGCCGGGCCTGCACGACCATGTTCCGCACCTCGTCGACCTCTTCCTCTGACGCCTTCTGCCATCGCTCCTCTGGCGTCATCAGGGCTATCTCGCGCTGTCGACGCGTGAGGCGGGCCCACACATCGGACAGAACGGCGTCGTCCATGATGTTTCTGTCCGGCGATAGCCTTGCTCCAGGTGCGTAAGCATGAGGCTCCCAGGCAGCGTTTCATCAGCTTGCACCTGCATGGTCAGCAGAGTACAGCACTATTCTCTTTGCGTCCACAGCATCACGTGGCCATTCATGAATAGATGCTCCCATTTTTTTTTCCACAGAGAGACAACAAAAGCTGGTCATTTGGTGGTGGCCTTCTGATTAATTACTGCATCTGCAGGTGCGATGTTGAGGCCGAGGTCCGCTCTGGGTTCTGTTCCCCACCTTCGCGGAGCTCCTTCTCGTCCGAAACTAAAGTCTGCTGCTCCGTTGATTTCAAAGCAGTGAAATATAACCTATAAAAAAAAAAAAGGGCAAAATCTTATAGTAAAGATATATATAATGGTGTATTTTTTGTGCAGAAATTGAAGTGAGGTCATCGTGTGGTGAAAAACAGAAGTCACGATTACTTAAGGTAGCAACTTCCCTTCTCTTCGAAGACGTCATCTCCTCGCATTAGTATTTACGGCAAGAACAACCCTCTCCAACCAAAATCAGAGAAGAAGAAAGAGAAGAGAAGAAAAACAACATTTCCCATCTCAACCCACTCATCTTAAAGATGTCTAAAGTCATGAAGGCAGTCGGTATGTTTGTTCCCCTCTCCTCTCCCCTCGCTTGTCCTCACCTAATCATTCCTCTAACTCACTCACTCACCCATTCACTCACTCACTCATCCGCTCACCCAACTCTTTTGTAGACATCAAAGGCGGCAAAGGCCCCATCTCGGCCCTCTACATCAACCCTCAAACGCCCAAACCCACCCCTACATCCACCCAAGCCCTCGTCCGCATCAAGGCCTTCGGCCTCAACAGGATGGACCTCCTCCAGCGCGAGGGCCGCTACCCCTTACCCCCCCAGGCCGGCCCCATCATGGGCGTCGAGTTCGCAGGCATCATCGAGCAGCTCGGGGGCGGCTCTGAACCCGAGACCCGCGGCTTTCAGGTCGGCGACGAGGTCTTGGGCCTGGCCTACGGCGGCGCCTACGCCGAGTACATCGCCATCAGCACGCGCATGCTCCTGCGCAAACCCTCGGGCCTCACCTGGACCGCCGCAGCCGGCATCCCCGAGGTGTGGATGACGGCCACGCAGGCCGTGCATCTCGTGGCCGGGTTCGAGGACCTCAAGGGCAGAGACGTCCTGTGGCACGCGGGTGCGAGCGGCGTGGGCATCGCGGGGATCCAGCTCAGCCTGCGCGCCGGGGCGGCACGGGTGTTTGCCACGGCCGGGAGCGATGAGAAGTGCAGGTTCCTCGAGAGCGAGCTGGGGGCCACGAGGGCGTTCAACTACCGCAGCCAGGACTGGGCCAAGGGTGTGCTGGAGGCCACGGGGGGCAAGGGCGTGGATCTGATTGTGGACTTTGTGGCGGGGGACTATGTGCAGAAGAACCTGGACTGTGCGGCGCGGGATGGCCGGATCGTGCAGCTGGCCTTTATGGGCGGGGCGGTAGTCAAAGAGGTGAATCTGGGCCAGTTCCTGTTCAAGAGGCTGAGGTGGGAGGCGAGCGCGCTGCGGAGTCGGGATGAGGAGTACCAGGGGCGCCTGGCGGAGCGGGTGGCGGCGTATATACCAGACCTTGAGGCCGGGCGGCTGAAGCTGTTTGTGGACAAGGTGTTTGGCATGGAGGACATCCAGGAGGCGCATGCGCTGATGGAGAAGAATGTCACGAGGGGCAAGATCATCTGTACTGTTCCGTAGAAGTTTAGGATGAGTGAACATGTATATATATGCCTGTGAAGCCAAGTTTCTAAACCACTTTTCTTTTTTTTTTTGTTCCCCTTCCCTCCGGACTCCCCTCCCCCCAAAACGCCTTTGACCTCATCTAATTTTTGTTCCCTACTTCACAACAAGATGCGCGACCTCCCCTTTACAGGTCCATCCTCTCGTGAAGAAACCTCTTCTTCCCTTCCCCCTCTCCATACACAGCCGACACATGCCCGGTGCCCCGGACCTTGTACTTGTAGATGGTCAAGCCCTCCAGGCCCACGGGCCCCCTGGCGTGGATCTTGTTGGTGCTGATGCCGACCTCGGTGCCGAACCCATACCGCATCCCGTCGGCCATCCTCGTCGAGGCGTTCCAGTAGACCCCGGCCGAGTCGACGGCGGCCATGAACCTCTCGGCGTGGTCCTCGTCCGCCGTCAGGATCACGTCTGTGTGGTGCGAGCCGTGGGTGTTGATGTGCTCGACCGCGGCCTCCAGGCCGCGCACCGTCTTGACGGCCAGCACCAGCGACAGGTGCTCCGTGTCGTAGTCGGCGTCCCTGGCGTCCTCCACCCTGCCCTCTGCCGCCGCCGCCGCCGCCGCTGCCGCCGAGGCGGGCACCCTGCCGAGGATGGCCGCCTTGCTCTGGGGGTCACACCGCAGCACGGCGCCCCTGGCGAGCAGCGCCTCCGCGGCCGCAGGGAGCACCGTCTCCAGGGCGGCCTCCTCGACCAGCAGGGTCTCCAGGCTGTTGCAGGCGGCAGGGTAGCTCGTCTTGGCGTCCACGAGCACGCGCGCCGCCATGTCCCGGTCCGCGCTGGCCTCGAGGTACGCCGCACAGAGCCCGTCGGCGTGGCCCAGCACGGGGATCCTGGTGTGCGCCTTGACGTAGCGCACCAGCTCGTTCCCGCCGCGGGGGATGACGAGGTCGATGAGGCCGTCGAGGGCGAGCAGCTGCGGGATGACGTCGCGGGTGGTGACGAGCTGGACGGCGCCGTTGGGGACGCTGCACCGGGCGAGCCCCTCGGAGATGGCGGTGCTGATGGCGACGAAGGACTCGGTACTCTCGCGCCCGCCCTTGAGGATGGCGGCGTTGCCGCTCTTGATGGCCAGGGCGGCGATGTTGGCGATGACCTCGGGCCGCGCCTCGAAGATGACCAGGAGCACGCCTATGGGGCACGTCAGGCGCTCCAGGGTCAGGCCCTCGTCGAGCCTGGTGCGCAGGGTCACCACGCCCAGCGGGTCGTCGAGGCTGCGCACGTCGAGGACGCCCTTCAGCATGTCCTCCCACCGTCCGGGCCGGCCCAGGTCGAGGCGGGAGACCAGCGACGGGCTCAGCTGGC
The DNA here is from genome assembly GCA_014849355.1 of Cryphonectria radicalis. Lineage (NCBI taxonomy): Eukaryota > Fungi > Ascomycota > Sordariomycetes > Diaporthales > Cryphonectriaceae > Cryphonectria > Cryphonectria radicalis. The sequence goes on along the minus strand of JACWQW010000039.1, from coordinate 85,104 downwards.
CGTCAGCCGCGGCCCGGCGGGCTGCCTCCATGTCGCGTGCGTTGGCGGCCAGGATGGCATCGCGGGAGGCGGCGAGCGAGGCGTGGATCGAGGTGAGGGCTTCGTTGCGGGACGTCACGGGGAGGGTGGCCAGGTAGTGTGAGGCTGACTTGGCGGCTTGGGCAGCCTCGTCGGGGGTGGCACTGGTGAGGGACATGATGACTGCCGGTGGTTGTAGTGCTGGTAGATGAAGAAGAAGAAGAAGAAGAAAAAGGAAGAGGGCAGTCAGGGTTGGACGATGTTGAGATGAGAGGAAACGTTCACTACCGGTTGGGAGTCATTTTCATTTTCACCTTCTTCGGTATCGGAGTCGCCACCCGATCTGTTAAGTTTCGATTGTAGAATCACTGTCTAGCTAAGAATGTATTTTATATATTTATTATAAAGTCGTCACTCTTCTCTCCCTGAATTACACATATATTTTTTCCCAGGAAATAGCATTAGAGAGAAGGTATTCAAATGTGTAGAGCGGTATCGCCTCTGCTCTTACTTGTTGTTTTTATCACCAAGTCAGAACCAACCCTGGTCCGGCACCGGCGACGTGGATCTTATCGATAAGAACATAGTGTAGCCCTAACCCTTGTGCATACAACTGCCCCCCTTTCCTTGTCGATTTAATCCTTTTCCTCCTCAACCTTTCAAGTCCATGGCGACACGACCTTGGACGGGTGTAGGTCATGCCCAAAAGATGACGGCTTTCAGTATTGATTCTTGCTTACTCCTTTCGTATCAAACACGTACTACCAGAGTTTCCTCGGCAGAGGGGTGGCTTGGGAGGAGGAAACACCCGTCAGACTCGGGTTATATCTCTTATGGCAACAACCTTGTCATTCATGTCTATTGAGATTCCCACCTTGAAAGCCAAGAGGAGAAGAAAGTCTTTCAAAGTATTACCATGGTACTCACACAGAGAGAGAGTGAGTGAATGAGTGAGAGCCGATCCGGTGCCGATTTAGCCGAACCTCGAATCAAAATCAAGCAACAACCTCCGTCTCTCCATCCCAAAGCACGGCTTCCCCATCCTGGACCGGCTCCTATGAAGAAGGGGAAAAAAGGGTAGCCTGTTTTGTAAGCAAGCCGGGTGGGGTTTGAAACCGCGAAACCGCGAGCCGGAACAGCCGTTGATCCTTCCCCAGCGCCATCGACGACACCGCCAGGATGGAGGGGTTTAGCTCTTTCTGTAGTGGGTTGATAGGGAGAGAGGAGGAGAGAGGAGAGAGGAGAGAGGAGAGAGAGAAGCTACCCCAAGCCTCGGCCTATATGGGGAGCGCTCAGGAAGGAATCCAAAGAAAGTGGGGGAGAGATACCGCCGTTGGTATGGGACGGACCTTAGTTAGGGCCCATTGTTTTGATTGCCGTACAGCAAAAGACACTACGGGATAATAATAATAAGAAAAAAGGGCTTTTGCTGCTGAGTGCGTCTGGTTATTTGATCTCACGGGTTAAAAAGCGTGCCTTATTCCCGTGTTCGTTGACCGATGTTATTTTTTTCCTCCTTCTGTGTCTTCTCATAGGAAAAAAGGAAAAACGGCTCCATTTTATCTTTTTTTCCCTCTTCTTTCCTTTTCTCATTTTCACCCTGATTTGGCCCCTCGTCTTCCGGCCGCCACACGATGCAGCAGCGGGCGTGAATCACACTATTCAATGTTTTCCCCTCTCACCCTCTCTTTCTCGCCACCTCAAAGATTACTCTAGTCAGAATTGAGGGAAAGCAGAGACGAGGAAGTCACTCTTGAGGAAGGGGGAAGAAAAAAAATAGAAGTTTACATCTTGGCTGAGAAGAATAGAGAAGGAAAGAAAAAGGACAAGGAAACCAAAACGGGTCTGCTCATAATGACTTCCGGCCAAGAAGAAAGTAACGGCGATAGCGCCGATCAAAGTTTCCCCACCGCCAGGAATTTGGACACAACAACAACAACAAGGGTTCCTTCCAGAGGAGCTGTGGATGATGAAGACCATCATGAATCTCCCCCCCGCCCAGACGACGACGACGACGACAACATCATTGAAGGCGAAGAGGACGACGAAGACGACGAAGACGATCAAGATGAAAAGTCACGGCACTCGACTTACGAGGCCGAGGCCGAGGACGAGGACGAGGACGAGCAACACCACGATCCGGAGCCCGTAGGCCCCGAGGGTCTCAACACCGGCGTCCTCATCGACCCGGACACCCTGGCCGCCCAGAGCCGCACCCATTCCCGCGCCTCGTCCACCCGGTCGCGGCCTTTAGTGATCGTCCCGCGGGCCAAGAGGAGGGGCCTCTGCGCGACCCTCGTGCTGATTCCCGAGGTGGAGCGGCCCTATGACTACTCGAGGAAGACGAAATGGACCATCACTGCCATTGTCGCCCTGGCTGCCGCTGGAGGTCCCATCGGGTCCAATCTCATGTATCGTATGTCATTCCTGTTTTATTTTATTTTTTTAAATTTTTTCCCCTTCCTTTTCCTTTCCTTTTCCCTCTGTCTTTTTGAGAAGAATGGCTGGGCTGATTCAGTATTGAATATGAAACAGCTGCTCTTGGTGATATTGCCCGGGACCTGCACACCACTGAGACCATCGTCAACATGACGGTGGCTTTTTACATGCTCTCCATGTCCATCTTTCCCCTGTGGTGGTCATCCTTCTCCGAGACTCTTGGCCGTCGGACCATCTATATCATCTCCTTCAGCCTCTTTGTCGTCTTCTCCGTGCTGAGCGCAGTGAGTACCAACATCGGCATGCTGATCGCCATGCGGGTCCTTGGTGGTGGTGCGTCTGCCTCCGTCCAGGCTGTGGGCGCAGGAACTATTGCCGACCTGTGGGAGGTTTTTGAACGAGGCAAGGCCATGAGTATGTGGTTTCTCTTTTTTCCCCCTTCCTCTGTCCCTTTCCCCTTTATATTGTCATTCCCTTCTTACACTTCCCCTCCTGTGGTAAAAAACTAATTGGCTGACCGTGTTCTTTGCTAGATACTTTCTACCTTGGACCCCTCCTCGGCCCGCTGCTGGCACCCATCATCGGCGGCGCCCTCGCCCAGGGCTTCGGCTGGAGAAGCACCATGTGGTTCCTCACCATCATCGGCGGCCTCAACTTCCTCAGCCTCCTCTTCCTCCTCCCCGAGACCCTCGCCAAGCGCAAACCTCTCGTCCCTCCTTCTTCTTCATCTCCTCCCTCGGCCCCTGCTGCTGCTGCTGCAGGAGGAGGAGGAGGAGGCGACCAAGACGTCAGCCGCACCGCCAGCCTCACGCGCATGTCCACCCGACAATCCGTGGCCCTGCGCACCCGCCGCGGCGCCCTCATCCTGCGCAAAGCTCTCGTCGACCCCCTCGAGTGTATCACCTACCTGCGCTTCCCACCCATCGCCCTGGTGGTGGCCTTCGCCGCCATCACCTTCTCCGGTCTCTTCATCCTCAACATCTCCATCCAGTCCACCTTTGCCGCCGCCCCCTACAACTTCTCCACCATCATCATCGGCCTGCTGTACATCCCTTCCTCCCTCGGCTACTTCCTCACCTCCCTCTTCGGCGGCCGCTGGGTCGACCACATCATGCGCCGCGAGGCCCAGAAGGCAGGCCGCTACGACGACAAGGGCAAGCTCATCTACCACCCCGAGGACCGCCTCAAGGAGAACGCCTGGATCGCGGCCAGCATGTTCCCCCTGGCCCTGCTCTGGTTCGGCTGGTGCGCCGACTACGGCGTCTTCTGGCTCGCCTGCATGATCCCCAACTTCTTCTTCGGCATCGGCAGCATGCTCGTCTTTGGCGCCGTCACCACCATGCTCACCGAGTTCATGCCGCGGCGGTCCAGCAGCGGGGTCGCGCTCAACAACTTTGTGCGGAATATCTTTTCTTGTGTCGGCATCGTTGTCACGCAGCCGCTCCTCGAGGCTATGGGGGTCGGGTGGCTTTGTACCATGGTTGCGCTTTTTGCGCTGATTAGTGGGAACTTGTGTATCTTCTTGCTGGCGAGGTTTGGGGGTCGGTGGCGGAAGGGGATTGATGAGGCGTTGGGGGGTTGATAGGCCGGCTACAAGTACTCAAGTAGGTGACGGGGAGGCTACTTCAGATGGGAATGAAGGAACTGGGGGAAGAAGGAGGACTTTTAATGAATTTAATGAAGATGTGTATGTGTGTTCCTTTTCTTGCCTTGCTTCTTTGCATTAGCGATGGATGGGCTGTTTGGGGTCAATGTCATACATATAGCCTTTGGAATAACGATTATTCGAAGGCTGGTTTTCTATTATTTTACTATTTGGCCGGAAATCATTTTCTTTTCTCTCTCTTTTCTTCTCTCTTTTCTCCCCCATGTGTTTGCTTTGAGGTTTGGAGGCGTTAACTTCGTTGATGAGTACATTCTATCCCACACGACTGAGTAAAAGTACATAGGAATTGATTTCCAGTCAAGGAATTCTTTATTATTTGTTCCTCAAGAATAGAACATTACTACTTGAGGACTGTAGGCTGCTGAGTCGATGCCTATCTGTAAGTTCTTGTGGCCAACCTGTACTTTAATTTCAGTAGACTACAACTCAATCAAGTTTCCTTTTCATGTTTTCCGAAAAATAGATAAATACTGGGTTACCTTGTAGATATTGTTTTCAAGTGAGTATTCAGAATCTAAGTATTGGGATATTTTCGAATGAAGACATCCTTTAAGAAAGGGCAATTAATTTATTCAGCTCCAAGAATAAGTATCTTAGTCCATCACTCAGGCATAGACTCGATTATACAACATACAAATAGATCCACTATTCTATCATATTTTGGATGAGATCTTCTTGTTCTTTGACCAGAGACAGTAAACACCCCCCCCCCCCACAGGCGCCATGTCAGAATACCACCGTCCAAGCCGGGGGGGGGGGGGCGATGGATGAAGATGCGGGGGAAACGGCACAGCCAAGTAAGCCCTCCCGAGGTCAAAAGGAAGAAAGGAACCCAAGTATTGCCGTACTAACAACATTGATCGTCTCCGCCTGCAGGATAAACTCGCAGGTGGTGTCAAAAGTACATGTTTGGATCATATCTTGCATATTTCTTCCATGACCTTGGTTCCATTCCCCGCCCCTCCTCCTCTTAAGCAGATTGGAGCAAGTTGTTATCACTCTAGTAATCAAGAATTACAGTTCTCACCTTCAATCTGGTCTCTCTATAACACAAGTATTCTGCAGCAGGCAATTATTATAAAAAGTGAGACATCATAAACTACATCTCATCCTCAAGAGATCTACAAGCAACAACAACAAATACTCAACCTCATTTATTCTGCTCAATTCTCTCCTACAATGTCCCTCCACCCCCAGGACGCCCTCCATGCCGCCTCCCTCACCAACCCAGAAGCCTTCTGGGCCGCCCAGGCCGCCCGCCTCCACTGGCACAAGAAGCCCACGACCATCCTCCAGAGATACCAAAAACACCTGCCCCCCTCAGGCACCACCTCCCACGACCACTGGGCGTGGTTCCCAGACGGCGAGATCTCCACCTGCTACAACTGCCTGGACCGCCACGTCCTCGCCGGCCACGGCCACCAGCCCGCCCTCCTGTACGACAGCCCCGTCACCTCGGGCGCACGGGCGCGCGTCACCTACGCCCAGCTGCTCGACGACGTCCAGGTCCTCGCCGCCGTGCTGCGCGACGAGGGCGTCCGGAGGGGCGACGTGGTCCTCGTCTACATGCCCATGATCCCGGCCGTCATCACGGGCCTCCTCGCCGTCTCCCGCCTCGGCGCCCTCCACGCCGTCGTCTTTGGCGGCTTCGCCCCGCAGGCCCTCGCCCAGCGCATCGACGCCAGCCGGCCCAGGGTGATCCTGACGGCCTCGTGCGGCATCGACGGGAACAAGCCGCCCATCCCGTACCGGGCCTACCTGGAGGAGGCGGAGCGGCTGGCCGCGTGGCGCACGCCGAGGACGCTGGTGTGGCAGCGGCCGCAGCTGGAGTGGCACCCCCTGCGCAGGGAGGCCGGGGAGAGGAGCTGGAACCGCCTGGTGAGGAGCGCCGCGCTGCGGGGGCGGAGGGTGGCCGAGTGTGTGCCTGTGAAGGGCACGGACGGCGTCTATGTGATTTATACGTCTGGCACGACCGGGTTGCCCAAGGGCGTGGTGAGGGAGGCCGGGGGCCATGCGGTCGGGCTGGAGGTGAGCGTGAGGCAGATGTTTGGACTGAAAGGGCCAGGAGATGTGGTGAGTTTTGTTTACAAGAGGGGCGGGAAGAAGAGAGAGAAAGAAAAAAAAATTCAAACTCCTCCCTCCCTATCAATAAATAGTAATACTGACTGACATAAAAAAAAAAAATTAAAAATATCGTAGCTGGCCTGCTTCAGCGACATAGGCTGGGTCGTCTCCCACAGCTACACCCTCTACGGCCCCCTCCTAGTCGGCGCCGCCACCGTCCTCTACGAGGGCAAACCCGTCGGCACCCCAGACCCCGGCGCCTTCTGGCGCATGGTCCAGGAGTACAAGGTCAACGCCCTCTTCACGGCGCCCACGGCGCTGCGCGCCATCCGCAGGGACGATCCGGACAACAAGCACCTGCGGCGCATCGGCGAGCAGGGCGGGCTCCGGTCGCTGCGGGCCCTGTTTCTGGCGGGCGAGAGGTCCGAGCCCGCCATCGTGACCATGTACCAGGAGCTGCTGGCCAGGTATGGGGACCAGGAGGTGGCGGGCGGGGCCAGGGTGGTGGATAACTGGTGGAGTTCCGAGTCCGGGTCGCCCATCTCGGGCATCTCGATGGCGCCTCATGCGGTGGCGGTGGCGCGTCTTGCCGAGGACGACGAGAAAAACACCACAGCTGCGGAGGAGGCGAGACAATGTCCTCCTCCTCCTCTGGACATCAGGCCAGGCAGTGCTGGGAAACCCATGCCTGGTTTTGATGTGCGCGTCGTGGACGACGAGGGGAATGAGCTTGCCAGGGGGAAGATGGGGAACATCGTGCTGAAGATGCCGCTTGCACCGACTGCGTTCCGGACTCTGTGGGAGGACGAGGAGAGGTTTTATAAGGGGTATCTGAGGAGGTTTGAGGGGAGGTGGTTGGACACGGGCGATGCTGGGATTGTGGACCAGGATGGATATATTCATATCATGGCGAGATCAGGTCAGTTCTCTTTTTCTTTTCTCCTTCTTCTTCCTCTTACACCACCATCTCGACAGAATTGTGTTAACTCTGGCTCTTTTTGTTTTCATCAGACGACATTATCAACGTGGCAGCACATAGACTGAGCACTGGTACGTTCAAACAACCCCCTTTGGACAAAAGGAAAAAAAGAAGAAAGAAAGAAAGAAAAAAAACATTGATAACTGACTGACCTCTTCAGGCACCCTCGAACAGGCCATAACCTCCCACCCCCAAGTAACCGAGGCCTGCGTGGTAGGAATCCCCGACCAGATGAAAGGCCAGCTCCCCTTTGCCTTCGTCCAGACCTCCTCCGCCGCCGCCACCGCCGCCGCCGCCAGCCGCCCCCTCCTCCTCGACGACCCCCAGCTCCTCGCCGAGATCCAGCACCTCGTCCGCACCCAGGTCGGCCCCATCGCCTCCCTCGGCGGCATGATCCGCACCCGATCTGGCGGGGAGGCGAGCCCGGGCACGGCAGGCGGCGGCGGCAGCATCATCCCCAAGACGAGGTCCGGCAAGACGCTGCGGCGGGTCCTGCGCGAGCTGCTGGAGAACGGGGTGCACGGGGAGTTTGACAAGGCGGTGAGCGTGCCTTCTACGGTGGAGGATGCGAGCGTGGTCGAGGCGGCGAGGAGGGCGGTGCGGGTTTATTTTGAGGGGAGAGGCGGGGATGTGCACAAGGCTATCGAGGGGAGGACGGCCAAGTTGTGATTTTTTGGGGGGGTCGGGGAGGAATGGATTGCATGTGGGTTTTTGTATGTGTCAATTGTCTTTTGTTTTAGATTATGATTTGCAGAATGGACTGGACACCCAACATGGTCCAGATGAAGAATAGTAGTTTGGCCCCAAGATAAAGATAAAATAAAAGGTATTCAAGGTATCTATAAAATGCAGAATCCTCCGGTTGACCCTCTCTCCTCTCTTCCTCTCTCCCCCTCTCTCTCCCTCTCTCTGTCGTACTACCCTTCCATGTAAAACCAGCTCTCTTGTGCAGAGCACAACTGTTTTTGTCTCTCTAGGCCACAAGCCCAACAAGCCCACCAACCAGCCCCCCCTACACCATTGATTCTCCTCCTAGTCGAGAGAAAAGAAGAAAAGAAAAGAAGAAGAAACGGACTTCCATCTTATATATCGCATCATAACAGCATCAAATCATAGCCAGCCAGCCCCCAGCCCTGTCCTTGTCCTTGTCCTTGTCTGGCAAGAACACAACAATCAACACTCCCTTCTACCCCTTCAAAAGACTGCAGCCTCGCCTCCTCTTCTGGGTGGAGGGGAGATGCAGTCCCAGCCCAGCCCTACTCACCCACTCCCTCCCTCCATCCCTCCCTCAATCCCTCCCTCCATCCCTCCCACACATACACACACACACACTCACACACCCCTAGGTGAGAGGAAAAGAGAAGAAAAAAAACTCTATACACACACAAGACAAAACCAAGGAAGAGGGGACACCATCTCTTAATTCAAACATTAGAAAAAGTTCAACCCCTTTCTTTCTTCCCCCTGAACCCTCCTCCTCCCCCCCTCAAACCAAATTCCATGGCGCCCCCCTCCCTCTTCTCTCTCCCTCCCTCTCTCTCTCTCTCTCCAATCTCTCCCAAGTCATCATCAACCATGACAATCCTCGAAACCACAGCAAAGCCAAACCCCCTTCTTGGAATGGAAAGGGATTTGGGGGGGGGGGGAGGGAGAGAGGGGCGGGGTTGGTCTAACTGCTTTACTACTCGACTCAACTCAACTCACCCCGTCCCCGATAATTGCCCATCTGCTGAATACTAGACATCAACCCCCCCGGCCGGGCCAGGCCACTCCCAGGCCTGACCAGCCCGCTACCACCACCCCCCACATTGGACTGCGCTCGCTGGTGTGCCGCCGCGGCGCCGCCGCCGCCAATCTTGCTCGGCGCTTTCAGGCCCGACGACATCATGCTCCCGGGCCGCCCAATCATGCTGTTCCTGAAGCCTGACTTGGCGGCTGCTGTCCCGGGGAGCCCGCTGGATGGTCCTCCTAGGCCCGTGGGGCCCGGTCCAGGGCTCAGGGCCGTCTTTCTCGGCATGGTGGTCGTCGCGGACCGTGACAGGCCCATCGTCTGCCCTCTGGGCGGAACTGGTGCCGAGGCGCGCTGGGGCACGCGCTTGGTTGGGGTGGTGGTGGTGGGAGCGGCGAGGTTCGTGTGCTCGACAGGCGTGGGCTGGCGGCGGTATTGTTGTTGTTGCTGCTGCTGTTGCTGCTGCTGCTGGTGATGGTAGTATTGGGCAGGTGGCTCAGGGGTGGCCTCGCGCTGCTGCTGCTGCTGCCGCTGCTGCTGTTGCTGCTGTTGCTGCTCAGCCTCCTGCGCGGCAAGCATGGTCGTCTGGTTGGACTGCATCTGCATCAGCTCCTCGGCCAGGGTGACCAGCTCGCCCTTCTCGACGCGCTCGACCTCGAGCTGGCGGCGCAGGGAGTCGTTGTCGCCCTGGACCGTCTTGAGCACCGCCTCGAGCCTCTCCACGTCGGCGCGCAGGCCCTTGATCTCGGCCGTGTCCCGGACGGCCTGCTCCCGCCTCTCGCCCGCCTCGAGCTCCACCTTGGTGAGCGTGGCGTCGCGGCCCGCGCGGAGCTCCTCGTTCTCCCTCGTGAGCTCGTCGACCCTGGCCTCCATCTCGCGGATCTTCTTGTCCCAGCGGTTCTCGTAGTTCTTCTTGAGCGCCGCCACCTTGGCCTCGTGCTTGCTCTTGTAGGCCGCGTGCAGCTCCCTGGCCACCTTCTCGACCGCCAGCTCGATCTCGCGCTGCGACGCCGTGGCCCTGGGGCTCTTGATGCCGCCGCCGCCGGGCGAGGTGACACTGTTACCGTCGCCGCCGCCGCCGACCTTGGACGCGCGCATGGCGGCCATCTTAGACTCGGCCTCCTGCGCCATCATCTCGGCGGCCTCGCGCCGCCCCTCGCTCTCCTCCAGGCGGGCCTCGAGGGCCTCGCGCTCGCGCTGGGTCGTCATGATCTCCTCCTTGACCTGGCGCAGCACCGTCTCCATCTCCCTGCCGCGCTTCTCCCACGTCTCCTTCTCGTCCGAGTACTGCTCGCGCATCGACCTCTCCTCGCGCAGCAGCTCGCCCGACTCGCCCGCCCGCTTCTCCGCGTCCATGAGTGCCGTCTTGAGCGAGGCCGCCTCGGCTTCTTTCCCGCTCAGCGTCGCCCTCAGGCTGCTGATCTCGGACATGAAGTTGGACTTGAGGCTCTCCAGCTCGCGGGCGCTGATGCTCGGGACGCTGCGCGGCGTCGGCATGGGCGGGATCTCAAAGTCGAGCAGGTTGGCGATGCTCTGCCGGTGCGGCGTCTTCTTGTTGTTGCCGTCTGCTGCCGCCGCCGCAGCAGCAGCAGTCATCGACCTCGTGGGCGAGCTCGTCCGTCCTCCAGGGAACCGCAGGCTGTCTGTAAAGTCGAGCAGGTTCGACGTGGCGTTGGACCCCCTCGTCGCGTCCTGCGCCATCTGTGTGGGTGTCCGGCCGCCCAGTCTCGCGAATGTGGTCATGTTCGGGATGGCAGAGAACGTGCTGAACTCGCTCAGCATGGTCTCGTCCACCACCGAATCGTCGTGGTTGTTGTTGTTGTCGTCGTCGTTATTGTTGAGACCAGCCTGGTGGGGCCGCTCCTCCTGACCACCCGCCGGGCCCTGGCCGCCTGGTGCGCCGTCCCCTCCTGGGATGTCTGTGTCCTCGTCGTCCTCCTCGTCGCCCATGCTGTCCAGCGTGTCCTCAAAGATCTCGATGGCGTGCCTGACGCCGGGGTTCTGAGCGATGGCCTCCTCGAGCGACATCTCCCTCTCCTGCTGCCCCTGGCTGTGGCTGTGGCCATTGCTGTGGCCGTGACTGTGGTGGCTCCTGCTGGGCGAAGTCTCGGGGGGCTCTTCTCGCTCTCGCACGGGCGGCGGGATTGACTGCGGCCGTCCTCCCCCTCCTCCTCCCCCTCCTCCTCCTCCTCCTCCCCCCCTGGAGGTGCTCTCGCCAGTGTTGACCCTGACGGGGAACCTCCGCATGGGGCTGATGGACTTGCGGGGGCTGTTGGGTGGCATGAGCCGCTCATCGACAGTGGTGTTATTGGTATTGTAGCAGTTGTTGTTGTTGTTGTTGCTGCTGTTGTTAGTCCCGCCCGCGGTCGAGGATGCTTCCGAGTTGGACCGCTGCAGCATCCTGAGCGGCGACATCTCGCTACCGGACATGATGCGTGAGCGGCGCTTGTCTTTGGGGGGTGACGAGGAGCTGCTGCTGCTGCTGTTGTTGTTATTGTTGTTGTAGTAGTGGTTCTCCTGGTTCGAGGAGGCCTGGCTCGCGTCGTCGGCGTTGCTCACAAAGGGCGAGGAGCTGGCGTCCATGTCGTCGAGGCTGTCGGCGCCCGTGGACTGGCGCGTGATGGGAGGGGGGCTGTTGGCGTCGCCATCGCCGAGGTGGTGGTGGTGGTGGTCGTAGCTGTGACTGTGGTGCGCCGCGTTGGGCGTCGAGATGTTGAGTGGTGATTCCTGCATCGGGGAGAGGGGGCGTCCCATCGGATGCTTTCGTGCGAGGGAAGGGGTGTGCTGCTGTGCCTCCTTTTCCTCTTGGTATCTTATCCCTCTCTTTTGTTTGATCAACAACGGGTTGCAGACGATTAAATTCCACAAAAGAAAGAAAACATAAACCACACACGCAAGCACACTCACAATGAACGGACCTTGGTAAGGGCGCAGGAAAGATGAATTAGTGGTTGTCGTCTGAATGTTGGTGGTGCTGGTGGTGGTGGTCAATGTTGATCGGGTCCCCTGAGTCAGTTTAGGGCGCCAGGGGGGGGGGGGGAAGGGACGGCAGTAAATTGAAATGACTATTAGTGGAGTGCTTGCTGCTATTGCAGCAAGGAGCGAGTGCACGCACTGTTCACCAGAGCATCTGATCAGTGGTCCCAGTGCAATCTTGGTCTGGAAATGTCTCTGTCTCTCTCTCTCTCTCTTGTTTGTTTCATGTAACAAACAGCAAAACAATGATGAATCTTGATGTGATGTGTATTGTGTAGGATCAACAAAGGAAAAGAAAAGAAGAAGAGAGAGGGAGAGATGGAGAGAAAGAAAAAAAAAATAAATAAGCCCTGCCCACACAGCCCAATCACCAGGCCCAGCCGCCCCCCTGGTCTGGCACCTGAGAGCCAGTGGTCCCCCCTCCTACGCTGTCAGGGGCAACCACGCCAAAAAACGAACCCCCCCCCACCAGTCACTGGAACGCTGTACTGTACCATAGTGCATAAGCCCAAACGATAGCAGGGGGATTGGGGAGGGGGGGAGGGGGGAACAACCCTTTCCCCTTCCCTCCCGCATCTATACGTACTATAGTTTAGTGCCCTTTCACCGTTTCCCTCCCTCCCGTTCATTCTCATCCAATCCTAACCCCCAAGTCCGCCCCCCCCCCAAACTTGTTTATCTCCTCCTAGCCTTTCTTTTTTTCCTTTCTTCTTTTGCCCATTGGGCTTGTTTTTTTTCTTTTTTTTCTTTGCATAGTTTAGCAGTGCAGTGTCAAGTTTACTGTTTTTGTTCAAACATGTTTTTAAGAAACCCAACCCCCCCCCCAAACACACACCCACACACCCACATGCATGCCCCGTCACATCTGAGGTGCACTAGAAACCCCCCTCCTCCCAAGGTTTCTGTCCAGTGTATCAGTGACATCAACTCTGTATACATATCATTGGCTCAGCGCTGCCTGTGAAGGTTTATAGACTTCTCCAGGACCAAGGCACCAACCAACCAACCAGCCACTACGAAAAGAAAAAAGTGTTCAAGCAAGCAAGCTCAAACAAAGCCTCACCTACAGTACCAGCAAATAAGCATGTTTATACTACAAACAGAAGATAATCTAGGAAATTTATTCGTCACAGAGGGGGGGGGGGAGAGAGATCTCGTGACGATGGCTCAGATATAAAACGACCACATGACAGAGCCGGGAAACGGTTTCAATGCCCGGAACAATCGCCTCGCCACCAATTTATACACCTCTTATCTAGAACTCAGAAAGAAAGAAAATAAGCCCCTCCCTAAAAAAAAAAGGGGTGGGGGCCAGGCATACTTTGCACCTCACGAAGCCATTGCTTGAGAAAAAATACCCCAAAAAAAAAACCATGCACACAATATCTGGACAAGGTATGCTTATATTTTTTGTTTTGTTTTCTTCTCTCTTCAGGTCTACATCTTTGTATTGATTTGGCTGTCAAAGGGGGAGGCGGAACGTTGTTTTGTTTTGTTTTTGTCGTTCTCCCCGTTCGTAGACTCATTACAGAAAGCGGCGAGATTCCCCCCCCCCCCTCCCCCAACACCTGCGCGTCGTCTGGTACAAAGGAGGCCCAAGCTGCATCATGCATGCATGCATGTGCCTCTCTCGTCATGCACATCATTGATCCGCTTGCCGTTCCATGCTCTCCCCTCCACTCCCCCACCTCGTCTTCGTCCACCCCCCCCCGGTCTGGAAACTCAACTGCTTTTCTGGTTCAAAGAGATGGGAACAAAAAGACAGAAAAATAAAAGGAAATTCGTTACATGTCATGGTCGTCCATAAAAAAATTCAAAAAAACCAAAACCACAAAAACAACAACCCAAAAAAAAAAAGGCTGACAAATGAACGGAGGCATCCCCCGAGCTGCGCCTTTTTACAGAGCTAAGCCCAATAACAATCCCTCCTCCTCCATCAGGAAAGGAAGAAAAAGGGAAAAAAAGCTCGCCCAGCCCCCCAAAACCCCAGCCCAAAAAGACATGTGGCCATATCTCTCGTCTTTTTTCCCGTGTTGCCCAATGTCCATGGTGCCCAATGCCCATGGTGTCCCGGATATAGACAGAGATGATAGTGAGATTTTCCCCCTTCGTACAGCAGGGGTGGTGGTTGTGCCAGAGGAGGAATGCTAGATTCGACATTCATGTGGGTTTTTTTTTGTTTTTTGGGCACCGAGACCGCGCGTGTATGGTTTTTTCTTTTCTTCTTTTCTCGTGGGTTGGAAACACGACAGAAAACGCCGTCATAGTCGCAGTACTGTTCTTGGTTGATCTCCCGGACCTGGGGTTGCATGATACGTCGTGGGTCTTTCCAGGACGCGCAGCCACCAAAGCTTGAGAGGTGTGCCGGCCAGGGCCTCTGGTGTGGATACGTCAAGTCGTCAACCGTTTTGCGTCTCATCGTGGGGCTATGGAGCGCTGTCGAAAAATCAAAAAAGTTTCTCTGGTCATAAAGTCGTCATCGTATATGGCGGGTTGCAAATGCGATGATGAGTCGTAATTGGGTGTTTGTCGCAAGAATACAAAATTTTCACATTAAACCAAAGGCAGTGTTTGTGTCCTCTCTCTCTTATGAGGGTTTTGCAAGCACGGCCGCGAAGGGTTGGTCGTGTCGATGCGCGTCAGGTCGTCGTTCAGCATTAGCTCCGTTAATCATCTCCAGCCCGAAAGGGGGGGGGGGAACAGTGTGCAGCAGACGCCTCTCTATGACCGGTGTTTGTTTTTGTTTTGTTTTGGTGAGCCCAGCCAGGCTAGTGGTCAACAAACCACTACCAGGCGCGCGCACACACACATACACACACACCCGAGTCATCCTCTGGTGTGTCTCATCGTCGCCGTGTGGGCGCGGTCGTCGCAGGCGAAGGCTGGTAGACCTGCGCCGGGTTCGGGTCGAGGGCTAGCGTTTTCCGTCGCTTTATGTCCATGCCGGGGCCGACGCTGAGAGGTCGCTCGTCCTCGTCATCCCGACCACGCTTCAGTCCGGCAGTCAGCGGCGCAGGCGCATATCCATTGTGCATGGTGGTGTTGTTCATGTCGGGCTGCGACGCGTAGACATCACCACCGTTGGTGCCATTCGTCGAGGCCCGGTCGTTGCTCACCACGTTGTACATGCCCGACTGCGCTGCGCCACGAGGCGGCGTGTTGTAGCCAGATTGGGGATAGTATGCCTGCGGCGGCGCGGCGCTGCGTGGTGTCGACCGGCCCGAGGCGCCCGGGTGGCCCGCCGATCCGGCCATTTCGGGCGAGAGATGAGGGTGCTCCGACTGCTGCAGCGACGGGAGCTGGGGGGCACTGTAGTTGTACTGGTTGTTGCTGTTGTCGTAAGTGGTCCGGTCGTGCGTGTACTCGGTCTCGTGCTCGCCTTCGTCCTCAGCAGCACCCCCGCCTTGGGCAACGTGCTCGTTCCCCTGGCCGTGGTAGGCGCCCGGCGCCTTCTGCTCCTGCTCACCAGGGGCCCCAGAGATGGACGGCCGACCTGAAGGTGGGCCCATCTCGGTCTTGACATAGGCACCCTGTTGTGAGTACATGGGGCGGTCCTGCGGGCTGGGGTTGGCAGTCTGGTAGGGCGATTGCAGCGGAGGCGGGTTATACTGCTGCTGTGGCGGTGGCGGCGGCTGTTGCTGCTGCTGCTGCTGCTGCTGCTGTTGTTGTTGCTGCTGCTGCCGAGAGGCATCATAAGGTTGGGACACCGGGGGGTAGGCAGACATGCTCTGGATGCTGCTTCCGGGCGGCGTGGTGGCTGGGGTGGCAGGCATTGAGCGTGTGTTGCTGATACTGGTGTCGATGGACATGGGATTAGTACCTTGAGCCCCGTTCATGCCTTGCTGCTGCTGCTGCTGCTGCGGCCATTGGTAGTTGTCAGCCCCCATGGTGCCCATTACGCTCGAAGCACTGGTGGGAGGCGTAGGAAACGTATGCGCGCGGTCGAGGGAGGGCCGGTGGGAGGGCAGCGGCGGCTGCGGCGGGCCTGGCAGGCCCATGGAGTGATGGTGGTGGTGCTGCTGGAGGGAGGGCAGGGGAGGCTGGCCGTTTCGAATCTGCGTCTGCTCCGCCTTGCGGCGCTCCGCAGCCTGCATGACCTGCGAGGTTCGGGTCTGATTGGTGGGGTGGTAGAGGAGAGCGCCGATGTTGTGCACGAACAAGGGGTAGAGCAGCTCAGTGATCTTCTCCTTGTTGGCAAAGTCCAGGGCCCTCTCAAAAGGAATCCTGTCGGGTGAGTTAGGATCAGTGCGTTCTCTTCATGTGTATCTCTCTCTCTCTCTCTGCTTTGGACGTACCAGACACCCTTCAGGTGCATCGGCCCAATCTTGACCACATGTCGGACCTTCTCGCTCTTCAAGATGCCGTCCCGCCTTCCTCGGGTCATACCCGCAACATTGAGCAACTTCGTGCCATTGATCATGTGGTTGTCTAGTAGCCTCTGAATTAGCACTTTTGTCTGGAGAGAGAGTAATTCATTCACTTGTTGGGTGTCATCAGAGGACCCAGGGAGGGAAAAAAAGGGGGGGGGCAGGGCAGACTGACCTTCTCTCCGCGCTACGCAGATCCCCCTGGCCTCGACCTGGAAGCAGAGGCTGCCCTCGTCCTCCCACAGGGTCGCTGTCACCCGCGGCTTCATGCCAGGAGGGGCCACCTGACCGGTGGTGTCAAACCCGCTGTACTGATTCGGCATGCCTGGCTGTCCAGGGAGGGGGAGGACGTTGGGCGGCATGCCACCGGGCACGGGAGCGGCTGGTGGCGAGGTGAGGCCATTGGCATAGCCGTACTGAGAGTAGGGGTGGGGAGCAGCCGAGTATTGCGCCGGGCCGGGCGGGAGCAGAGGTGGTTGTGGTGGGGGGTAATGCGCCATGGACGAGGTGACGGGAGGCGCTGTCGAGCCCGACATGTGTGGCTGGGGTGAATAATACATGCTGCCTGGATCCTGCGGAGCTGGATTCATCGCTGGGCCCGTCTCGTAGGATCCCGTGGTGGTGACAGGGCCGCTGACGGCTTGGTACTCGGCAGACGAGGGCGTGGGGGGCGTCTTTGCGCCGAGCGAAGGGGCAGCCGAGGTGTACGATGAATGCGATCCCGTGAGAGAGCTGACCGAGGAGCCCGGGGGCGAGCCTGTCCCCGACGAGTAGGCGTGCTGCTGGGTGTGAACAGGAGGAGCAGGTAGCGAAGGCAGCCTCTCAGTCACGAACGAGCGCGGCGCGCTGTAGTACGAGACGTCAGAGTGGCCCCGGGTCGGTACTTGAGAAATCGACGGGAGATCCAGCTTTTCGGTGGTTCTGGCGTTCAGCATGAAAACCGATTGTGCTGACCAGCGAGCGGCCAGGAAAACGACTTAAAAAGGGCTCCGTGGAGAAACCCAAGACTGTGCCACACCAGGAAGAGATCACAAAAGGCCGCCAAAACAAAAGATGCGATTGGGCCTGGAAGGTACGTTCGGGTCGTGGAAAGGCGTTTGTGTGCTCGGAGGTGTGAAGAGGTGGAGGGGAATACAGATGAAGATCGCAAAGACTCCGGCTCCAATGCGCGTCGTGACAGGTCGTGGCTTCAAAAACGATGCTGGCTGCTCAAAAGCTAATCATTGACACCTTTGGATCATTGAAGGAGGCCTAACGAGGCGAATTGGCCGGGTTGAAAGCTCGAGGGGAGGGGGTGAGGGTGGGGGAAGGTTGAGACGTCTTCCTCGAGGGCGTTATGGAATATGGCAGGTCCGAATGTCCGTTTGACTAACGAAGAAGCCGCCCGTCTTGCTCTGGTGCGAAAGCAATTTGGGAATTTCGACCGCCTGGATGTCGCAACCACACACGGAGGGGTGAAAGAATAAAAATAAAAAGAGGCCTTCGAATCTGGAGAGGATAAGATTAAAAAAAACTGTTAGTAAACTAAAAATATCAAAGAAAAAGCCAGGGGGGGCGCGTGCGAGTGTTGAGTGACGAGGGGTTGGGTCGGCGCAGCTCGAAGCAAGAAAGCGGTTCGTAGCCGTTTGTCTGTGCATCCGGGGCTTGGCTTTGCTCCCAGAGTGGCGGTGGTGTGTCACTGGTATTGGGTCTGGTGCTGGTGCTGGTGCTGATGCTGATGCCGGTAGTGGCCCTCTCAGCTGGGAAGAAGGGCTGGGCTCGGGCTGGTGGGGGCGAGCGCCGTCTTTTTTTTCTTTCTCACCTTTCCCGCGGGACTGGACTGGTCTTGTCTCTCCTTCGCACAAGGGGGCGTTGCAAGAAGTGTTGCTTGTTTGGTGGTGGTAATAGTGGTGGTGGTAATAGTGGTGGTGGTAATAGTGGTGGTGGTAATAGTGGTGGCCGCCGACTCGACTTGGTGGTGATGGACACGGTGATAACTGCAGGAGGAGGAATAGTTGGGTTGTAGGGTGTAAGAGAGGAGGAGGAGGAGGAGGAAGAGGAAGAGGGTGAAGAGCGAAGGGGGGGCTTAGCGAGAGAAGAAGAGAGAGAGAGAGAAGAAGAAGATGGAGGTGGAGGAGGAGGAAGAGAAGAAGAAAGACGAGGATAGGAGGAGAGAGGGGGGAAAAGAGAGAGAGAAAAACGACAATTGTCAAAAAAGAGGCGGCGCGATCAGTGGTGAAGAGGGAAAGTAAAGTCCGGTCCAGGTCAGGTCCAGGTTCAGGTTGACTGACGAAGAGGATGGGATGGGATGGGATGGGATGGGTGGGCACGTCCAGGTTGATCAGAGCTAAAGTAAACCCAGTCAGGTCTCCTCCATCCCCCCCCAAGGTCAGGTCAGTTCAAAGTCGCCGACGCGCAGAGTTCACTTACGTGCCTTCAGTTACCCCAGGGCAGGTCCCCATCCACAGTCAGTACATACGGTACAGCAACAAGAGAGGAGTACCAGAGTACCAACCAACACACACACCCCCCCCCCCAGCACGCACCCCAAAAGAATTCAAATCCGACCTGGATTATGGGTATGGGCCAGGGCAAAAGAGGGTACGGGTATGAAAGTGGGTACTGACTGAACTACTGCTATGGTACATAGTACAACTATTTTGTATGGGATACCATAAGTGGTATGGTGTACATAGTACTAGATATACTGATGTACGTGTGAGTAAAAGAGAGGGAAAGAGCGACAGAGGCATGCACACGGTACGGGTCTCCACGTACTGTGTGTAAGGTTCTGAGGAAAAGGCGAGGAGAGGAAGGAGTGAGGGTGAACTGCTATGTACTAGCTATTACTACTGTGGTACAACATACATAATACTACTAACTTGTGTACTTTGTTTGTTGGAGCAATTGAAGAAGGAGGAGGGGGAGGGAGGCCATTACCACGACCTGGTACGGGCTTTCTCAAAGGCCTAGCAACAACAGGTGCTTGCTTGGTTACAATAGGTAGAAGATAGTTGCCTACTTCTGCTTATGATGCCTGACGACAGTGCCTATCCATAGTGTGCATAGTTACCTGCTACAGGTTCATTCAGTCAGTCAGTCAGTCAGTCGGAAGGAGGAGAGGGGGGAAAGGGAGGGGGAGGGGGGGGGGGATAATGGGTTGACGAGATGATGATTTATTTGCTTGAAAAAGGGCAAGTGTCAAGAGGTCCCACCCCCGGCGAGACGTGAGTACCAAAGTGACAAGGATCGATCGAATCCTTCGCCCACATGTGTTGTTTCTCTCCGTCTATCTCTCTCTTTCCCTCTCCTCTCCCAACCCCCCCTTCTCCTCCTCTTACCCCCTCCTCAAGAGAAGGTCCTCCATCCTGTCTCCCTCGACTTATTCCCCCCCCCCCCATTCCCCCTCTCCTATACTCCGACCTTACAAATCTCCTCCTCATCGGCTACCAGGTCAGGAAGGAGTGGACGAGGTGAGACCACTACAGGTGAAGAAGGGGGGGGGGAGATGTGCATCGGCTCACAATGATGTGTTGTCCAGACTGCTGCTACTACTTATCGTCCTGTACATATTATTTCATAGCGTACATAGTACTATGTAAGTAGCACACCACCATTGCACCAGGGGTATGTACAGATAGACAGTAAGAAGAGAGGAAGAGGGAGGGGGGGCAGGGGTCAGACAGGGTCCCACTTGGCAGCATCCCAGTAAGAATGGGCCAGAAGGGTAGGGGTTAGCAAGTAGTAAGTAGTGCTATGTACTGTGTAGAGGAGGAGGAGGAGGAGGAGGAAGGACACGAATGGTAGAGGGTCGGGAGAAGAGGAAAAAAGAGGAGGAGGGAGAAGAAGGAGAAAAGAGGGGGGGGGGGGTGGGCTGATGTGGCACAGGCTGGAAGCTGGAAAGCTGGCTGGGCCTTGGAGGAGGGAGTCGGGTTCTGATTACAGTATAGTATGGCCTAGTGAGGTGGCCATTTTGTGTGTGTGTGTGTGTGTGTGTGTGTGTGTGTGTGTGTGTGCGTTGTCTGCCTCAAAGAGGGCCCGGACGACGACAACAAACAGAATGGAAAAAGAGGGAGGGGGAACAAGACCCGCTCATATGTTCGGCTTTTCAAGCAGGGTCGTCGAACAACCTCGCACTCCACTGGGCTGGGGCGCACTGACACACTGGGGGGGCGGCTGGTGGGTCTGGTCAAACTGGCGCTGGACAAGAAAGGACCACTGGAGGAGGACTGGGGGCGAGAACAAGGATTGCTGGTGCTAGGGGTGTGGTGGAGCCAGCGACAACGTTGGCTCAGGCTCAGGCGCCTCCCTCCCCCCCTCCCCTGGCCCAGCCCCAGCCAACCTGATAAACCACTGCGGCACCCCGCGGGGGGCGTCAAAAGATAGCAGTAAAGGTCTCACTGTACCAGTAGGGGTGATAGTAGTAGTAGTGCTGTAGTGCTTGGTGGTGGTGACTACTTCTGCCACGCAGGACATTGTGCATATCTCCTGATATTATAATGCTGATTCGTGCATATGTTGTATGAGGCTACTTTGTTTTGTCATAGGCGGGAGGAGGGGGAGGGAGAAAAAAACAGAGGGCACGGCAGTAGACAACCACGTACATAGAGAAAGGTGGTAGTAGCGCTCACTTTTCGGTAGCGGCGCCCCGATGGATCCCTGGTCGGGGATCGTTTGCCCGTTCGCGCTGGCAGAGTACTACCGTATATGTACTATGTAGTAGGTTCGGGTATGCACAAGAAGAAAAAACCAGAAGAAAAAAAAAGTGGGAGAAGGCTGGGGATGTATCCGCCCTCGCATTTCACTTGCCGATGGTACATCGAGCCCCAGTACCACATCCCGATTTGTAAACCTCGTTGGTTGTAGTAATGACTGCGTTCGTGGCCAGGACGATATACTATGTATGCATATACTATGCAGGCAAGCCAGCACACTCACACCCTGGACACCCACTGGATATAAGTCCCTATAGCACTGCAGTAACGACCTCGAGTGGCCTCCATACTGTTCTTGGTCGCTCCTTGGTGACAGGCACAGAGAGAGAGAGAGAGAGAGAGAAAGGCCTCAGGCCTCACAATCATGACCAGAAGAAGGAGGGGGGTGGATTTACAAGGTTACACTCAAAAAAATGGTGAGGGGTGAGAGACTTTTGTGCCAGAGTGGATCGACATGGGCGTCCTTGGGGGAGGGAGGGGGCAAGTTCATACTCAGTTCCACTACAGACGGACTGCACAAATATCATAGTGGTCGTACTCTGTACGATTTAGTGGTGGAAGAAGATGATGATGAGAGGGATCGGGAGGGGGGCCCATCCCAGCAACAGCAGCTTCAGCATAGTAGCCAGGATGAGAACCCCCGGGCTTGGCCACATCACATCCATGGGCCTGGTAAGGTGCGAAATGCATGATCCGTCACTGTATCCACCAGCCAGCCGTTGTGGACTCGACCGCGGCTCGATTGTGCATGTCACCGTTGCTGTCGCGGTGGTTCGTTCTTCTTTCATCATGTGCTTCTTTGCCCCGTGTCTTGTCCCGTCCGGAGCTCAAGATCATGAGTTCCTCCGTTCCCCAACGAAGAGGGAATAAGAAGGGGGCTGGGCCGGCTCGACCCATGGCAAGCAGCGTTCAGAGATTTCCATTGGGGGTTTAGTCGTTCTGGCTCCCATCTCACACCGCCACCGTTCAGGACATACCATAGTTTGTACGTATTGCCAGACAGGACTTGACTTGGTCCAGTACTGTGTTAGTAGATCAAAATTCCACTAGCGCCTGGCCGTCCTTTTGCCGGGTAGAGTCTGCTATTTCTGGCTCTGCGGTCGTGCGCGGTTAGGGCGTTGGTATGTGCATACACACAGTACTGTGGAAGCACAAGAATCGCTCCAAAAAGAGTCAAGGTTTCCGAACCTCAAGTCAGGAGGAGGACTCATCTAGGTCGTCGTGGGACATTCTTCCTGGTCGGGCGATTCGCCCCCTCCTCCCTGTTCCGATTCCTGGTCCTCCCTGCCCGGCTTCAGTGGTCGGGTGCGGAGGCTTGCAGAGATAGATCCTCCGGCCGAGAAGGCATCGGGGCCTTGTTGAAGGATGCAACTGACGATCCCTTCTGGACTCTGATGCTGACGGGGTCTCAGTTTTCCGCCCCAGTCTCGTACAGGCCAAGGTCGTTGTTCTGACGAAAGAAAGGAAGGAGTCAGTCCAGGTGCCCGGCAAACTGCGGCTCTCCCCGCCCCGCCATCTTTCTTGCATGCAGAAACGTCCATCGATCTGGCATTCGGCAAGAGGCCCCCGTTCATCAATGAGACGCTTATGCTTCGTGATAGGCTTTATTACCACCAGCTTCCCTGAAAAACCATCTGGCTCCCAGCGTCGCAGCCGTCGTCATTTGTCAAGCCACATTTCTCGCAGCCATGCTGCAAGGCAGATCAATGTCAAGGTATCTTCAGAATCTCGGCCTCTGCGGTGCGCAAACACAGTATGACGCACGGGACATGACTGTGCCGCGATTAGTAGGACGGGGGGAAGGGGGGGAGAGACACTAGATCCTGACCCTGGCTGTACTTTTATCTGCCAATCACAAAAATCAGAGCAGTGCAGGGGCAGTTGAAGGGCCGAACAAAAGATACGCCATTTTGGCCACCCTTGCTGAATTGTTGTTGCTGGCCGCCTGAGCTGGCCGCCTGAACTGGCCGTCACACAATCGTATCCTCGTTTGTGAAAATCCAGCCGTGCCAGCCCGCCAGCGCAGTGCCGTTGAGACACACACACACACACACACACGCACACGCACACGCGGGTGGCCCTTCGAGGACCAAGGACGAGTCATTTGCTCCGCGGGGATTAGGAAGCCGACTTCCGCCCCATAGTAACTCGCAGAAGGGTTTGGGGCTTGTCTCTGGCCGTGGATGCCAGGCTGGACGCACCAGCAACAACAGTACACAGGTTGAGGGTCGATGGATCTTGAGTCGTGGTTTTTGAGCGACTTGTGGAGGTGGTGTGGGAGACTCGGTCGAACAAAGACAAGGCTCTGGTAGCTACTGTGTAGCGGGTTGGCAAATAGGGTTCCTCGTAGGCTACCGACGGAGGTCAGCACGGGCCAGGTGAGACTGCTGCCTCCACCATTACCCTGTTTCCCCTTCATCCCTGCACAGTTGCAGTTGGTCCACCAGATGGTCCACCCCCGGGGCGCGCTCGCCTCTGATACCCCTGGACAATCCAGGAGCAGGGGGGCTGGACCTTGCTGAGGAAGTAGTCCGTATGCAGCACCCGGTACTCTGCATAGTCTGTCTGATCCCTGTTATCCGCGCGCTAGCTCTCCCCCAGCTGCATGTGCTGTTCCTCCCAAAGGAGCTTGTTCCAAAGCCACACAGCAGCTTCCACCTCAGCCTTGTTGGTTCTCGAAGGACACTGGCTCCGAGGCAGTCCATGGTAAGGTGTGACACGATTACCTGCAAAGAAGCACGAGTCGGCGACTCAAGACCCGTCTGGACACGGCACTAAAGAAAGTTTGCAAGCGACGACAAGCGGGAGTGTCGTTGGCCATGGTGCGGCATGGTCCCTGTGCGTTGGCCACATGAGAGGCACCCTTGTCAGTCTCGAGTGTCAGAGATGCCGTGGGATTTGACCACCCTTCTTCTTTCGGCCTCAGTGCCTGTATGTACCATAGTACGTATTCCCCATCCTATCGAGAAAAGGGGCCAGGGGGGGGGTCGCTGCCGTCTCAGAGAGAGATTGATCTCATGAAGATATGAGTTTCGAGGAGTTCATGAGGGGGGAAGGATCCTGCCATCGCTGTCCATGGCAGCTTGAGAGGGTCAGGAGCCAGGCGTGCCAGGAAGGCCGAACGTCACCAGACGAGAGCTCCTCTCATCCTGCATAGAAGCGAGGCGCGAGATGACCCGCCTGCCCGCCTGGGTACATGCAACGAGGAAGCGATGTTGATCTCTTGTGTGTGCGTGTGCGGGTGAACAACCCGCAAAAGCCGGCTCGGGTCCGTTTCTCGGCGTATGGTCAAAGAGTCCACCGGAGATGCGTTGAGGCGCGCTACCCACCAGAACAACAATGCTGCTGTGGATATGCGGAGTGGGGAATACATTTGCTGCTGCTGCAAGGAGCTGCAAGGAGCTCTGGCCGCTTCTTGTTCTTCAGCAAAAGCAGGACACACAAATGACGGACGAGCCCGCATGTGTTGCCGGCATGCTCTGGAGGTGGCGTCTCTCGCTCACTGATGTTTTGGCCCTGCAAGCTTCTGCAAGCTTCAGCAAGCGCAGACGCGGATCCGACAATCACTGCTGATCAAGTCTCGGCCCAGGCCTGGCCCTAGGACGATCGTGGCGAGGGGTGCAGGTGTGGGAGCGTGGGGGAGATGCGGGCGTCGCATGCAGCCAATACAGCCAGGTTCCAGGGCAAAGCTGCCCGTATCCCATCAACAGAAGAAACGTAAAAAAAAAACGCCAAAAAGAAAAAAATCAGGCTGACCAGGGGCCCTTGAACCGTGGAAGAGCCAGGTCAGAAGTCAAAGGAAACAGGTAAGAGAAGCTCTTTTTCGGGTGCTTTGCCGCGAGCCGCAGGGGAAAAAAGAATGAGAAGGATGTTAGCGCTCGTCGTGTTGCACTGCAGCGCGATGCAGTTAGTTGTCTATACAGTAGATCGGCAGTACTCCGACCCTAAATGTCCCATGCTGAAAGACCTTCCCTTGGAGTTTTCGTAGTCAAGGTGCGATAGGCGACACTTTGTTCGTTGCAACTTTTGTTGTTTTTATATCAAAATTAAAAAGAAGGGAAGGAAGGGCAAGGAAAAGGAGGAAACTGCGCTCGTCTCCCTCGTGGTTGCTGCTTTTAGCTTAGTCATTCTGTCCTGGAAAGTGCACACCCCTTCACACTTTCCTCAGCCTGCGAAAAGGTTGGATCGTGTCGAATCCTGCTTCAGACTTCCAACGAACGCCATCTCATCTCGCCATCTTGCCTATCCGCACCTCCCTCCCTGCTGCAATGCACTGTCGATGCAGAAGCAGATCCTGATGCACGTTCTCGTGCGATGCCAACCCTGGCCCTGAACGAACGAACCGAGCCAGTCAGCAGCGCGGGCATGGGCGCCTCCTGGTTTCATTCGCAGAGCCTCCAACGTGGCCATGCGATACGAGGATTTGGGGGTCACAGCGGCATATGCACAGAATCCTCCGGGTCACCACCTCTGCCATACGCTGTTCCGGCAAATTGGGATGCAATGTAGCTGCTCTCGACAAAAGGGACGTGGACATGGACATTGATCTACACATGCAACGCCATGCAGTCGCTCTCGATTGGCATGGAGGCTCCGAGTTGTCTATGTTGCGCCGGCAGAACCTTGGCTTGAGGCCTCGACCATTTGGCTTATGGCTTGTTGCCACGAACTGATACACTCTTTCCCGCTTGCAGGATCTCCTCCTTTGCAGCACGATGTAACGAGGAAGCTTTCGTCCGTGGTATACCACCCCCCCCCCCGGCACCGGCGTGGGGTGTTGTTTTCTGACCTGCTCTCCGGTACTGTGCTATTCTGTGCAGCTAGACACACCTCGCTGTTGCCGACGACGATCAGCTTCTTCACAAGAGGTGTTCTGATATAGTTCAGTCCTGCTAGCAGCGGCTGCTCGGGTTCAGGCCAGGGCTCTTGTACATGGCAGACGCGCACGAGATACCAATGCGAGATCTCGGGCGTCCTGCTACTTAGCACATCTGTACCCACATCGACTTTGCAGGGGCGATCCCGTTCCTGGTCCTGGTCCTTTTCTGCAGTGCATTGGCTTCTGCAGCCTGGGGGAAGAGCCGCAGTGCAGTGCAGCATAGATGGCCCGAGCCAAGCCTGCCAGCATAGCCCGGCCGACAAACATGCACGTCTTGCGTCTGAAAAAGCAAGTCATGCAGCTGTTCAAAGTTGATAGACGACATCTGGTGAAAACACACAATCGCCACAGCTCTGACAGGCTTGCCTGTCTGGTGCCAATCGTGTTCCTTACCCGCTCATGGTGAAAGAGGCAGCCAGCCCCAAGAAGAGGGCCACAGGTCACGACCAGTACAGCGACAGCTCAGCAGTAAAGGGGGGGGTGTGTACGTATCAGGCCCGGGTTGCTTTCACACACCACGCAAGGATGAGGGCTGCAGTCTCTCATCCCCACCACGACCAAACCAGTGTCCTCACCAGGAGGACTGGTCTCCCAGAAGCTGAGTCCGACGAAGCAGAATGCGACCGCCACTCGTCTTTCTTCATGATCACGATAATGGATTTCAATACGCCGACTTGTTGGTCCACCTGATGGAAGGGCCCACCCGCACAGACATTTTTTCCAAAGAGGACAGGGTGACGTTGTTCTCCAGGGGGGCTTTCGTCCCAAATAGACAACGCTTGACAGCGTGGCAGCCTGTGAGGTCGGGCCGGCGGAGCGGTCCCATGCGGACTGCCAGCCCACAGGTCCAAACCCAATACCAAAGCCACCTCCTGAACAGGTGATAGGCACAGAAGAGCCCGTCCGCGGCCGAGGAAGCTTCAAGCTGTGGCCATCACAATTTCAATTCATACCGACAGTCCTGCTCGATGAGGAACTCCAGCGTATGGGGCACTCTCGACACTGATACACCGTGAAGAGACCCACCTGCTCGTGGGTGGGCCCGCATAACTGCATACTGTACCATGTTATGGTGGTAGTATGTGGTGTCGCAGTGACCAGCAACGCATGTACAAGCCGAAGCTCGTGCGTGCTTTTTTGTCGCTCATTGTGGCGACATACCTACCCCAACCAGAACAAGATACTTCCGCACCCTGTGTGTGGTGGGCCCTGCGCTGGAAGTCTCGGTGATCGCTGGCGGAGACGGATCTGGACGTTAGGATTTGCAGAAGCGCAACCCAGGGCTACAAGCCCCGAGAGCAGATCTGCCGGCGATGTTTTTTTTATTTATTTATTTTATTTAACTTTTTTTTATCTTTTCCAACTCGGAAATTGTTGTCCTTCGTCTTTCGAATTCGAACTGTGAGACCGCGATACCCGTATTACAGGGAGAGAATCCTAGGCTGTCTGGAACCAGAGAACGACTGTGGTACCCCATGTCAAAGATACGCGGCCTTCCTTTCACATGTACTACTACATAGTACGCATATTTGTGTACACAAGACAGCTTTCCTCGGAAGATGGGATGCACGCACCATTGCCGGGTGGCAATGAATGGGTCTCGACGAGGGCATCCAGTACTTTCTCCCCCCCCCCCATTACCGGCCGGACCAGAACTGCTCGTCGTGTCTTGGGCCTGAACGACGTTGAGCGTGGCGCTGTAGCTCAAGACTAGCTGCGCACCGGCATTTGCGCTGTTTGCATGGGGAGGGAGGTTGCAAAACAACCTGCGACGCACCTATCCGGGCGCCCCTCCCAAGGTGCGTGGGCTCTGCAGATTGCTACTGCTCGTGGGCTTGAGCCTCAAGCTTCCGTCTCATGCATGTCATCACTTGCAGACCGCTGCAGTCACCGCGAGGTCCAAGACAATCATAGTCATGCCCTATTTTGGGATCCAGTCCTCACCCGCAAAGCATACTGCAGATCTTGTGGTATCTGCCGCTGAAGAGAAGAGTGCGAGCGTCCACGTATCCACAGCCCAGGTTGACGCCTGTGATGTTGTATGGTACAGCGTAGTGGGATGACTCGCTAGGCCACAGCTATGGGACATGTGGTGGCCAACTTTGCCAGCCTAGTCTACAGCACAGCAAAGGTTTCACAAACTTTCTTTCCGTTCGGACTTGCAGAAGGGCTGCTTCAAGTGCACAAATTCCACACGAGGCAATGCCAGCGATAATTGATGCGAAAGTTAACATGGGCTACTCTCGAATCACCGAAGAGTGAACAGAGTTTGTTGGATCGTATCCATCGTCATCACGATTCATGAAGGGATTATTCTACTTTCTCCTCCAATACAACCGAGCCACGAGCCTTGACCTCCCCCCGAAGCGGCCCCAGCTAATATTGTCAGTATCACACTATCACACCGACTGTCAGCCTTCGGCAAGATCCTCCTCGGAAGCGAGCAAGAGGGCCCCCCCCCCCGGCATCATGCAGGCCTGACCATGCCACGCATGCTACGCAGTGCGCATCTTCCGCACTCACAGGGTGCAAGGGATCTCGGCCCCAGAGCGATGCAAGGCAGATGCCCACCCCTTCCCGGTCACCGGAACTGGACTCCCATTTCGGTCCAGCTTCAGAATACGAAGAAGAGTAGGGAAGGGGGAGGGGGTTGTTTTCCCCCTTCAGTTGAAAGTGGTTCGATCACACCCGACACTATGGCGGAAACCTCATCATCCCCTTCTCTTAGTGTGTGCGTGCGTGCGTGCGTGCGTACGTACGTGCTATGAGGGCCCTGATACGCAGGTACAGAGTTTCCACGGCGAGTCTGTGTGTTCCGGCTCAACTGCACGATGGCGCCGGACCTCCAACGGTCCCTGCAGGCTCGATATTTCTAAAGCTTATCGTCGGATGGGGTAACAGGGATCGAGCTGCACGGCGGGATGTCTTCCTTCAGCACTTGCTATGCAATGCACAGCGGCTATGTACGTCTAGAACCTAACCAATCACCAAGACCCGCCGGGATCCTGGCTCGATGCCTTGTTCGGACGTTTCAGCTGCTTCTACACAGTACTATACCACTATGGCGATGGTACTCCCGACTTTCTCTTCTTCTCTCTCTCCTTCTTTTTCTTCCTTTATTGTGCTCAGACCCCTCTTTGGTTAGATCATCCTTCTTCCCCTCTCAGAATGCCCTGTCTGCCAATACAAGGAACACGGCGATGTTGGATTCATTTAAGCTATGGGCACTCACAGACGGACACTTCAGTCGATCGAAACCCGACCAGGAATCATTTACGGCAAAATGGCAAGCAATATTATGATGGTCGTCGCCTTTACATAATTGTTGTGAATTGTAGAGCTACCAGGTAGGCAGATATGCGAGGGCTGGTGTGCGCTGGCCTCGCATGCACTCATGACTGCTCCATATTTGCCGCTTCATGTGTTCAAGATTGCGTCATGAAGCCTCGTGCACTGCGAACGGGCTGCGCAGCATCAGAGACATCATCATCCATCGTTTAGGATTGGCCATTATGCCAAGGAGAACTACCCAAGACCAACCACCTGAGAACATTGCCTGTACGAATTTCTAACCAAACCTCCATAATGCTATGCGGAAGCGCAATAAGCGGACCAGGGTTGGCAGGCCAGACTTTTCTAGCTGACTTTTTTTTTTTTGAGAGAGAGAGGAGCACAACTCATCCGCTGTTCGATTGTGTGTGGTGTTATCAATACCGTCTAGATGCTCTGGCAGATGTCTTTGTTCTATTGATAGCTACGGAGTATTCGGGGCTGGCCTCTTCACCGTACCAGCCTCTCCAGCTGCTGTCGTCAGTACGGGGAGGTCACGGATAACAACAATCCAATCACCGCCAACCACGTCTACCAGCCCACACACTCAGCTGCCCCCCCCCTCCCTTGCCCCCCTGGCGAAATGGCGCCTATTGTGCAGCTTTTCCCCCAAAAGAGTTGATAGACTAGGATAGTGAGATGAGGATAAGTGCAGAGTCCCGGGGGGGAGGGGGTTAGGGGGTTGTCATCTCTCGATATCGACTTGCAGGGCGGTTGGCTGGCTGACGGCACGGGATGTTCACGTCATTTTTACTCTTGTCTCGAAGCCTTCACCGTTTAATTCTTTGTTTTGACTTCCGGCCCAGCTCAGATGACCGGGGCCTTGACACCTGACACCAACCGGGGGGGGGAGGGGCCCTCCCCAGCAATGCGTCTGCCACGATCTGACCCGCAGCAAGACGGAGGGCCCATGCATATCATCCATCAATGTCTCAGAAGGGGGGGTTAGCTGGGCGGTGATTAGCTGGAGACACAGCTGCAAGACGGACCGTTCTCCGCCCTACATAAGTCTAGGGTGCCGACGACTAGCTTTCGGCCGTTTGGCTGGAACTGCGGGCAACTCTGAGATGGGCACAAGCTGGGATTCGTGGCTTAGACTGTGTGTGCCCTTGAAAGGTATACGGTACATGCTGGGGGGTGGGGGGGGGAACAATGTCCGTGTTCTCTCTAAGGAACTCTCGAGGATCTACTAAGACGACAAGTTCTCAAGAAGAGAAGTGATACCAAAATTTCTGGTCGGGCTATCAAGCACGTTATCCCAGAGCCCAGGCTTGGGAGGGGGGCCGGTGAGAGGGTATTCACACCGTGAGATCTGAGGAGAGATGCTTCCCCCCCTCCCCTTCCAAAACACTGATCTGCCTTTGGCCATTTATCCTATTTTCCCGTCGCATACGAAGGACAGAAGCGTACCGTGGTCCACGACGTTGGTAGGTCTCAACCAGTTTGACCACTCACATCTTTGAAGATGGACAGGCGGTAACGGGATCTAGGGAAGGGCCATCATGAACTCGGTTCTATTTCCAGACTTGCCTCGCGCCTTTGTACAACAACGTAACCAGTGCACGAGCTGATCGATGCAACCTGTTGTCGCCTTCAACAGGACAGCGTTTTGGGGGGGGGGGGGAAGGGTTGAAGGAACCCAATATTCTCTTTTTCCCGGCATATGATGTGTCCCCAACGATCGTCCAATCTCTCTCTCTGAACCCCAAGCGTAATGACGCGGGTAGACAAAAGAGAGAGAGGTGAAGCCTTTTCGACTACGAGCCCTGCATCGTCATTCTTGCAGCCGTACCAGAGACTTTCAGAGACATGGGGGCCCACCCACACACGCGCGCGCACACACACACACATCCATGTCGCACTGTGGCCGCCCTTGGCGGCTTTTTTTCTCTTTTTAGTGAGGTGATATCAGGCGACCAAAGAGGCATAGTCGGAGCTTCTCACCGCTATTCTCAAGCACGGCTGGGGGCGTATCTATCTCCCGCGCACACTGCCTTCTTTGTACTCTGGTATTCCAGATTCTGGCGGACCTCACCTCTTTGGCCCCGACCAATGAAAATTTGGAAAAAAAAACTCGACTACTTCCTTCTCTCTCTCTCTCTTTTTTTTTTCTATTCTTTTTTTATTTTATTTTTTTTTACTGCTCCCCAGCTTTGAACCCCTGTTTCGATATTCCACACACACACACCCCCCCACCCCGAAGAGAGACGTCCCTTGAGGGAGGGACTTCACGTGGGATCCTTATGCCAAATGGCTAGGGGGACGCAGCTTAGGATGGCTGGTCGCCCCGTGTGACCTCTTCCTCCTCCTCTCTACGGTCCTCGGGGTACGTGTTCAACAAGGGGTTCTTTGGATTTCAACCATTCATGTTGGTGTGTGGTGGTGGTCGTGAAGGGGGATCAAAACCGGTCTGCTCTTCTTGACAGCAATCATCCTCGCTTACAGCAAAGATGGTCCACATGTCGAGGCGGCCTGGAAAGCAGGAAGGAGGGGGAGGGGAGGGTGGGTTAAGAATTGGAACAGGTCACTCTTCCCGAGCTACTGAGTACTCTCTATACGGCACGGTCAACAGACATGGAGCCTCTCTGGTGGCCTATCTCAAGAGTCAGCTGGACTGTTGTCCTCTATCTATCGGCATCAGTCTGTGTCAACGCTGCCTCCGGTGGTGACAGGCCCCCTTCAAGATCAGGATCTTGCCCGCTTCGGGAAGGTCAGTCCATGGCAGGATCTCAGGTGGTTTTCTGGGTTTTCTCTCTCTCTTTTCTTTTTGACATAATTTGACCAAGAGGCGATAAACGGTGGCACCCCCTCTCTTGTGTGACGTGTTTGGTGGATGTGCCTGGTCATCTCTTTTCTCCCTCCCTTCCCCCCTCTCGCAACACACCCTTGCGCGCACACGGAGATACCAGCCTCTTCTTCTCCTTGACGGTGAGGTACAGTTCTTGCGAACGCTACGCTCTGGTTTCCTCGGACGTGGTGGTCCTCGTGACCTTTCGTTTTTTTGTCTTTCTTTCTTCTTCCCACACTTCTTCTCTCTCTCTGTGTGCACATCTTTGAGTTCGTCAACGGGGACCCTGGCAACCTGCCTCCTGCCCTGGTCTGTACTCCCGTTACCTTGGGGATGTACACTCGCATGCTCTCATGTGGGCTTCCATCTGCAGGGCCCAGGCCCTTGCTACCACACTACCCTTTCAAGCTTGCCGCCAAAGGGCTGATGATCTCCAGAGCAGGGAAGCGGAATCCAATACCTTTCTTCCACCCACAAAAAAAAAAGTGTGGGCAACTGGATAGCTGCAGTGCAGCATCGTAGGCAGCAGTACCATGTACGTCCCCCACCATCCTGTGCGGGAAATACGGTCCAAGTAAGTACCTTTTTTTTTTTTTATAGTTTTGTTATTCCATGGGTTATTCCTCCTGCGTTGGGGTTTTGTACTACTCGAAACAGCAAGCTACGAGCCTCTCTTTTATTTTCTTTGCCTTTTGTTTTTTTTTTATTTAATACTCTGGGGCAACAAACTGGGCAGGTAATTTTCTTGTTGCGGGTTCTTGTGGATGAACGCGCCTGCTTGGAGCCTGATCTTGTCCTGGTCCTAAGCCAGACCCTCCCTCTCCCTCTCTCTCCCTCTCTCTCTCTCTCTCTCTCTGTTCCCCCCTCCCTCCCTCTTTTCTTTCCCCTCTGGGCCCCCTGCTGACACCTCATGCATGTTTCTGGCATGCTAATGTACGTCCGATTCAAGACAGCGATCTCACGGCGCATCGCATCGTGTTAGATGACAGGCATGCGGATGCTGGACAAGACTGCAACTGAATCAAATGCAGTCCCCTCCCAGTTGCAACCGCAGCATGCAGAAGCTACGACAGTGCTTGACTTACAGAGCAGGGCGTAGAGCTGGCCACTACTACTACTGGGCACAAGGGTGTTGTTCCTGTCGAGCAGGGAGGGGGGGACCACCACCATCATCATCACCAACCAGATTTTTCATAACAAAAACTCTGTTTTATCGACTTGCTGTCAATGAAAAGCCCCGTCATCCTTCCCCCTTCCCCCTTCCCCCCCCACCCATGCACCAGCGCCCCTTCACCGGCCGGGTCATCTATCCCCGTCTCATGCACGCTCAAAAGGTTGGGTAGCATTATATGGCTGCGTACCGTCGCAAGTGCAACCGCGGAACGCACAGGATATTTCGCCCGTATGCACCTCGTGCATTGTACAGCGCACTACTGTACAGTATACAGTAGCACTACAGGGTATGGGCAAGCTCCCACCCATTAGAGAGAGAGAGAGGAGGGGGGAGAGGAAAAGTGGGAGGACCAATCTATTTATTCATTCCTCTCCACCCCTCCTTCTTTGTTGTTTTTTTTTTACCCTCACCCAACCCATCTGACAAAGTAGCGGCGGTGGTCGTGATTCGTGGTGGCTGCACTTAGTTCATGATCCTGCTGAGCACCGGTAAAAGAGATGGACAACACAGCCATTCACCCCTGCTGGTGCTACTAATAACCATAGTAGTATACCCAATGGTGGCAAGTTCCTCCTCGAAGGCTTCAATAGTTCAGGGGAGGAGGAAAAGGAGAAGGGGAGAGAGAGAGAGAGAGAAAGAGAGAGGTCTTCGGAGAGAAAGAGAGGGAGGGGAAGGGGGGAGGGGAAGGGGGGAGGGGAAGGGGGGGAGGGGGCCGCCACACTGCCAACTGCCAACGTCAGTCGGGTGTGGTGGAGCAAGGTGGCACGACATGCGCAAAAGATACCACGGTATGGCTTGTCTTTCACACCCTCTTTTTCCACGACCCCCCAAGGGTGGCGTGCGGGATCTCGCAGTCTGGGATGGGGAAGGGAGGGAGGGATCTGGGGCAAGGGGGGTCGTGTCGTCTATACGGATTGTTGGCCCTTTTTTTTTTTTACTCCTTCTTTCTTTTTTTTTAACCCTCTTTTGCGATCATCCTGACCTGGTGGTAAGTACTAGTAGTGGTCGCCCCTCGCCCCCCCCCCTCCTCTCTCTTTTTCATCCTCGCAAAGGGCGGCCGCCAGCCCTGGTCGCGGTCCAGCCAGATTTACTACCACACGGCAATCTTGGCGAGTTCTGGGTCAGGGAACAATGCCCGACAATAGTGCAGCTCTCGAAAGAGAGAGGTGTGTGTGTGGGTGTGTGGGTGTATGTGTGTGTGTGTGTGTACAGCACACGCCCTCTCTTACACCCACATAAGAGGGAGAAGGAGAATACTATGTACCATGTATATTTGTGCTGCTACTTGCTTTCCGCCCCCCGCCCCCCGGGGTTGTGTGCTGCTCTATCCCCCCCCCTTCCCCAACTTCCTGCCGCTGCACAACAAACTGCTCCGTCCGTGGTTGCGTCGTTTCCCGCTGCGTCGTGCCTTGTCCTCCTGCGGCTGCAGGTATGATGCGCATATCAGGACCGACCGAACAACGTGGGGAAAGAAAAGAAAAGGTAAGGCAGGGCGGGTTCTTTTTTTGGTTTTTCTCGTGTGTGTGTGTGTGTGTGTGTGTGTGTGCGTGTGTGGTGGTAATGGGTGTACGGTGTTGGTTCGTACATGCTGTAGTGAAAGGTTTCGTCTGCTTTTTGCTGGTGCTTTGGTGGTAAGTACTATAATAGTAGCAGTAGCAGTAGTAGCCAAATGCTGTGCTCCAGCTCGTGGTCAGGCTTGTGAATCCGCATTTTTTGTTTTCGTTCGAGTGAGGCTAGGGCTGGAGAGAGACACCACACTCCAACGGCTGGCTGCGCTGGGCTTGTGCCGTGTTATATTTGGGAGGTTCATACGCGTGTGTGCTCTGCAAGTATACTGCTTGGTGATGCGATGCAGATGCGACCACCAAACCGGCACTTGACGGGCGTCACACACGCGCACACACAGAGAGAGAGAGGGGAGGGAAAGGGAGGCTGTAGTAGATGTTCTAGATCTCTCCTCTCTCCCCTTCTTGCCCCAGGTGGGCTGGACGGCTTGCTACGTTCTACAATGACTTGCATGAACGACTACTACGACTACTACTATGGCAACAAGAAAGACCAAAGAAGAATAAAGCTTCGAGGCAGCCGGACCCGGGGAGGCACGATGTAGCCGTAACCCTTGCACGTATCGTCGTCAGCCACCTCCCGCTGTTATTGTTGTTCTTGTACGGCGTTCGGTCTGGTCTCGTCGTCGCCGCAACCCATGTTGAGGGGGGGGGGAAGGCTGAAAGAAAAAGAAGAAAAATAAAAA
This sequence comes from Cryphonectria radicalis, assembly GCA_014849355.1. Lineage (NCBI taxonomy): Eukaryota > Fungi > Ascomycota > Sordariomycetes > Diaporthales > Cryphonectriaceae > Cryphonectria > Cryphonectria radicalis. The sequence continues at coordinate 49,750 of JACWQW010000039.1, read as the reverse complement.
GAAAAAAAAGAGGGGGGGGGGGTTGAGGGGCAACACATTTACACACACACACACACATACACACACATACACACACATACACATTCATACGCACGTTCAGGGAAAGCAGATCTGACTTTGATCTTGCAGAACCCCCCCTCAATCAAGCAAGGCAGGGCCTACGTGCGTGTGTGCCCCCTGCGCGCTGCACACACTTGCATTTTTTTTTTCCCCGTAAGGACTCTAACAACCTCACATTGCAGATGGTGTAAAGAATAGAAGGAAAAACAAACTAACATAGTACTCGTATACATCCGACGGCTCCCTGCCTTTTCCTCCGGATCCGAGAGAGAGGGGGGGGGAGGGGAAGGAGAGGATCCGGACGGTACAACCCTGGGGTTCCTTTTTTCTCTTTCTTTTTCTCTTTCCTTTCTTCTTGCTTTCTGTTCGAGAGAACACACAAGACTACAACCCATCTCAAAAGAAGAAAAAAAGAAGAAGAAAAATGTTTGAGCCCCAAAAACGGGGGGAGCGGCCGGGAGCAGGCGGGGGAAAGGGGGGAAGAAGGAGGAGGAGGAGGAGGAGGAGGAGGAGGAGGGAGAAAGGCAAAAGTGCTGTCCCGCTCCCGAACATGTCTTGCCCGCAGGCTTTGCACCCCAAAATAGTCAATCCTCCTGGCTCCTTCTTGCCGCGGCCGCCTGCCTCCTCCCACCTTGGGAAGGGAGGGTGGTAGTGGTCCTGGGGAATTTACAGTACTACTACTTTCCGTTACGTAGATAATTGTCTGATCTCCCCCATCTCCCCCCTCTAGGAAAAGAAATCGAAGAGAGAGGGGGGGGGGGAAGGAAGGACCCGAAAGAGGAAGATTCCCCCGTTGTATTGAAACTCGATACTGGAGGTTTACGGGCCCTTCCGTGAGCTGAATCGAAGGGAGGGGGGGTATACTACTATGTATTACAACTATTACTACTTGCTGCTACTAGTAGTAGTACTATAGTGGTTTTGACTTGATGCCGTACTTGTCTAGGAGGAGGAGGAGGAGGAGGAAGAAGGACACACGGCAGACGCGAGACAAGTCAGTTCTGGGTCTGGGGGTCTGGGCCTTGTTGAGAGAGGTTCCCCAATGTCATGCCTGGGAGGGGGTAATACTTGGGATAGATTTGTGCCGTCTCCGAGATTGTTTTTTGATGTGCACACTCGAGGTGTGGTTTGATCTGGTTCAAAGTCAAGTTCCTTTCTCCTCTTCCCTTCCTCCTGAGGCATACACGCTTATTACACCCACACTCTTTCTTTTCTCTGCTTTTCTCTCTTTCTTTTCTCTGCTTTTCTCTCTTTCTCTCTTTCTCTCCTATTTTTTTTTTCTTTCTAATTTTATTTTATTTAAAAAAAAAAAAACTCTACTGCACACCGCAACTCTACAACTTGTCGTCGTTGCCCACCCCTCTCTTGGATATGTCTCAGCCTCCGGCCCCGTATATGTGAGTGTGTGTATGTGTAGGTGGGATCCATCGGTGGCGCCGTCGTCTGTGGCGGTGGTGTCGTCCCGCGGGGGAGGGGCGGAGCAAGCAAGCAAGCAACCCAGCCAAAATAATAATAAAAACACAATTGCACTGCCGCGCCTGGCCTGGCCTAGATCTTGATCATTATCATTATTATATATTTTGGGTTAGTTTACTTTTATTTGATTTTATTTTATTCTCCTTCTCTTTTTTCTTTCTTTGGTATTTCCACTAGGCTAGCCAGACCCTATGCACGCTATGGTCCATAAAATGGTTTGAATGGATGGATGGATGGATGGATGGGATGGGATGGCATCACTGATCAGGAGACCCAAGACAACACGGGAGCCTGGTGTGATAGATGATGACCGGGGACGATCGAAAAGAAGATCGCCCCCCTTCGCCCCAGCTAGCTGCCTGGCCCAGGGTCTATTGAAGGGATGGGCGGAGGGGGGGGAGGAGGGAGGGGGACACGCTGTATTCCTCCTCCTCCTCCTCCCTCACTCTTCTCCCATCCCTCTCTTCATCTCCCTCGCTCGGCCCCGCAGCCGATAAGAGAGGGAACAACAGGACAGGAAGACAGGGTGCATAGGAGACAAAAGGGAAGGTCGTAAAAAAATTTGTGAAGAGACAAGCATGAGAGACCGGTCAAGAAGGGCCCTGGTCGGAGGGGGGGAAAAAAAACACCCTCCCAGCCACCACTACCCAGCAATTTTTATTTTTATTTTCTACTTGGGAAAAAAAATTCACGAGGGGTGCATATGGGCATCTGGCTGTGCATGTGCATGTGTATATGCATAAAAACCTGCAGCAGAGAAGATGAAAACAGGCTGTGATGATGAGCAGAAACACGTTACTAATACCACAGTATATAAACGTATGTACATCACATGGTGGTAAGACTGTCAATCATATCACCAAGGGCTCCTTGCTATACGGTACTCGTTTTCTCCTCTCTTTTCTTCTTTTGGTTTGCAAACAGTGGAGCGCCGATCCGGGGAGCAATGATTGGGACTCCGGATTTGTCATGTTGGGTTTTTTCCCCCTCCTTCTTCTTCGTCACACGTACTGTGCGCTGTTTATTGCATGAGGCACAGCATCATCATCATCTGCTTACCCGTCTGTCGTGAGCACGGGAAAGGGAAGCTTAGTTGAGGGTTTCGAGGAGGGGGGGAGGGAGGGAAGGGAGAGAGTAAACGTTCCGGCTGTGCTAGGGATCAGGTTTCTCCCCCTCCCCCTTCTTTTTTTTCTTCTTATTGTTTGTTTTTATTTTCCTTTCTTCCCCTTTGTCTTCAGTAGAATATCAGCTTCTCAGGTAACACACACTGCAGAATAGTAGATAATACCATAGTAAAGTACGTTTTTTGTTGCGTGTGCGCTCTCCCCTAGGGAAATCCGTGCTCGTCCCCCCCCCCCCCTTCTTCCGGTGTTGTTAGGCACATCATGCAATGCAGGACGACGGACAACCCGTCTCTTCTTGTCTTGGTCCCGCCTTGTGACTCGTTACTTGATATAATCTCGGAGGAGGCCCTGCGACAGGTAAGATCAGACCTGTCGCCTCGTCCCGCAGCAGCAGCAGCAGCAGCAGCAGCAGCGCATGGTGTTTGACGCAGATGGCGGATGCAGGACGCAGGTTTGCAGACCCAAGTTGCATGCTAAGCTTATACTACACGCAGATACGCACAGAGGACGGGATCGGATGAGATGGATGGATGGGATGGGATGGATGGGTGAGGTTGAACTGCAGGTGCCGTCGGCGTGTTCTCTCTCTCTCTCTCTCTCTCTCTCTCACATTCTCTCCCTCTCTCTCACCCCCTCTTCCCCCCTCTCTAGATGGGTTGTTTTTTTGGGTTGATTACCGTTTAGGATGAATAAAATGTATGTGTGTGTGTGATTTGGGATGTTCCTCTGTGCCAGTCCAGTATGACATCAAAGGTGGAGGGAGAAAGTGAGGTTCCATGTCGACAAGTCAGTCGATGGCGGGGCGACGAAAGAAGCGGCGGTGGTGACGGAGAAGGTGCTCACATGACCGCGCGAATCATGGGCGCCGCTAAGAAACGCGCCCATCCGCGACAGGGGCAAAGATCGTGACGCCACAAGTCAGCAGCAGCGGTGACAAAGGGAGAAGAAGAAAAGAAGAAAAAAGGATTACGCCGACACCTCTATAAAGAAAAAAGAAGAAGAAGAAGAGCGGGCATGGCATGAACCAGGCAGCCAACCACACATTTCATCAATCTGTGATAATAAAGAGGGACATGTCATAATTCTCCCATCCATCTCTCTCTCTCTCTCTCTCTCTCTTTCTCTCTTTCTCTCTTTCTCTCTCTCGCGTGCTTTACGATGCCACCCCCCTCCAACCCGACCCTCCCCAAACCCGCCCAGCCCAGACACGGCCGCAACTTCGACCCCTGGAACGCAGTCTCGCTTGGCCACCAGCGCGCCGAGACAAAAGGCCCCCAGGGCTGGCGCGAGAACCGCACCTGGAAGCTGCACAGCCAGCTGGCCGCGGGCAACAACACGGGCGGCACGTGGCTCTCGGATGCCGTCGGCCATGGCTCCGAGGACTTTGATGAGGAGCGGAATGTGCTCGTCCCCAAGGAGGTGAGGGCGCGGGCGGCCAAGAGTGTTATGGATATGCTGCAGAGGCCGGGGACTATGAGGGCGAGGAGGAGGGACAGGAGCATGTCACCTGGTGGGAAGAGACCTGAGCTGCAGCAGCAGCAGCAGCAGCAGCCGATGGCCACACCCAAAAAGGGGGAGGAGGAGGAGGAGGAGGAGGAGGAGGAGGAGGAGGACAACGATGACGACGACGACGACGACGACGACGGCAGTGGTGGTGATGGTGGTGATGGCAGTTGTGGCCACCAGTCAGCCATGGCCCGAGAACGCGACAATAGCACCACCACCACCACCACTACCAGCAAAATATTCAGTGGGCTGGTCATCTACGTCAACGGTTCCACACACCCGCTCATCAGCGACCACAAGCTGAAGCACATCCTCGTCGAGCACGGGGCCCGCATGTCCATCCACCTCGGGAGGCGGCAGGTCACACACGTCATCCTGGGGAGGCCATCGGGACCGAATAGCCTCGGCGTCGGCGCTGGAGGCGGACTCGCGGGCGGGAAGCTCGAGAAGGAGGTCCGTCGGGTGGGCGGCCGTGGTGTCAAGTTCGTCGGCGTCGAGTGGTTAGTTTTTGTCCCCCTCACCCCCCCCCCCCCAAAAAAAAAACCGGGATGTGTATGTGTATGCTTTTACGCAGATCGCTGACGAGAATCGATGATGGCACACAGGGTCCTCGAGAGTCTCAAGGCGGGCCGTCGCCTGCCTGAGGCGAGATTCGCCAATCTCAAGGTCGCCTCTCAGGGACAGTCGAGTGTTCTTGGCGCATTCGCAAGGAAGCCAGCTTCGTGAATACATACACTCGAGACCGTAATTAAATCAGTCTTCAGAAGTCTCGTTGTCTCTCTCTCTCTCTCTCTCTCTCTCTCTCTCTCTCTCCCGTCTTCTTTTTATTTATTATTGTTCTTCTTCTTTCTTCTTCCCAGTCCATCATCTGGCGGCCTGAGGTGCTCTGTCATTGGTTATCGAACACGCAGTGTTTGCTATAGAGTGTGGGCCTTTTCCTCCATCGTCATCTTCTTCTTCAGTGCATCATTGCCTCGCGTGGCCCTGTACATCACGACATGTCATCTACTAAAGCTTGTGTACAGGTCTTGGGGTTCAGTCTGGAAAGAGAGCACAGCATGAACACGCGTGTCGGGAAAGGGGTAGGTGCATAGGCTTCTGCATAAAAGAACCTGGTGTTAGACATTTGGGAAGAAGAAAGAACAAGAGTAGAAGTTTCATGTCCTCTTTCCTATCAGACGGCGTGTCGGAAAGAGAATGGGAACACAGACGGGGATTTTTGGGCATGGAAATTTAGAGACTTCCTAGAGGAGGTACAAAGTCCGGCGTTGTGGTTTGATAGATAATTACAGTCCTGATCGTGGGGGGGAGGGTCTGGCCTCTCAGCGAAAAGGTCATGGATACCAGAACATTACTGCTACGAAGGAACTCTTGTCATTTTGAACCCTGAGACTTGCTCCATCGAAAGTGGCGGACTGCCATCATGACTTGACTTACTTGGTCTGTCGCTGTGCATTGTTCATGTCCGTGATCACAGTAACCATTCACTACCAACCCCCCAATACCAGTTCAACAACCATCACACGCAACGCAAACCATCGTCCGATTGCCCTCAGTCACACAGATAGATGAACGGGTCTCACCCAACTCAACTTGCCCAACCCATTGTCGGACATCCCTTGTGTAAACCCCCCCCCCCCCAATCCCCCCCCAGCGGCAAGAATCATTCTGCACCGGGCCGTATTGCAGGTTGTGTGCGCCAGCCTCGTTCTTGCCCCATCCCTCATGTCGTGCACCCTTCCCCCTTTCCAACCATGGAAGATCCTCGTTGCATACGCACGCAACCAAGGCGAGACCTTGTCGATCTGTACTCGGAGAAGATCCTGTGGCTTTATACGTACTATTCACCCCCAGCCATCTTGGTTTGGGGGAGGGGAGGGGGGGAAGGGTTGTCCTGGTACAGAATTCTGCCCTTCTCCTCTTTGATACACGAGTGCCGACTTACCTCGTAGACATTCCCGTAGCGCCCGCTCATCGATGCTCGGCACCCGCCCCTCTCTTGTTGAGCGCGTAACGGCTACCTGGGCACCTGGGGGGGGGGGGAGTTGGACATTCTTTGTTCTCTGTCCTCTGTTCCACCGGGTGGGCACGACGAGGAAGAGAGAAAGGGAGAGGAGGGAGAAGGGGAATAATAGGGCGCGAAGGTGCCGCAAAACGTATCTCCCCTGTTTCGAGTACAGACTCCCCTTTTTCCTTCTTTACAAACACCCCCCCCCCCTCTTCTTTTTCCTGCCGCCCAATCCACCCCGGCCCCATCCCTGGCGGCCGTCTGTCCTACGCTTTTCCGTCGCACCAAAACTCAAAGCTGGAGCCCGACGGTGTGCAACGTGGCGAAAGAAAGAGGTATGTGCGGGGAGAGGCGGGCGCCCGGCTGTCCCAAATCACTTGTCTTCTGTACCACTGCCACCATGGGGAGACTTTTGGTCTCTTCAAGTGGTGGTGGCGGTGGACTCTTGGGGGAGCTGGCCTCGTACTGTGTGTTTCGATCGAGTATGCATCGGTTACTTACTTTACCTTAGGGGAAGAGAGGGGGGGGTAGTTTTTTCTTTTGTCCAAACAGTAGAATAATGTTCTCTATGTTTCCTGTGATCCTATCTGCTGAGTTCCAATAAGTATGCAATACTCTCATATTGGGGGGGGGGAGGGGGGGACGGATACCACACAGGCCAGGCATGCAGATATGAAGGGCGCGCTCCATCATCTGTGTCCAGACCACTACTACCCATAGCTCACATAAGGTGGGTAGCTTTTGGTGGCTGTTTGTGTCACGGAACCATCGATGGGCTGTTCTGGGCCAGGCTGGACCCCAACACACTCTCCTTCATCTCATCTCATCAGCCCTTTGTCCGCCTGATTGCACCCGGCCGCTGCTGGTGGTGGTGGTCGAGAACACAGGAATAGGGTTGCAGTCATCTTTCAGCCCTGTCCGGTCCCATGATGTTCATGTTTGCTTGCGCAAGTGACACTGCTGCCGCTACCTTGCCTCGTGGGCTTCGACGATGACTACTAACTGTCCTGCGTAGTAAGCCACAAGAATCTCCTTGTGTGTATGCGATATGGGACTGCTTGCTTCGTGGGGACCTTGCAACCTGCGAGACTCTGCAAGCTTGGGGTTGTACTCTGGATCTTTCTTCTACGAGACTTCATAGAAGGGGGCGTCAATCTCGGGAGTGCTTCTCGCTAGGAAGTGATTAAATACCCATAATCCGGACCCGTCTGTATTCTTCAAGGAAAGGAAAGGGAAAAAGAAGAAGAAGAAAAAAACAGAAGAAGTGTGGGCTTGCAGGGCTTATATAGTACACGACGCAGACCTCGAGGCGAACCACAACAGAAATCGCCGCAACCCTATGGACCCAGTGGCTTCGAATAAGCAGAATGTTTCTCGCTATGTTGTGATTTGTTGCATGCGTATCGCGGTATTCGACTGTAGGATAACACGAACCTAAAAGCACAAAACAGCAGGCCATGGTCATGAATTCCGTTCTCTCATGAGGGTTGCCATATCTGTCAAGCCTGATAAACCCTCAAATCATTGCTAAAGCTGCAAATCCGCCGTCCCATTGTAGTCATGTCCCAGGGGGGTTTCAGTGGTCTTTCAACCACTTCAGCATCTGCTCAAACGCGGTCCTCTGCGCTTCCTTGATGGCAACATCCTCATAGTCACCAACAACCGCAAAGCCTAGATATAAAAAATTAGGTGATGTGCACATCTGGGGCGTGGCGTAGGAGCAGCAATTGGGGTGTAGCTCACCATGGGGCACTCCCGGGTAGACCTGAACCTCGTGCTCAACGCTCGTCTTTGCTAGATAGTTTTCGCCGTACGTCCGCACCTCGTCTGGGAACATGGGATCGTTCTCCACGCAGACGAGGCTCACTGGGACCTTGAGCCCCTCGAAATCCTCCCTTGCCACGAGAGTGGCGTGGGCCAAGGCGCCCGCCTTGATGAATGGGCCGTTGTCCGCAGTAGCACCCACCTCCTCATCTGCAGGCTGGGGCGCTCCTCCCAGGAATCCACCGCTGACGACTGGCTTCCGCTCCGCAGCCAAGAGTAAGATGTATCGTGCACCGAAGCAGTACCCGGCAGCATAGATCCCACCGCCGTTCGACACGGCATCCGCGAACTCATCCTTGGCCCCATCGATAACCTTGTGCAGGATGGGGAGCACCTTCTCCTCGGTGTGTCTTGCCAGCCACATATCGATCAGAAAGCTCTTGGCCGTCTCGGCGGCCTTGATCTTGAAGGTGTCGAGGAACGAGCTGGTGCCCTCGGCTGCCTGTTCTGCGTCGACTGTCGTGGAGTTGGGCGCCACATCCCCCTCGAAAAGGTCGGGCATGACCACCAAGTAGCCCTCGCTGGCAAACCTGTCCGCCTGTATCTGGTTGTTGGTGGACTTCAGGCCCGTCCCGCCAGTCAGGAGCAGCAGCAGTCGTGCCGGTACGTGGGGGTATTCGCTGGGTTTGGAGACGTAGACCTTGGACGAGAAGCAGACTGTCAATGGGTATGTTGATCCTGAGGAAGGGTCTTCTCCAGGGATAGTGACTCACGTCGATGTCATTGAGCTTCCTGATCTCTCCAGTTGGGCCCTCGCCGCTTGCTGGGAGAACAACTCTATCGTCAGCACGTAGGTTTTGGGCATTTGAGGAGGAAAAGGGGACGAACGGGTTGGTCTGTCAGTCACACAGTGCTCGCCCATCTTCGGCTGTGCTGAACTCTCCTCGGCAGAGCTTGGTTCGGCAGGGTGTTGGACGTCCTCCTGAGCATCGCTCTCAGGCGCCTTGGTCGCAACATCAGCGTCGGCCATGGTCGATTTCGAGGGTACGAATAAATGGTTAATCTGGGCGCGAGTGGGTGTATTGGTGAGCTCTGGAATACCGGCAGATTCACGATGGTGAAGAACGGGGAGCTTGAGACGGGGACAGAAAGACGGAGGGGAAACATGAGACAGTGGCTCGATATTGGCTTTTGAGTCCCGCCTGCCTACGAGGCACTCTGATTGCGGTGCTGCACCTCCCTCCCCTCGTGCCACTGGCAGCCTGGAGGGGGTACGTCACTGCCCCTCCCTCACAGGCCCGCTTAGTGCCCACCTGTGCCTGTCTGCCTGTATAATGCCCTGTACCCTACCACTGTTCTCGCCCCCCCCCCGGCCCCCCGCCGTACCCGCCCCTGCCAAATCGAACAATTAAGCCGACGCGTTTGCCCATCTCCAAAGACGCGTCTCACCTCTGGCGCTGGTCAATAAGCCTTTTTTAAAACCAACCTCGCCCCTCCCGCATCTTGTCTCCCCCTCCCCCCCACTGGACATCCATCCTGCCGCATTGTCTCGTATACAAAAACTTTCATCATCATCAACAAGCAAAGGCTCAAGTCGACAAAGATGGCTGACGCTGCAAGCCATATCAACAGAGGCGCTCTGAGGTGAGTTATTCACCGTCCATGCAAGGCCGTCTTCTCGACTGTGTTTCGTGCTCAGGCTGGCTGACATGCTGCAGCTCCATCTTCAACGATGCAGAGAGGGCGGGAAGAGAGCTTCAGGTCGTCGTCCTGCAGTGTCTACAGATCAAGCCTATGCCACAGCAGCAGAATGGCGGTGGTGAACGTTACCGTATAGTCCTCAGCGACATCAACAACTTCTGCCAGTGCATGCTCGCCACCCAGACGAATCACGTCGTTCACGATGGCAAACTCGTCAAGGGCTCCATCGTGCGCGTCAAGTCCTACAACCCCACCACGGTCAAGGGCAAGAAGTGAGTATACAACCTTGACCCCCTCCCCCGCGGGGCTAGGCCGAGGACTTGGGAGACTGACTGGGCCTTGCCCAAAATTAGTATTCTCATCATCCTCGACCTTGAGGTCATCGAGTCCCTCGGCACGCCCGACAAGCTTGGCGATCCTGTCCCCTTCGAGTCCAAGGCCGAAGAGCCGACCAACAACACGATCGCTGGCACTGGATTCTACGGGACAAAGCAAGAAGATACCAAACCCGCACCGGCGCCCAGGAGGGAGGTGCAGGCGACGAGGGGGGGCGCGTCTCACAATAGTAACAACGTCATCTACCCCATCGAGGCCCTGTCGCCGTATGCACACAAGTGGACGATCAAGGCTCGTGTGAGCGCCAAGTCGGACATCAAGACATGGCATAAGAACACGGGCGAGGGAAAGCTCTTCAGTGTGAACCTGCTGGATGAGAGCGGCGAGATCAAGGCCACTGCCTTCAACGATCAGGTGGATCAGTTCCACGACCTCCTGCAGGAGGGCCAGGTCTACTACATCTCGAACCCTTGCTCGGTTCGGCTCGCCAAGAAGCAGTTCTCGAATCTTCCCAACGACTATGAGCTTACCTTTGAGCGCGACACGGTCATCGAGATGGCTGAGGACCAGTCCAACGTCCCGCAGGTCCGCTTCAACTTCTGTGGCATCCAGGCCCTGAACGACGTGGAGAAGGACACCACGGTCGACGTGATCGGCGTGTTGAAGGAGACGCAGGAGGTCAGCCAGATTGTGTCCAAGACCACGCAAAAGCCATACGACAAGCGGGAGCTCACCATCGTCGACGACAGCGGCTACTCTGTGAGGGTGACGATCTGGGGCAAGACGGCCACTAACTTTGACGCCAGGACCGAGTCCGTCATCGCTTTCAAGGGTGTGCGCGTGTCCGACTTTGGTGGTCGGTCCCTGTCGCTTCTGTCCTCGGGGACCATGGCTGTCGACCCGGATATCCCAGAGGGCCACAAGCTGAAGGGATGGTATGATGCCTCGGGCCGGAACGACAACTTCGCCACGCACAACAATATGTCCTCCATGGGCAACGCGGCCGGGCGCAAGAACGAGGACAAGAACATCTTCCAGGTGAAGGACCAGAACCTGGGCATGGAGGACACTGCCTACTTCACGCTCAAGGCCACTGTCGTGTATATCAAGCAGGATAACTTTGCCTACCCCGCATGCCTCACGCAGGGCTGCAACAAGAAGGTGGACAACTCGAGCGGCGAAGGCTGGCGCTGCGAGAAGTGCGATGTCACCCATGACCGACCCGAGTACCGCTACATCATGTCGGTCAATGTTAACGACCACACTGGTCAGCTGTGGCTGAGCTGCTTCGATGACGTCGGCAGGATCATCATGGGCAGGTCTGCCGACGAGCTCATGGCGCTCAGAGATGAGGACGAGACGCAGTTCGCCGCCGAGTTCGAGGCGGCCAACTGCAAAAAGTTGAACTTTAGGTGTAGGGCCAAGATGGATACATTCCAGGACACCCCTCGGTAAGTCTTTTTTTTTCTTCTCCTTCCCTTCCTTTCTTCTTTCCTTTCTTCTCTCCAGGAGACGAAAAGCCTTATTTGAGTGGAAAAAAGACAAAATTTGCTAACATGTTTCCCGACAGCGTCCGATACCAGGTCATGAGCGCAGGGCCGCTCGACTACGTTGCCGAGGCCAACAAGCTGACCGAGATGATCAAGCAGTACGAAATGATCTGATGGCGGGTCGGGGGATATTCATATGTACTAGCTCGTAACGAAATACGAGATATGGGATGTTTTTTTTTTTTCCTCTCTTCCTTTTTTTTCTTCCTTTTTTCTCTCTTTTCTTTCTTCTTTTCATTGAGGGTCGTCACTGAGAGGCGGCTGCTAGTCTGATACTGATATTTATCTGTGAGAAAAGGGGAGAAAAAAAAGGAAAGGCAAGTTTGGAATTGGTTGTGTCTGTAATTACATTATGTCGAGAGCTGAGATGTCCAAGGTAGCAAAAGGTGAGAACGGACTGAAATCATGTTTCCATTTCTTCTTGCCTGATGAGATTGTTGTTGAAAAAAAATAAAAAACCATTTTGTGTGGTGTGATTTGGAATTCAATTCTCTCATGGTGTCTACTTATCCTCCCATTCTACCACAGCCAGGGAGGAAACCCATAGATATCTAATCGTCTCTCACTCTCTAGCCTCCTCCACCCAAGCTTCATCATAAAAATAAAAGAAGAAAAAAAAAGCATGTGTATGCTATTCACCCCGGCCAGGCTCCCTCCAGCCAATAGTCAAATGCATGGGGGAGCAACCATCCTTTTGGGGGATGTCTTGCTGCTCCCTGGGGTATTTCCCCTCCCCCCCCAACCCGGGGGCCCCCCTCTGAACGCCGAGCTGAGTTCGTATCATCACAATAAAACAGTCCCAGACCTTGCCGAGTACCCCCAAATTGCACACACCATCGGTAGCGTCGAACTTGAAACGTTTGCCATGAGCCAGTTTTCCGGTCCGAGGCTTTCGTCCCTCTCTTCTATAGGAATGAAGGGGGGTTAGGACAGGCAGGCGGGCAGGCAGGCAGGCAGGCAGGCAGAACCAGCTTTCGGCCTACGAGTCGTCGTCATCAGACTCATGTTCGTCGCTCATTTCCATCTCTGATGAGAATCTACGTTTCGCTCCCTTGAGCTCTGGGAGAGCGGCCGCCACTGGCTCGGTACTCTATACGCTACCAGACACCACGCCCGACATGAGATCTTCATCTTCGACCTGCGCCTCGAAGCCCGAGGGCGGGCCCTGGTTGGACGCTTCCTTCTCCCTCTTCTGCTCGCGGAGCAGGTGTTTGATCCAGTTGGGATCGGTGCTCAACCGGGCATTCGTGGTCGTGAAGATGTCCTTGAGCTCCTGCATCCTCCGCACAGCAGATGCTATCTCGCGCTGGTACTCTTCCTCGGAGAGCTCCACGGACACCGGCAGGAATCTCAGGTAGGGCGGCTTGCCGTCGGGCTTCTCGACGACGCCTTTGAGCATGCCGCACTGGATCATGCTCTGTATCAGGGCCTCGACGTCCTCGACGTTTGGCAGGGGCTCGCCGGTCTCGGCGCTGCAGGTCTCCTCATGGATGTCTGAGAGCGAGATCTTGGAGTAGACGTCGCGTAGATCCATGATCTGCCATTTCTGGTGCGCCGCCAGGACCTCCTGCATGAGACCAGTATTCCGGTCCCTCCGCCAGACCTGGGCATGTTTCTCGATTTCCTCCTTGAGATCCACCGCAGTCAATTCTTCAAAGCAGGACACGACTGCTATGTATGGCTGGCTTAGGGTCTCGTACGCTTTCCTGGCACTGGCGCTGGCCTGGGGGGGTGTCTCGGGCACAGCGCCATTCGCGAGGAGGCTGGTCAGCAGCCATTTATCGTAGGCGTCCGTCATGATCTTGCTGACACCGCCGTCGCGTGTAGGGTGCGTGATGACCCGCTCGAAGGCCTCGCGTGCGCTCGCCCAGTAACCCCTGGAGCAGTACAGCAGACCGGAGACAAACTCGTACTCCAGAACGCGCTCGACGTCTAGCTTCAGGGTGAGGCCGGTCTCCTCGGTGATGTACTCTGTTGGTGGAAGGGTCATGTCGCAGAGAGGTCGGCTGGGCCTGGCGGTGTTCTGGTCCTTAGCCATGCCAGGGAAGTAGACAACCGGCCTGTCGGTGACATAGAAGGCAGAGTTGGGGTTATCGGTGTCGAAGGCGAGATTGACAAGGGTGAGATGGTGGGAGGTGAGCATCGAGTTGACGGGATCGATCTTTAAGATGGCTCGGGCGAGCAACAAGACCTTGAGGTCGTGCTACGAAGAAGAGATGATGCAGTGTCAGCAGGGAGAAGCCGTATAGGACAGGGAACAGCGGGATGCAGGCGCGTACCGGCAGGGGGAAGCTCTCGGAGCTCATGCGCGTTAGCCATTCCGAGAACATGCTACCGATGTAGCGTATCTGTCTGGGGTCGAAGGCCAGGAAGAAGTCGATCAGAGCCTGGGCTCTCTGCTCGACGGAGAAGCCGTCATGGTCGCTAAGGGAATCCAGGATGGCAAGGTAGGAGATGGAATGCACGGCGGGATCGAGGAGCTGCCAATGATGTGGGTTCAGGAAGGGGTTAGATTTGAGAACATCATGGGGTCTGTAGAGAGGTTTTGGGGGGGGGGGGTGGGAGTGGTGGAGGGTGGTTGCGCACTTTGAGGAGTCTGATGGCCTCGTCTCCTTGGACCGCAGCCTTCCTGGCAGTGAGCAGTTGGTCGACTTTCTTGATGTGAAGGGTGATAGCCTGATCGTAGAACACGTCGTCCGGGGAGGGGGGTTGGGGAGGAAAACCCAAGAGGATAGAGGCCGCGTCCCCCATGGTGGAGGGTAGGTCGAGATGCGCGTGGGCGCGTGGGTGCGTGGGTTCTCGAGGTTGGAATCGGGTGTGGAGGCTGAGAATGCAGCACGCGCGGGTGGCCTGCGATTATTTGTTGTGAGGAGAGACTGGGAGAAAAAGAAAGAAGTCGCTCTCAGACCAGCATGCCTCAGTAGCTGACCAGGAAGGGAAGCCCGAGCCTGACTGCCCAGGTAGGTCAGAAAGAGGGAGAGGGAGCTGCAGGCGTGCAGCTGTGGGAGACGAGGGGGGAGGGGGGAGGGGGGAGGGGGGAGGGGGAAGGAGGGAAGAGTGGGTTGGCTCAGAGAGGTGACGTTTTGTGGTGGCGTGTATGTGTTGGTGTTGTTGCTGGTACTAATGGTAGCTTACCCCGGAAGGTTAGAGGGTACGGGGGGGGGGGCAGCTGAGCCCCATTTCACCCCACCAGGCAGAAGGCTGGTAGGGGTCAGTCAGCCCCTCACCAGTTCATGAGAGGAAATCATCACCTTTCGTTTCGGGAAATCATTCTGCATCCTGCATGCAGCAGACTCTAAATCTGTAGCAAGTCATGATAGAGCAGGGTGTCTGAAGTTTCTTTCTATGGCAGAAATCCGAAGTATTTCTCTGGAAATCGTTCTTTTCTTCTTCTTTTCTCCTCCTCCTCCTTCTTCTTGCTGTACTTTGTATGTCTACCTTTTCCAGATATCAAGGAAAGGGAGCCCACTCATTGGACCCCTTCTTTATGTGTAGGAGAAGAAAGAAAGAAAGAAGAAAAAGAAAGAAAAGAGGAAGAGTATGCTTGAGATTCCAGCACCTCAAAAAAGGTTTCTGTTCCTCCAGTGCTGCAGATGAGGCTCATCCGAAGAACAGCCGCAAGACGCTAAACTTTTCTTGGACGCCGCTGAACTACTTACTGCAATGTACATCGGGTCGAGTGTTTTTTTTGTTTTTTTTTGGCCTTACTTGGGTGCAATTCAGTCCTCAGAAGGCAGTGGGGATTTTTTTTGGGATGACCAGAATTGAGAAGCCATCATAGCAGACACGGTACTTCTGAAGCTACACCAGATTTAAGACTTGTAAGGAAGGGTCGAGGAAAAGGGAGAAGAAGAAAGAAAGAAAAAAAGAAGAAAAGAGGCCTACCTTTTCTCATATGAACGGCAGCTGATACTTCGTGTACCGACTCTAGTCATCTCACAAAGTATCCCGACGAGGACACCAGGATATTGAGAAGCCATGCCTCTCGCGACCAAATATGAGCTGCCAGCAGCAGCCGACTTTCATGTCCACCTCAGAGACGGTGCCATGTCCGCAGCTGTTGTGCCTACGATCCGGCAGGGCGGCGTCGAGTAGGTTCATCCATCCCCCTCTTTGCCTCTCGTCTCACGAGGACAAACACACACGCACATGAATAGGAAACGTTCCTCTCATAGATAACCTATCTCTCTCTCACTCTCTCTCACACACACACCACAAAATATAGCGTGGCATACGTGATGCCCAACCTCGTACCCCCCGTGACCACCGTCGCCCAGGCCCTCGCCTACAAGGACCGCCTGCACGCCCTCGACCCCACCGTCACCTACCTCATGACCCTCTACCTGCACCCAACCATCACCCCCGAGGTCGTGCGCGAGGCCAAACGGGCCGGCGTGGCCGGCATCAAGTCCTACCCGCAGGGTCTCACCACCAACTCCGAGTCGGGCGTCACAGACTACGCCGCCTTCTACCCCGTCTTCGCCGCCATGGAGGAGGAGGGTCTGGTCCTGAACATCCACGGCGAGTGCGCCAGCGACCACGCCAAGAACATCACCATCCTGAACGCCGAGGCGAGCTTCCTGCCCACCCTGAAGGAGATCCACGCTCGCTTTCCCAGGCTGAGGATCGTGCTGGAGCACTGTACCACCGCCGATGCCGTGCGTGCCGTCGAGGCCTGTGGTGAGACCGTCGTGGGCACAATCACCGCGCATCATCTGTGAGTCTGGCTTGCCTACTCCCTCCGTCCGTTTTTTAAGATGAAGGGTTTTTCTCTTCTTTTTGTCGTGCGGAACTGTTGTGACAACAACAACCAAAAAAAAAAAAAAAAAAATTAAAAGAAAGAAAGAGAAGAGAAGAGAAGGGACGGTGCAGTTGTGCTGATGGCGGTCCTTCGGGCTCTACAGGTTTTTGATCGTGGACGACTGGGCAGGCGATGTGGTACGTTACAGCCTCGCAAAGTCCATCACCGACCGCATAGCGGAAAAAAAGTAACGGGGTGGGTCGTCATGTAAAAGATACTAACATCCTCCCCCTCTCTCTCCCCTCTCTTACTGTTAATTAGTTTCACTACTGCAAACCCGTGGCCAAGGTACGCAACAAGAAGAACAAACCCTGCCTCCCCTCCCCTCCCCCTCCCCCCCCCCAACCTTTTCTTTTTGTTTAATCATCCTTTTCTTCCCCATGTATTCTACTTACTCACATCTTCCCCCCCCCCCCGTCTTCACCCCCCACACCAGCTACCCAACGACCGCCTCGCCCTCCTGAAAGCCCTAGTCAACAGCAAAGGCAGGTTCTTCCTAGGCACCGACAGCGCCCCCCACGACATCACCGCCAAGAAGGGCAAGGGAAACACCGCAGCCGGCGTGTTCACCCAGCCCTACGCCGTCCCCTACGTGCTCACCGCCCTGGAGGAGGCCATCGCGCGGGGCGACATCGAAGAGAGCCAGGTCACGCAGCAGCTGCTGGAGGGCTTCCTGGGCGGGTGGGGACGGCGGTTCTACGGCGTCGCGCCGAGCACCGAGAGGATTGTCGTGGAGAAGAAGGATGAGGTGGTTGTGGAGAGTATCAAGGGGGAGGAGGGGCTGGAGGTGGTTCCTTTCAGGAAGGGCAAGAACACTTGGAGCGTGAGTTGGCTTTGAAGATGAACAAGAAGAGTGGGAAAATTCATTCTTCTTTCCTTTCTTTTGGGATCTATAGCTCTCCTAGCGTGGCGAGATTACCACCTTGGATGTTCCCTAAGCTATAGGTAGATACAGGAGAGACACCAAAAAGACCACACATGAGTCTTTCTTGATATCTTCCTCCATATGTGCCCCATTGCTAAGTTGCTCCATCCTCCCTGGAAGCATCACGTCGCAAATCAGTTCCCCGGCATTCCCTATGGACAGGCCATATTGCTCTGATCTATATTACAAGCCACAAGACTGTATCTCACCACCGCAATGCAAGGCAATCTCATTGAGTAAAAAAAATAAAAATATGTTCGCACTCGGGCCTCCAAATTTTCAAGTGCAAAGAAAACAAACAAAACGCACCCCTCAAAATTTCCCCCTTTCCCAAAGGCTCATCTCATTCCTCTCTCCCTTCCCTCCATCCATACCTGTCTTCTTTCTTTCCTTTCTTTTTTTTTTGCTCTCTTCTCTCTGGGTCAAGCAAGAAGTCATCGCGAATGTAACCTGGACTTTTAATATGGGTAAATTGAATTTTAATAAAAAAAAAGAACGCAACCCAGAGAAACCCCAAGTATAGCTCATTGCGGTCGATAGATAGTTGGTGATCTAGACGGGAGATTCTTGGGTTCAGAGAGAGAGGGAGAGAGAGAGAGAGAAGACAAAAAGGGTGGCAGCGCCCGAAAAAAAAAAAATCCCCCCCCCCCCCATTCGTCGTTTGTCCAAATATCGTGCTCGTGAAACCTGCATTGGGGAAGGGGACGGGAGCGTCGGGGGCTTGGTCGCAAGAGACGGATGGAAAGTGCAGGAGAGGAAAGCTGCACGTTTACTCGACCGAGTAGGCCTCGTCATCCTCGTTGTCGTTGTCCTCGTCGGTGGTAGTGTATTCGGACTTGAACTTGGTCTTGAGCTTGGCGTCGGGGTCCTTGTTGGGCATGGCACCATAGTCCTCGAGGGCCTCGTAGAGGTTCAGAGAAACACCGCCCTTGGAGCAGTCGCGGGAGTCGGACTCATCAGAGGGAGTGGTGTTCTTGGGAACCTCGCCACCCTTCGTCTGGCGACGCTTGGTAGGGGGAGCGATAGGGCCAAAGGTTGGCTGAGAGAAGCGAGCTGCGAGGGACCAGTCAGACTTTTCTTTTGGAAGGAGGAGGAGGAGGAAATAAGTTATCTTAAGAAGTTGGATGTGGAACATCATCTTGGTTCCCAACAAAAGAACTTACCAACAGGGCGGCCAGGCTGCTCACCCTGATCACCGTGGGTGCCACGACCACGGCCATAAGGGCCACCTACACGGCCACCACCAGAGGTGACGCTAGAGCCAGAGCCGGAGCCGGAGACAGGGCCAGAGATAGCGGCACCAGTAGAGGGCTCGCCCGCAGGAGCGGCATCGATGCGGCGCCAGGAGGGAGCAGAGATGCCTCCGCCACCGTAGCGAGAGGAGCCCTGAGCACCGTCGTTGAAGCGAGATCCGACGGCGCCGCCGTAGCCACCGCCGACATTGACAGGGCGCTCCTCGCCCTGCTGCATCTGTTGCTGGTCGGCGCAGTGCTTCTTCCACCAGGCCGGGTAGCCGTGGAAGAGGCCCAGGCTCTGCTGGGTCTCCTTGTCCTGGGGCATCTCGTGCTTGAACTTGCAGCCCTGCTGGGTGAAGGCGCAGGTGCCGTCGTGGATCCATTTGTCGCAGTAGATCTTCTCCCGCCGGAGGCCATTGGGGACTCGGTTGCCAGGGCCATTGGGACGGGCGAGAACGACAGGACCGCTGGAGACGGGGGCCACAGAGATAGTAGGAGGGGTGCTAGCGACGATGGAGTCGATGCGAGACTATTTGGTAATCACACACACACACACACATTGTCAGTATCAGCTTGTCCCCGAAGATTTTAGACGGCAGGAGCGAGTGGCCTTGGTCGGTGGTCTGATTGGGAAGCTGCGATGTTGACTTACCTGGATGATATCATTGGAGCCACTGTCCATAGGACTGGCAGGAGGCTGCGAGAAAAAGTAAAAAAAGAGCTTAGCACAAGCTCCGTTTGCGCTGTTGAAGGGTGAAAATAAAGTAAGGAGCAAACGCTCTCGCGCGCCTCTGAAGCTGCAGGCCGGGCAAAAAAGAAGGTCGTGCCACAGCAATCACAATCATCTCACCCTGAAAATGACATCTCAAGGCCAAAAGGGGGGGAGGGGGGTTGGTGGTAAACGTGAAAATCAAAAAAATCAAAAAAAATCAATAAACACAAAAAAACAGCAGATGCACTTACAGTGACGACAGAGACAGGTACCAGCTGGCTGTCAGCAGGCTGGCCGTCGGGGCCACGCATACGCGGGACCGGCAGGACGATCATGCCCTCATCCGTGGCGACACGGGCGGGCATGTTTCTCAGAGAGAAGGGAAGGCTGTCGACGGGGACGAGACGCGTGAACTGGCCGTCGCCGCGGTCGTAGCAATAAGACATGGCCTGGTCCATGTCGCCATCGGAAACGATGATGCCACGGGGGGGAAACATGGTTGCGATGTCCCTGAGGATGGTTTGGTTGTTTCTGCAAGGTGCGATCGTGGCGGCGGCGTCAACGGTGTCGTCAAGAACGCGAAAGGTCGAGGGAGGAGCAGAGGTGGGTTGGAAGCGCGAAGGAGAGCTCTGGGCCGTGATGGGCACGTAGCTGCCGCTGCTAGCGAGGAGAGTATTGTCGTTGCTAATATGGAGCGACGATGAGCCGGGCGCGGTAGACGAAGAAGCCTGGCTGTCCAAGCTCGCGGTGGAAGCTCGCCAATTGTTTGCGGGTAAGTTGCGCGGGACAGAAGAGAAGGAGGAGGGGGAGGAACACTGGTAAGTGGGGGAAGAAAGGGCGAGTGGTGCGGAAGACCGTCCAACGGCAGTCCTGCTGTTAAGTAGTCCACCACTTGGCGTCGTTGTCGTCGTTGTCGTCGTTGTTGTCGTTGTCGTGGTGGCGGCATGGTTGGTGATTAGAGAGAGGGTGTGACTCGCATCGCGATCCCCATCGCCCATAGCTCTCATTAGCCCGGAGCTGGGCTGGACGGGGATCTGCATATCACGATGGAATGTGGTGCCCATGGGTCTAGACTGGGCACTCATGGGCTGAAAAGGATGATTGTACTGGTGCTCCATCACGATGTTGGTGAGAAGGGTTCCTAGGCGTGTTGACAAGGCTGGTGATGTCACCCTTGTGTACAACAAACAGAAGATGAACACGGGGTGGGTGGGTGTGAGAAGAGGGAAGGAGATGGATGAATGATGAGGTGTCGATGTTGCTGTTGTCAGGAAGAAGAATTCAAAGTCATATAGATGTCAGTAGCAATCTGACCAGGTGCTTCAGAAGGTGACAGGTTGTCAAAGGAGGTGAGTTCAAACACAGGAGGCAGGTCTCTGAGCACTGACTTTATATGCAGGTGGGAAAGAAGGCTGTGGTCACTACACGGATACAAGAACAGGGGGACAAAGACCAGAATAGAACACCACCAAGGGGCCAATGGAGAAAGATCAGAAGTAATCTGGGATGGCGAGGACCCCCAGACATTGGATCGAGAGCTCCCGGGCAGGAGGAGGAGCGGCCCAGGTCCATTTCAATTTGCTGCGTTGATGTGTTGTCAAGCCACTTGCATAGGAGAGCAAACGGCGATATCAAAGGTCTGGCTCCCGGGTGATATGCGGCAAACGGCTGCCCGCAGGTCCGTTTGTACCTCCCACGTGATTGCTTGCCTACACTCACCTGTCTTCCGCCAGAAGCAAAACAAAATAAAATATTGCCCAGCTTACCTTACCGTTGTATTGTATGACGGGAAAAAGAAGTATTGGTTTCATGACTCAGAGTTTTTATTTGCCTACTTCTAGGCCAATCAGTAAAACATTGCAATCAAAAATAAAAAGGGCCTGTCAATAAGGACCAGGAAGGTTTTTTTGTCCCCACGCCCCCGAGAGAGAGAGAGAGAGAGAGAGAGAGAGATTCTTCAATGCTTGCCAGCAACACACAAAAGCCTGTCAGGACCAGGCAGTAGTAAATGCCCCGTCATATGCTGCTCTACAGCCAAGTTTGTAGAGCAACAAGACTCACTGCGGGTTGTCTTGATCCGTCTCTTCTTGCGAGCTGTCACCCTCCTCGTCAGAGGCTGACTCTGCCGATCCGGATTCGTACTCAGCTTCCGATTCCGCACTCGGTTCAGAGCTCGAGTGCCCCTCGTCAGGAGCTGACAGTCGAGCCTGTGGCTGCTGCTGCGGTTGTGGTTGGGGAGCTTGTTGCTGGGGCTGTGCGGAAGGTCTTCCAGATCCTCTGAGTCGATCATTCTTTCGTAATTTTAGAAGTTGCTGCAGGCGCTCCCGGTTTCGTTGTATCGCCCCGGGGAGCCCTCCAGAGAGCTTCTTCACTTCGTCAAGGGCAAGACGTATCTTGCCCTCCGTAGTCAGGGAGGGGCAGCTGATTGTTGCCGGATGATAAAGGAGGCATTTCGTACACTGACTGTGTTCCGTGGGGGGACCACTGTTCGTAGCCTGCGGGGATGGGACATTGGGCTTTGAGGCTGACGCTTGTTGTTGACTTGGAAGGACTACAAATGGCATGTCAGCACCTGCGACACCGAAGCCGTGAGAATATACGTACAATGTGGCGGGTAGGCTGGGTAATTGAGCCCTGAATTTCGCATCGGAAACTGCATGTTAGCACCACCACCAGGAGGAGGACGAGGGGGGACATGGAGAAAGGGGCCGCGGGTCAACGGCCCTAGGCCATCTTTGGGGAAGAGGGGTTGCCCGTGTTGTCCGATGAATTGTCCTTGTCCTCCAGCTGGCCCGAGGACGTGACCAGAGACGGTGTTGAACAGCGGCTGGAAAGTGAGTCCGTTCGGGGCGGATTGGAACTGCCGTGGATATTGTTCTGTGGCAGGGAGGGCCGCCGCAGAGGCGCGCACCAAGGAATCCGACCGTAGGCGGATTGCGCCATTCTCTGGTTGTCGGTTGTATCTTGGCCCTCCGCCGAACGCTGCGGCAGGACCAATCCCTGGGACAGGTGATTCAGAGGGTACGGAGATTGCACCATTCTCTGGCTGTCGGTTGGAAGACGGCTCCATGCCCAAGACGGTGGCTGGACCAACCCTTGGGACAGGGGATCCAGAGGGTACGGAGATTGCACCATTGTCTGGCTGTCGGTTGAAGAATGGCTCTCTTCCGCCCGAGGCGGCGGCGGGACCGGCCCCTGAGGCAGTCCGTACAGAGATTGCATACTGCTCTGGTGGAAGCCTGTGGGTGACCTGTCCTGCTCTGCCATATGGGCCGGGAATGGGTGCGTTGGCGCCTCGGGCTGAGTTGCGGCCTCCTGTGCGCGGTTCGCCCTGGTCTTCGAGGAGGTACTCCCTCGGGCGGCGGCGCGTCTGGGTTTCTTGGGCTGAGTCTTGGTCTTGTTAATTGCGTTGGTAGTTCTGCGAGAGGCGGACTTTGATGGCTGAGCTTGAGAAACTGCCTTTGGCGTACCTTTGGTTGCCTGCTTTCTCGGTGAATTCCCTGTGGTGTCAGTAACATCATCTTCATCCGAATCGTCGTCCGAGGAATCGCTGCTAATAAAATCCTCATCGAGATCGGAGCCTTCCCGGTTCTCTACCGGGTCATCGAGATCAGGTATGGCTGTGCCACTGTACTTGACGGCCTAGGTGCAGGAGATTAGCTGGAATGTACACACACAGCAGATAAGATACCAAGCCGAGGTCGTGAGCTTACCTGACGTCGTCTGCCACCGCGACCGAGCACCTCCTTGTTCAACTCAGCGAGGCGCTTGGCCTCTTCCTCTCGCTCCTTGAGTATCTTGTCCCAGACGCTGACGTCCAATTGAGGGTCCTCCTCAGCCTCAATGTCGTCAGTGAGACCACCGGTCTTGTTCTCCCAGACCTTTGCGTACGCAAACTGCTTCTCCTCGGAACCGTCCTGGTCATTGTCTGAGGTCTTGTTGTCCTCAATCTGAGACCTATCAAGCAGCTTGTCGATGGCGTCAGCGTCATATTTAATAGCCTCCTCGTCGTTGCTACTAAACAGAGCCTCGGCACTGTGCTTCAAGATGGATTCCAGGTCATCTACTGGCTGGTCCTCCTCCCGATCCATGGTCTCGATCAGCGCGTGATCTAGTGCCATCTTCTTCCGGCCGATCTGCATGATCTTCTCTTCGACGCTGCCCTTCGTCATCAACTGGAAGCAGAGCACCTTGTTCTTCTGTCCAATCCTGTGGGCTCGCGATAGAGCCTGGAGATCCTGGTGCGGGTTGAAATCGGGATCGAGGATGATGACAGTGTCTGCAGTCGCCAAATTGATACCCACGCCCCCGGCACGGGTCGACAGGAGGAATGCGAAATCCTCGGAGCCGGGCTCGTTGAAGGCATCAATCCGCTTCTGCTTCTCGAGACTGGAGATGCTTCCATCGAGACGTTGGTACTTGAGATTCATACCGCTCAGGAAGTCCTCCAGGATATCCAACATGCCGAGGAACTGACTAAACAACAGAACGCGGTGGCCCTGTGCCTGGAGCTTAGGTAGCATCTGCTCGAGAAGGACGAGCTTCGAGGAGGCTGAAACAAGATTCTGGTGCATCGTCTCGGCATCAACATTCTTGTCCTCGACGGCGCCGCTGTAGAGGAACGGATGGCCCAGGCACTTCCTCAGCTGGATCAGGATGTTGTTGAGGCTGCCGCGCTCTGAGGACTTCAGCCTGCTATTGGCAAAGATGGCTCTGATGAGCTCGGGATTCTTCGCCATGATCGACTTGCAGAGCTTCTCCTGCACGATCGACATGGACACAGGCAAGATGATCTGTGCCATCGGGGGCAGAAACTTGAGGGTCTTTGCCTTGGTCCGCCGCAGGAAGAAGGGCTGGATCATGGCGTGGAGCTCGCGAATATTTTCTACCGTGACTTCTTCATACTGCTCGTCAAGCTGGGCTGCGTTCTTGGACGGATCAATGAACTGCAGCAGGTTGAAGAGCTCCCGCTTGTTGTTTTGTAAGGGGGTGCCGGTCAGCAGGAGGCGCCAGGGGATCCTCATCGCGCGTAGTGCGCCGTACAACAAGTTTTCGTCGTTCTTGAGGCGTTGGCCCTCGTCTACAACAAGTCCGACCCAATGTATGCCCTTGAAGAGCAGCCTGGTCTCTGGATCCTGCGCGGAGTCGTAGGACATGATGACCACGTGGGCCTTCATCTCCTTTGAGCCGTTGGGGAAGAGCTCGTACTTGTACGCGAGCCTCTGGGGCTCCCTGCCGCCGTGGTAAGTTACAACCCGGAGGTCTGGAGCCCACTGCTTGATCTCTCGGCGCCAGTTGGGACAGGTGGAGTTGGGCACGACGACCAGGAATGGCCAGCAGCGGGGGCCCTGCAGGGTCAGCGCAGATATCAAGCTGATGACCTGGATCGTCTTTCCAAGGCCCATGTCGTCTGCCAGAACGACACTGACCTGCTGCCAGAAGTTGTGGAGGAGCCAGTTCGTGCCTTGGATCTGGTATTTCATCAATGTGCCCGTCAGGGCATGAGGCTGCTCTGGTGGGCCGTTGGTACCGTCCTCAAACTCGACGTCTTTGTGGAAGTCCAGCTCGCGGAACTTTCTGAGGCGATCCTTGATATTGGCGACAGGCTCGGACTTGAAGTGTTTTCCGTTGAGAAACTCCGAGTACGCCGTGACGAAGGCTGTCCAACGGTGTCCCGAGTCGAGCTCGGGAGGCTCGTCCCAGACGGCGTCGGCGTAGTCAAGCCCCTGGAACTTGATGAGTGCTTGGTCGATCAAGTACGTCTTTTGTATGTCATCCTTTTTGGACTCGAATTGGAAGTGTCCCTTGAAGCGTACGTTCAAGACCACATCGGCCAGTAGGTATTCCTCTGGGATGGCATCCTTCGCATCGAATTGGGGCAACAGGTTTGCGCCTTCATTGCGCTTCGGAAATGCGTTGCGCATCGCGGCGTTGGTGACGCCGTAGACCCAAGGACCGGGCTTCCACTCGCAGTGCGCATAGGACTTTGACTCCCATTTGATGAGGTACTCCTTGTCATCCTCCTGAAGGTCAAGCACGGTCTGGCCCGAGACATAGGTATCGCGGTCGACCGGCCGCCATGCCACGAGTGTCGAGATCCTGAAGCGCATGTCGAGACAGTCCTTGCACTTCCAGTCAATCGAGTACTCATCAAGCCGATCAGCTCGAACGGTGCCTTCGACGCACTTAACGCCGGCCGGTGGCAGATGCTCGAAGTGGTAGGCACAGTGACAGCTCACGCAACGGAAGAGGACGTTGTCTGGATTGTTAATCAGACTGTCGTCCACAGGCGTGATGGGGTCCTCGCCGTCATTCTCCTCTCGGAGCTTCGCCTCTGCATTGGCGGTTCGTTTCGGAGCGAAGGCCCTGCAAGCTCGGCCCTTGACCTTGCAGACTTGACAGACATCAAGGCTTGGAGAGCGGTTGTCCTTCTTCTTCTTGACGCCGACGCAGTCCCGACACTGCAACACAAAGTGGTTCGAGCCCACCTTGGTCACAAGGTGGTCGCGAGTGCTTCGGAAGCCGAGGCAGACCTTGTGGTAGCCCATGGAACAGCCCTGACAGTAGACGAAAATGCCCTTGTTAGGGGCTTTGTCGTTGTTGCCACATGTGCCACAAGTCGTGGAATGCGACTCTTTGAAAGGGCCGTCTGGCGTGGGAGGAAAGGCCTCCTTGGCTCCAGAAACCCTCGGAGCGGTCGGAAGTTTCTCTTCCTCGAGGGCGTACATTTCCTCATCCCATGCAGGATCGGTCATTGTCTTGGTGGACTTCGTGGCTCTGCCCGAGCGCCGAGGGGCCTCGAACTCAATGTCGTCCTTGTCTTGATAGAGCCTAGGCCTGCCGCGACCACGTTTGGCGGCATGACCACCACGTCTTCGTGGTGTCTTGTGCGGAGTGATGTCTGATTTGACGATGAAGAGGTTGTCATCACCATCTCCAAGCTCATCAGCGTCATCACCGCCGCTGGCCATGACGTGACGGCTGTGTCGCGACCTGCCAGCATTTCCTCGCAGATTGAAGCGGCCCTTTCGGTGGCTGTCAATGTCACTGTCATCATCGTCGTCGCCAGAATCTTGCTCTTCGTCCTGGTCCTCATCCTCCTCGTCGGCGCTTGGCAGCGCAGATCGAGTTCTGCCACTGCGGCGCAGGCCTGCAGCCTCTGCGTTTCTCTTCCGCTGCAGGCGGCGACGCTTGGCTGGATGCAGGAAGCCAGAGTTGTCCTCGTCATCTTCATCCTCGTCAAAGACATCCTCGTCAGGATCACCGGTGAAGTCGTAGTCGGGGTCATGGGCAGTCTTCCGCTTCGGTCGACCACCGAAGCCGAGGGCCGTCTCGTCTCCAGGGTCATCCATGGCTTTAAGCTTCCTGTAGTCAACAAGAGCCTGTCGACCGTTGGGGTAACGCGACAGCTGGTCGAATGGGACCTGGTAGAGTCGACGTCAGCTGGAGACTGCTCAGTGATTCAAAAGAACTGTGTTGTGAGATGGCAGAGAAAACTAGAGCACCTGAGGAAAGAACAAGGGCGGGGCCAATTGAATGGGCTCTCTCCTTCTTAAAATGGAAGTAGCCAAATGGCACAGAGAAGAGAAGAGAGGAAAAACAAGTGAGGGTGAGGGTAGGTGAGGAAGTGATGCTTTAGAGGACAAATCTCTGTCGAAGGGGCAAAGGCAGAGCGTCGCTGATGAGTTCACCAGAGTGTGGTGGGACAGCAAGGGTTCACAGAAAATATTCAGGGGAGGGGGAAGGGCACACCATGGTGAACAGCCAGGTCAAGAATCAAGCATAGCTGCCTGCGCTGCAACAAGGCTGGTCCTGAGGGTGACGCGTCGCGACAGTGCGTCTGATGAGAAATGTTATTGGAGAGGAAAAGATTGTATCCACTGCAGCTGGTCTCTGAGAAATGAGATGAAAGAGGCTGGGCCTGGGGGAGGCGTGGTTGGATGCGGTGATGAACCAGTCAAGGAAGGCGATTGAATGTGGGACAGAAGAGAAAGATGGCCTGCCAAAGAAAAAGAGACAAGAAAGCAAAGGGCCCTTTGGTAACGGCCTGTGCTCTCAAGTGTTGTATGTGAAGGAGAAGGAGAAGGGGGGTGGGGGGGGGGGCCGGGGGCAAGTGGTTGAAAAAGTTCAAGGAGATGATCAGGGGCTTTGTATGTAAGGCTCGTACACGCAGCATCGCATCAACGTTCTCCTTCAGCGACCTGCACAGAAACAGAGACTTCTCGAGGGCGGAAGGAAATGCTCATAGTACTCTTGCAGAAGGACATCTGGAGCTCACCTGATCGATGTGACCGTCCTCGAACTCAACGGACAGCCAAGCTTCTCCTGGCACACCGGTGGAGATGTTCTCTAGCACCCGGTATATCTCGTCGCCGGGAGGAATGGGCTGATACTCGCGCGCAACTTGCGACGGCAGAGGGTTGATGACGATGTCAAAGCGGAAGGCGGGGGGTTTCGAGGATTTGGGATCTGGCTCTGGCCGAACCTTGGGCTCCGGTGATACCGACATCGTATTGGGTCTGTCTCGAAGGTCGTATTTAGAAGCCCCCGGAAACTTCAATTTGGGCCTGGGCTTGCGGTTTGAGAGCCCTGACATGGTCTTCGCCGACCGAGGTGTTCGGGAGATAACCTTGGCAGGTTCGTACGCAATCTCGTCCTCATCGTCTCCTTGATTCTTCAAACTGTTCCCTGACGAAAGCCCGGTGTTTCCCAAGCCATTTTTGACCCTCTGACCAGGGGCATGTGATGAGGCTGCAGCCTTGTCCCTCCCCTCCCCATCCACCTCTTGTTCTTCTATCAACTCCATGGGTGCCACCGGGGCCACTGGTGCTGGCGGCGCTGGACCTGGTAGGTGCTCATTGTCGCTGTCATCATCTGATGTGTCTGCAGTCATGGGCAGGGTTGAATCAAAGACAAACTCTGTGGGCACCTTTGGGGGCTGAAGCATGGCCAGCAGCTCCTCGTCCGAGTTCTGGGGCTCATCCATCTTGTCGGGTCGCAATGCAGCCTATGGTCGAGGCAGGTCTTGGAAATCACAAGTGCTCCACCTGCATATGCTGGTAGTTAGTTATTTGACCACCCCAGCTGGCCCGTAGATGGTTGGGAACCTGTCACAAACCTTGAAAGGACACATGTTTGGAGGGACAGAGCAGATCTCCCATCGTCTGCTACGAACCCAATTGCCTTGGGTGAAGCTTGTCGTTCAATTGATTACGAGACCATAGTTAGACGCGACGCGCCTAAGAGGGACCCTACCTTACCCACCTCAGGTACATCCATACTCAGTACGTACCCCCCAGGCCAAGGTGGGGTCTTTTGTAGTGCTGTTGCACATGCAGTAGTAAGTACATAGTACATTGTACGCTAGACATGGTCCCTGGATACCTCCCAGGGGCCCCTGCACAAAAAGTTATTTGGCAAGCATGTGCTACTGGACAATCTTTCTTCTTTTTTGCAACCTAAATCCCCTCCTGCATGCAGTTCTTGCAATTCTCTTCCACAAGAGGGTCTTGTCTACAGCTGCCCCTTTACCATGCGATGAGACTTCTCAACAAATTGCCCTCGCTCGGGCGCAACCCCTCTGTCCGACCAGCCCTTCTCCTCTCCCTTCCCCGCACCCTCACGCTCGCCAGAAACGCCTCCCGCCTCTCCGGCATCCACGATGGCCTCAGACGATCCGAGCGCGCAAGACCACAAGGGTCCAGCCCCAGGGAGATCCGCCGGGCACCCGAGGATGAGCCCTACCTGACCGCATCCGAGCGCCTGCGGGCACGAGCGCTCGCGCGGCAGAACCCTATCACCTACAAGATCCGGAAGGGCAAGAAAGACATCACAGAGCCCGCTGGGCCGCCGCGCAAGTCGAGAGCTGCCCGCCTGTCTGACCCTCGAGATCCCCTCGGGTCCGGAAGCCTCTTGAAAAAATTCAGAACAGGGACGCTTGTCAAGGAGCTGAGGGAAGAGGCCGGGCTCGGTGGGGATGGCAATCTGCAGCACGATGACTTCTCCAGGCAGATGCTGGCTGGGGAGGTCGAGCAGCTGATGAACTCCCGCAAGGCGCCAGGGAGGAGGGGGCGGGTCAGACCCTGGGAGGCGGAACGTCAGGAGGCTCGACCCGCGCGGCGCGATGCCCGGGACGACAGGTCTTCGGCATACCTTGGGAATGATGAGTGGGACACGGAGAGACCTCGTGGCAGGCAGGACTTTGGTCGAGACAGGCGCAGTGCAGAGACCTCCCGCAACGAGACCAGCTTTGGCCAGAGGAGGCGCGAGTTCGAGATGGCGCGCGACGACCGACGGCGCGACTTTGGCAGACCCAGCCGAGGCGAGCCTGATAGGACGAGGACTGGTGGCGAGGATGACTTCGAAGCGGCACGTCCCAGGACCTGGCAAAATGACGAGTGGTCGCAGGGGGCGGATGGGGCGTTTCCTGGCGCCCAAGAGAGAAGAGGAAGAAGAAGTAGGGATGGGGATCAAGAGGAGGAGGACGACGCGGCCCGCGAGAGGCCAGAGAAGAAGACGAAAAAGTACGAGCCACCCATGTCAATACCGTACACCACGGCGGCATCTCAGTTCTTGTACGGCACCTCCACGGTCGAGGCTGCGCTGCAGGCCAGCCGCCGGAAACTCTACAGGCTCTATATCTATCAGGGTGGAAACCGGCGGAACCAAGAAAAGGACGAGTACCTGACGGAGCTGGCATGGAAGAGAGACATCAAGGTGGATTTTGTCGAGGAAGGCGGGCTCGCGCTGATGAACAAGATGAGCGGCGGTCGTCCGCATAACGGCTATATCCTGGAGGCGTCGCCCCTGCCCCAGCTACCCATCAGAGCTCTCGGCGAGGTGTCGGCAGAGGAGAGCTGGCCGGGCTTCAGGGTGTCTGTGGGGCACCAGTCCGTGGAAGAAGTCTCCATCAACGGCACGTCGGAGTTCATCATCACAGAGCCGGGCGCGCACAGGCCGCTCGTGCTGTACGTGGACCAGGTCCTGGACCCGGGCAACCTGGGTGCCATCCTCAGGACGGCTAGCTTTATGGGGGTCACAGCCGTCGCCGTGTCGAGGAGGGGCTCTGCGCCCGTGACGCCGGTGGTGCTGAAGGCATCGGCAGGTGCTGCTGAGACCTTGACGATGTTCACGGTCGACTCGCCAGTGGACTTTGTGAAGGAGTCCAGAGAGAACGGGTGGAAGATCTATGCCGCCGTGCCGCCCAAGCCAGGGTCAGAGCGCAAGCAGGTGGACACGCGGACCGTGGAGAAGACGGACCCTCTCCTGAAGGACCCTTGCGTCCTGGTCATGGGCAGTGAAGGGGAAGGGCTCTCGCGTCAGCTCCGGAGGGTGGCAGATTTTGAGGTCGCCATAGCGAACATGTCGGGATCCAAGGTCGTGGACAGCTTGAATGTCAGCGTGGCCACCGGTCTGCTGTGCTCGGCGTTTGTCAGGGGCAAGAGTCAAGCCATCAACAGCGGTGTCGAGGACGTCGGAGCGCTTTTTTGATTAAATAAAATTGAAGAGAAAGAGAAAAAAATGCCACGAGGATGTGCTTGTACATGAATGGCATGTCAGGTCCTCCTGTGGCAACTCCTAATTGATTGCTGAACAGCCTCTCTCCCTCTCTCTCTCTCTCTCTCTCTCTCTATTCATGCTTGAAACACTTGGATGCATGAATTTCTCAAGCTGATTTGCAATTTAAATATATATATACATGTAAAGAATTGTGATTGAATTTTCATTTGTTCAAGATAACTTATTGATTTTGCAGACCAACCTCTCTGTACTATACGCAAGTGATTTTTTGGTAATCTTCAGGGCTGACGATAGTGGGTAGTGAGTGGGTGGGTGGCCCTTGACCCCAGCACCAGCCACCTGGAATACTGTGATTACTGCGTCTCCTCCACTTGCCGATTCCCGCAGCGCACTTAAACCACCAAGGTTCGCCGACGTGCCACTCGCACAAGCAACGAAATTGACCTCACATCTCGACTGCTCAAGGAATCCCCTCCAATCTCGTCGTCGTCATCATCATCATCATCATCATCATCATCATCTCTTGAATTGAACATGATGGATATTATTAAGCGGTAACCGTTATCTTTTCAACTCTCTTTTTCCCTCCGTCTCTTTAGGCGGCAGAAGCCGGTCTGTCCAGCTGGCGAGAGAGCCTCATACGGCCCTTCAGAAAAAGCACACTGTTCTCATCATATCGTCCGTCCATCCATCGCTGGAAAAACTGGGTTTTTTCTCATTCTTCAGACGGCGATTCTTTGCCAAGATGCCGGCTATACTACCATCACTGAGGCTTCCCGTCTCCCTGCTGCTGCTTCTGGCGGCGCAGATCAAAGACATCAATGCCGACCAAGGTCTGCCCACAGCCATCCGAAAGATGGGCAGCGACCCAGGAGAGAAGTTCCTGGACGGGTACCTTGCATTTGCGGCCAGCGACGAGGTCACACAGGTCGGTACACAAGCACGAGCAGCGGTGCCTGCCTCGGGCGTGCTCACGGCCGAGGAGGAGGAGCTCTTGGCAGCCAACTCATCAGCATCGATACCCTTCCGCGCCCCATTCGCAGCGCACTTTTTCTCCGGCGTGGAGGAGAGCCTGGAGGACAGGGGCGCTCGGGACGTGTGGGACTTGTACAGGAGGGCCAAGCTCATCGAGGTGAGGTTAGGGAGGAGGGACTATGCCTGTCCGACCGGGACGTCAGACTGCTCGTCGATCGGCTACCCCGACAGCTGCTGTCAGTCGGGGACGACCTGCGTCAAGATCACGGACACGGGCTTGGGTTCTGTGGGGTGTTGCCCAGATAGCGAGTCCTGCTCGGGCTCGATCGCATGTTCAGGGAGCCAGCAGGGGTGTTCTTCCGAGTCTGGTGGAGGCTGTTGCATTGATGGGTACGCATGCGCAAGCGTCGGATGTGAGTAGAACCTACGGAGCGCCCTCTCGTCCCCCCTCTGAGAAGAGAACGTCTTGACATCTAACAAACCACACAGGCACAAAGACCGGCGCTGCTACAGCTACGGTGACCCTGACGAGCAGTACCTCTCAGGCCACATCTGCCCAGAGCACAACTACCGAGACCACTACAAGTTCCACCAGCACGAGCAGCCAGACCGCAACTACCGTGGCCTCAACCACAGACACCACCGCCGGCGCCTCAGCACCGGTCCGCCCCACGTCAGTCTCGGGCTCCTCATCCTCGTCCTCCTCCGCCAGCTCTGGGTACTGCCCCACAGGCTTCTATGCGTGCTCGGCTGTATACGGTGGAGGCTGTTGCCAGACCGGTCGCGACTGCCAGACGACATCCTGCCCATCCACAGTATCGTCGACCATCATCTCCAACGGCGTGACCATCGTTGTGCCGGCGACCGATGTCCCTGCCACCACGACGGCCGGAACCTGTGCGGGCGGCTGGTCCATGTGTCCCTCGAGCGCGGGCGCCACTGCTGGGTGCTGTCCCACTGGGTATAGCTGCGGCACGGCCAGCTGCTTCCTTGCCTCTGCTAGTGCTACGGCCAGCGTGGCCAAGGAGCTGCCTGACAGCTCTGCTGGGGGGAGGAGGGGAGAGCTGTCACGTATTGCCACGATGATACCCGCCCTTGTGGGCTTCGCCTTTGGTATGACGTTGTTGTAGACTTGATGGATATTTGTGGTCCCCATTTGAAAAACAGACAAGCAAAAGTTTGGCGCCATGATAATGATGATGATGATGATGATGATGTGAAGGGAGCTCTGCATTGACATCACTGTCTCTAATGACATGTTTGGGTTTGATTTCTACAAGCCAAGTCGAGCAGCTAATCCGCCAAGAACAGAACGGATTTTTCACACCAAAAACGCCCCCCGCCCCCTCTCCTGGCTTCTTACCATCTCTGACATGTCTCCACGAATCAATCTCAGTTCACCAGACATGCCTTGACCAGGGCGGTATCCGTCCAGGTGTTGCCCTGCTCGGTGGGCGTCTCGACCAGCTCATAGGTCGAGTCAAACGAACCCGCCGCCCAGCCCACGACGCCCAGGTACACATCACTGTTCTGCTTCACAAAGTCGATCTGGGCGCACAGGTCCGTCTCGCAGCTCTGCGTGTTGCCTCCGCCGGTCTCGGTGTTGAGAGCCTGGCGCCCGTTGGCCCGCAGCCAGGTCGCGAGCGGCTGGAAGGCGCTGTCGATATTATCGGTGGTGCACTCGGTGTGGGTCCCGCTGTTATCGGCGTCCAGGTACTTGTGCACGTCGAAGATGATGTTGGTGGTGCTGCCGTCCGGGTTCGACACGTTCAGCAGCGCGGGGCCGGCCTCGGTCGGCAGCGTCTGGGCCGAGCTGTAGGAGCTACCGGGGATGAGGATCATGCTGTCGGGCGCGACGGCGCGGATGGCGGTGACGACCTTTTGCACGGTGGCGGCCCACGTCGTGAGCGAGGGGAGGTCGTGCGGCTCGTTCATGACGCCGAAGAGCACCTTGGTGTTGCTGCCGTACTTGGTCGCGAGCTGCGTCCACAGCGAGACGAACTGGTCGTCCGTGGGGCCGCCCGAGGACCCAATGACCTGGCCGTTCCACCGGGCGTAGTTGTGGATGTCGACGATGCACGAGGCCCCCGTCTGCAGGCACGCCTGGACGAGCTGGTCGTACTGGCCCGCCTTGGTGGCGTCCAGCTGGCCGCCGAGCTGGTTGTTGACGAGCCACTGCCAGCCTACGGGGAGGCGGAAGATGTTGAACTTGTCGTCGTTCACAAAGTGGCTCATCTGGCCTGCGCCGTCGGGGCCGCCGAGCGCTGTCAGGGGTGGGTAGGCCATGGTGGTGTCACAGGTGCCGTCTGTCGTGCAGCCGAAATCGAAGCCGGCGATGTTGGTCCCCACTGGACAGAGAGAGAGAGAGAGAGAGAAGTGTGCGTGTTTCTAGTCAGTATTATGGAGGACGGCGCAAAAGATTTCTCGTAGACTCGTAGGGAGGGAAAAGGGGGCAAGGGGGCACGCACTAAACTGGAGTTGGCCAGTGGCATTCTGCCTCTGTACAAGTCCTCTTCGAGGGATACTCGCAGCAGAGGCGAGACCAGCCAGGGCCAGAGCAGATACGAGGGACTGCATTGTGTCGACACAAAACAAACAAACAAGCAGATATTGGCAAAACTGAGGACAGTGGGGGAAAGGGGGGGGGGAGGCGCTCTGAGCTCGGTTTGGAAGGACAAGAGATGGGCGTTGAACTTGAGACGGGACGCTGGATCAAGTAGCCCTCATATTTACATACTTTGTATAAGAGGTACAGGTGGTTTTTTATATTATCTACAGAGGCTGTCATGGCATCCAATTCGCCTGTGATCAGATTGCGGCAAAGGTCTTGTTTAAAGTCTATGCGAGAGGAAAGCATAAATCGTTTCGATGTGCTATAGCCAAGGAAGGGCAATGGTACTATCCATTCATGAAGAGTTGATGGTTGAGTTGGTCATTGGACAGCTGAATTTCTGGTTCACTGATGCCAAGTCTAATATCGACATTCGCCGAGTTCCCCCGCAGATGGCTCTTAGCCTATTTCCTATCAACCAAGTGTGTGAATTATGCTGTGTGTAAGGTGAACCTCTTAACAACCGGATTGATGGTCTGAGGTAAATTATACAAACCAGAAATTGGATGAATCTTGAACTGGGGAACAGTGACATGAGCCTAAGTTTCTCTGCAAGGGTGGCCAGGTGGTAATTACTTCAGTACTTACTTACAGCGCTCAACCCATGCCAGAACAACAACACGGACTTTTCCCCCGTCTCGCAAGGCTTAGTCTGCATTAGATTGATAGGAACCGAGCAAGAAAAACCCCCAGTCCAGATCGCGGGATTCAGAATGCAAGATTCCTAAAAGAGGCGTGTTTCCCCCCCCCCCCCCCCGTCTTCTTCAGGATAACACTGTAGGTCCCGCCTCGGCGAGCATGTTCCGCTGATCGGTACTGTCAGTTGGGATGATGAATGTGTTGGAAGCCAGCCCCCAAGAGCCCAGCCCTATTTTATTTGAGAAGTGTTTTGGATCAAATTGGGTTGTGGAAGCTCTGACGTTGATGATTATTTTCTGAGAACTCGTCGACTTATTCTCATCATCATATATTCCTTTCTTTTGCCGCGCAACAGCAAGACCTGTTCACAACCTAGCCCAATGACAACAGCCTAAACCTCGCATGATTATGATCTACAAGCCTGACCACAGTCTTCTCAGTCAGGGGAAACGAAAAAAAAAAAAAAAAAAAACCCCCCCATGATTTGAGAGCTAACAATATGGTTAAAAGAGGGCGGGGAATCATTGTCAAGGAATATTTACGGGACGGCATGAGTATTCTGCGGCACTAGAGAGAGAAGCAGAGACTTCCGCGCTTGTATGTAATAATAGAGCACTGTACATGAATGATGAAGTAGACAGGAGAAACTTTGATCAAAGTGGTCACTTAATTATAGCCGGCAATTTATCCAGAGTGAATGACTGACGGAGTTCTGGTCCCCGTACGTCAGTATTACCCCCGATCCTTCTTTTCCAACGTCACTCCAAGAAGCATACTCCCCCAGGCCTGTAGAACTCAGGTACAGATACTACATCATAGTATTTAGTTGGATTGTTTCTTCTCCTGTCCTGTTTTGTTTCAATCTAAAACGACCAGTACACCCCCCGGCGGTTCACTTCTCAGAGCCAACCACAATGCTTGGTATCTGTCAGTCCTAGGGCATCACGGATTAATTAATCTATTTCTCGCTCCTGAAATCAAGACGGCCCCCGGATCTTTGCTTTAGGCCGTTTCACCATCCAACGGATAGAGAGAACGGACAGATACGTAAGTACTGATTGTTGCCTCTGGATGGGGATTTATAAGGTTTGTAAAACATGAATCTCTCGGCATGACGACCAGACTGATGATTCAGTCTTGTGTCGACTCTACCATGGACAATTGGAAGTTTCTGTGGATATTAAATTAATACTTCACCTGGTCCCTATTGAAGGCATATTATTATGAACCAACATACCCAAATTCGTACCAAGGCATCTCATTCCATAGAGCCGCAGGTCGGCTTGATATGAACAAGGATAAAGGCTAAGCTTTCTGAATGACGGATTTATTTAAATAGATAGGATTCCATCCCAGGGCTACATCCCGGGACTGTCAAGCCCATCTTCGACTCAAACGATGGAACCAAGCCTCCGGGTTTCTTCCCTCCAGTCGGCCCTGACCTATCAGGATCGCCACATGACAAGCCATGTTATTTCTTCCCCTACTAGAAACCTCAAGACTTCCGAGCACCTTGGTAGTAGAAGAAAGCGCTGGCTTGAGGCGTACATCCAAAGCCCTGAAACTGGGCATGCTTTGGGGTGAATAACATGTAATGAATAAAAAGAAATATATATAAAAAAATAAAGTCCTCCATTCATAAGATCGTTCACGCCCGTGGTGTGTGTAACACAAGGTAATTCCTTCTCGACACCATTCTTTCTCGTTTTGATTCTTTACACGGGACGGAGACGACGTCCAC
The DNA here is from genome assembly GCA_014849355.1 of Cryphonectria radicalis. Taxonomy (NCBI): domain Eukaryota; kingdom Fungi; phylum Ascomycota; class Sordariomycetes; order Diaporthales; family Cryphonectriaceae; genus Cryphonectria; species Cryphonectria radicalis. The sequence goes on along the minus strand of JACWQW010000039.1, from coordinate 13,066 downwards.
CACAAGATGATGCATTTCTTTAGAAGCCTCGGCGTTGCTTTTCTTGGGTTGGTGTTGTGTACGTATATCTCGTTTCCCCAAAAAGTGTCAAAGTGACAGACAGAACAACAACCAAATGAACTGACCTGACATTGGGGACCTGAAAAAGATGGACAGAGATGTCGGGCACAGACTGCTGTTTCCTACACAGATCCCCTGACAAACATCACCTTCCCCGTGTACGATGATGGTGAGGGCTACACCTTTGGTCTGATCCTGCCGGACTCGGCTCTCACCACTGATGAGTATGACTACATTGGCTACCTGGTAAGTAAGAAAGAGAAGAAAAACCCCCAAGTGAACTAGCCATACTTTCACATTTTTGCGATGAAAGCCACACAATTCTGACTGGAGACACACGCGGGGGTTGTGATCAGGGCTGTACAACGCCCGCAGGAGCAGGAGATGCATGGTGTGGTCTCTCCCACGGCCAATCCGGGCAGATGACCCAGGCCCTCCTGCTCATGACCTGGCCCTACCAAGACCAAGTCCTCACCTCGTTCCGCTACGCCTCGGGCTACGCCGCCCCGGACCTGTACACGGGCAACGCCACCCTGACCACCCTCGCCTCCTCCGTCAACGACACCTTCTTCGAGATCGTGTACCTCTGCCACAACTGCTGGCAGTGGGACCAGGACGGCGCCACGGGCAACGTGTCCACCAGCAGCGGTGTTGCGATCCTGGGCCGGGCCGCGGCGGACGAGGCGCCTGGCAACCCGGGGTGTCCGGACGATATTGTGATTCCGTACCACTCGCGGGCGTTTGGGCAGTATGGCGCGCCGCTCACCAGCGCTACGGCTGCTTCGTACTCTGCGTATGCTACCATGTCTGCCAAGGCCACGACCACGGCGGCGACGTGTGGCGCAGCCACCACGAGCAGCGGTGCCACAACGACAACAACAGCAACAACAACATCTTCAGGGACGTCCACTGCTACGACCAGCGTGGCGTGCCAAACCATCCCTGCCGGCAAGACGTACGATTATGTGGTCGTCGGTGGTGGTGCCGGTGGGATTCCCATGGCAGACAAGCTGAGCGAGGCTGGCCATAGTGTCCTGCTCATCGAGAAGGGCCCTCCCTCCACTGGTCAGTGGGGTGGTGATATGGGCCCAGACTGGCTTGACGGAACGAATCTGACCCGATTTGATGTCCCTGGCTTGTGTAATGAGATCTGGGTGAACTCAAGTAGGTTGTACCGATTCCAACGTGGTGTAGTATTACGGAGCTTTCTTCTCCTCCTTCTTCTTCATCATCGTACTAACGCTTTTTCCCCCTTTCCTTTTCTTTCCTTTCTAACTCAGCCGGTGTTGCATGTACGGACACCGACCAGATGGCTGGTTGTGTTCTTGGAGGTGGCACTGCCGTGAATGCCGGACTATGGTGGAAAGTAAGTAGTAATCCTACGGGACTGGAGTTGAGTCCCAGCAGCAGGCTGGCCGCATATACTAATGGGAAAACAAAACCCACCAGCCCAATCCGCTCGACTGGGATGAGAACTTCCCCACAGGCTGGCACTCCACCGACGTGGTCAACGCAACCAGCCGCGTCTTCTCCCGCATCCCAGGCACATGGCACCCCTCCATGGACGGCAGGCTGTACCTGACCCAGGGCTACAACATGCTCTCGGGCGGCCTCAACGCCTCCGGCTGGGAGTTCGTCGTGGCCAACAACGTCCCCGCCCAAAAGAACCACACGTTTGGCCACACCGAGTTCATGTTCTCTGGCGGGCAGCGCGGCGGGCCCCTGGCGACGTATCTGGCCACTGCGGCGGCGCGGCCGCAGTTCTCGTTGTGGATGGACACGTCTGTGGACAGGATCGTGCGCGATGGTGCGACCGCCACGGGTGTGGATGTGTCCTGCTCGGCCGGGACGGGATACTCGGGGAGGGTGAACTTGACTGCTGGCACTGGGCGGGTCATTATCTCTGCTGGTACTTTTGGCACGCCCAAGCTGCTGTTCAGGAGTAAGTCGTTGTTGTTGTTGTTGATGATGATATTAGTGTGCGAAGGAGAATCATGAGACGAGCTGCGGGCTTTCGAGCTGACGATTTGTTCTCTGTGATTTAGGCGGCATTGGTCCGACTGACCAGCTCGCCGTCGTCCAGGGCTCAGCTGATGCGGATCTGATGATTAACAGCACCGACTGGATCAATCTTCCTGTTGGATATAATCTGGCCGAGCAGATGAACGTGAGTGTCTAATGTCGTCCTCACCATCTTTGACGACAATACTCTGCCCCTCCCCCTTTCTTATTTACTTTTTCTTCTTTTTGTTTTTGTCTAACCATTCAGCAGACCGACACGATCATCACTCACCCTGACGTGGTCTTCTATGACTTTTATGCAGCATGGACCGATCCCATCGAGGCTGACAAGGACGCATATCTGGACAACCGCACAGGCATCTTGACGCAGGCGGCTCCCAACATCGGCCCCATGGTACATAAATAAACCTGCCCCTCATTGTTGTTGTTGTTGTTGTTCTGCCGAGATCCCCCTCATCGTTGCCATCGTCGCTGACTTCACTCTCGTGACATAGATGTGGGACTTGATCACCGTCTCAGACGGCACCACACGCCAGCTCCAGTGGACATCTCGCGTAGAAGGCGACTCCACCATCACAAATTCAACCCGTAAGTAGCCGGCTAAAGCGACAGACAGCCTTGATCACCCTTCCTTCTATACGTCAAAAAACAGAGCCCCGTGGCTGATACAAAGACCTTTTTTTTTCTCGTCAAGATGCCATGACCATGTCTCAATACCTCGGCCGCGGCCAAGTCTCCCGTGGCCGCACGACCATCAGCGCCGACCTGAGCATGGCCGTCACCACCGAGCCTTTCTTCCACAATGATGGAGACAAGGAAGCCGTCATCCAGGGCATCAAGAATCTCCAAGCTGCCTTGGCCAATGTTGAGGGGCTGGAGTGGATCAGGCCGATGCCGAACCAGACCGCCGAGGACTATGTCGACTCCCTCCTCGTCACCGCCAACGGGCGGCGGGCGAACCACTGGATGGGTAAGTTCAGCTCTCATATCTCTCCTCTACCACCCTCTGTCTCTCTTATGACCTAGCCCCCCAAATCCCCCTTGGAAAATAGGGAATAACGATGACGGCGACGACGACAACGGCGACGACGATGATGATGATGCTGACAATCTTTCTTTTTTAACTTCCAAAGGAACCGCCAAGATCGGCTCCGACTCAGGCCTCGAGAACGGCACGGCAGTGGTCGACCTGAACACAAAGGTGTACGGGACAGACAACATCTTTGTCGTCGACGCGTCCATCTTCCCGGGCGAGCTGACGGGCAACCCCTCCGCGACGATTGTCATTGCGGCCGAGCATGCGGCCGAGAAGATCTTGGCCCTGGCGCCTGCGAATAGTAGCGCGAGCAGCAGTGCTGCGGCCAGGTCGGATGGTGTAGATTTGGTTCGCCATCGCTAGAGGCCCAAGGTCCATGGCCCACCTCGTCCGAGTCTGAGCATGGTGTCGGGGACCACGATGGTGAAACTACCGGTCTCACAAGCCTCGATCATCATCGGAAGAGGGCGGCCAGGCAAACTATAAGTCTAGATAAATAAGCTTAACTTCTTGTAAGAATAGAGTTCACCTTGCCTGTACCTACGCTGTGGTCAAGAATAGGATTGAATATATCGGGTATCTTCATGCTTGTATGGTCGGGGCGGTTCTTGTATGTTATGATTGAAGTGTTTTTTTTCTTTTTCTTTTTCTTTCTCTCTCTTTGGTCATGGACCGAGTGAACGAATTGATCCCACGTACGCTATGAATGCACCCTGACATGGAAGCGAACGTCAAAGGAATGTTGTACAGGCATTTATTTCTTTGCGAGGTCCAGTGCCGTAACGTGCCTGTCCTTCATCCTCACATGTCGTCGAGAGCCCAACCAAGGCAACTTATCCCTAGCCTTCATCATCAACCTATGCACTGACCTGGCTCCTAGGCTGCAGCAGCTACCGGTCTGGATACATCCTTTCCGAGCTTGACAGACCGCGCCTCCCTCTTCTTCTTCACGCTCTTGCTCCAAGCATCCTCAAACAGTGTCGGCTTTTGCTCCAGATCGTGGTCCATCAGGCCCATCCGCCTCACCACATTGAAGGAGCCCGTGCCGATGGTCATGGTCTGGCCCATGATAATACACTCGGACACGCCCTCGATGCGATCTGTCTTCATGCCGGCGGCCGCCTCGAACAGGTGATCTGCCGTCTTCTCAAAGGAAGCAAGCTGGAGGACCGAGTCGCGCATCTTCTGCAGGCCGAATCGTGTAATGCCGAGCACGTCGCCCTTGTACGTCATGACGTCTGCGAGCAGCTGCATGTGTCGTGGATCGATGCTCAGGTCGGCCATGACGTCGCCGATTTCGTTGGCAATGGTCGTGCGCGCTGCCTCGATACCTAGGACGTCCCGGGCCTCCATGACATTGTTGGTGCTTGTCTGTACGCCGATTACGCCCTCGGTCGTCATGCACTGGCGCAGGCCGTACCCTTCGACGAGCACGGTGTGTTCGAGCTTCTCTGAGGTCTGAATGATAGCTCGGCTGGCCTCGGGGTATCCGCAGATGGCCACAGTCGGGAGCATGCGGCGGAGATAGTTGACCCGTAGCAGAAGATCCGACGTGCTCTCGATCATAGCAGCAGGCTTGCCATTCCTCGCGAGTCGCTTCTGCTCGGCTATGTCTTGCCAGGTGTTGCGGACGCAGATCTCGACATAGGTAGGCCCCACATGGATGTCCTCTTGCGCAATCTTCATTTTCTTGTGCTTCAGGATGGCTTCTGCGATCTCGCTGGGACCAATGCCCAGGTGCATGTCTTGCAGGGCTGCCATGTCTAGCTCTAGGATGAGCTGGCCGCGGTCGGCAAGCCACTCGTCTTCGATGTGCTTGATGACATCAGACACATATGTCTTCTCGATTCGCGCCTTGACGACCTTGGCGACCTCGATCTGTTGCTTGTTTTCCAGGGGACAGGTGATGACAGGAGTGCTGATTGTCTTCGAGGCGTTGATAATCTCCTTGATACGGGGAACACCCTTGGTGATACTCATGCCTGCGACACCAGCAAAATGGAACGTCTTAAGAGTCATCTGTGTGCCTGGCTCGCCAATGGACTGAGCGCCCACTGCACCGACAGCATGGCCAGGCTCGACGTGGGCCTGCTTGTATTTGTCCAAGCACAATTTGATGAACTTCATGAGCGTGGTCCGTGAGACTTTGGCAACCCGCTCGGTCCGAGCCAGGCTGGTCCTGTCCTCGAGCGTGGGATCAATGGCCATGCCACTGCCGTCGTCTGGGTCCAAACCAGCTTGTCTCCGAGCCTCCGAGAGCTTCCTGGCCCGAGCCGTGACATATGCGTCAATTTCTCGTAAAAAGCGTCGAGCACTCTCGTGCTCATCGATGGAGAGGTTGCTGTCGTCGTCGTAGTCCAGCTTCTTTCCATCCGTCAATCGCCTCCTCTGATATTTGGCCCGTTCGATATCAAGCATGGATTGGCAGACCTCGATGATCTCGTGCGGAAGCAGGGTCCGTTCGGCATTGTCCCAGGTGAGGGTCTCAGCATGTGTCCAGGTTCGGTCGAAGTGCACAGGCTTTCCTGATGCCTCCATGTCCACTGGGTCCAGATTGTCGGCACCGAACTGGAACTGCACAATGCCCCCTGATGACGTGCGGACCGTCTCGTCATAGGTTGTTGATAGATCCTCCAGGGATTTCATCAACCGTCTTGACATGTAGCCGGTCTCGGCGGTCTTGACCGCAGTGTCCACCAGACCTTCTCGTCCAGAAATAGCGTGGAAGATGAACTCTGAGGGTACCAAACCAGTATAGAAACTATTCCGGACAAAGCCCTTAGAGGCTGGTTGACGGGCGTTCTTGTGGAAGTGAGGCAGAGTCCGGTCCTGAAACCCGTCTGCCACACGCTGGCCTCCGATAATCTGCTGTCCGACGCAAGCAACCATCTGAGCCACGTTGATGGCCGAGCCCTTGGACCCGGATTTGGCCATAGTGAGAGGGGCGTTGTTGCGGCTCAGCGAGTTCACACACTTGTCTCCAGCGTCGGAACGGACTTTGCTGAGAATACCCGAGATCATGTTCTCCAAGGTCTCCTCCATATTGCAGCCGGGCGCCTTCTCCAACTTGCCGGCCTTGAATGTTGCAATAAGGTCGTCTACTTTCTTATAGGCATCCTTCACCAGATATTCTTTCTCCTCCGTCAGATCATTGATCGGGAAGACATCGCCCACCCCGATCGAGAAGCCACAGTTCGTCAACGCTCTTGCACAGAGCCTCGCCAGGCGGTTCATTGCTCCGGCTGCCGCCTCTGGGCCGTAGTCACGGAGTATGATGTAGAAGATGGAATCCTTTTTGCCAGAGCCGACAGTAGACTTGTCCATGACGCCGCACATGACTTCGGAGTTCCGGATGACCAGCCAGCCATCATTGGGGCACATATCGGGCGTCATGCCCGGACGAGCCTTGTAGTCTCTGCACTTGGCATCCAGGTTGACCTTGACAGGGGACTGCTTGTTGGGCCGGATGAGGATGCTAAAAAGTTGCTTGCCGGTCCAGAGGGCTTTGGGTTTGATGATGGCTGGAGGCGGGAGATCCAAGTGACCACTTCCCTCCAGCATCATCTCGCACGCGTAGGTGAAGGACTTCCGGTCGAAGAATCTGTCCTTGCTGCTGAGGAGATACGCTGCTGTAATGAAATCTTGCGTTGCTGCAATAATGGGCTCGCCGTTCTTCGGTGTCGCCAGGTTGTTCTTCACGCCCATCAACGTGATGGCCTCTGCTCGAGCCTCTTCAGTCTGAGGGATGTGCAGGTTCATCTCGTCTCCGTCGAAATCGGCATTGTATGGAGTACACACACACTCGTTGAGGCGAAAAGTCCGCCAAGGCCGCACCTTGACGTAGTGGCTCATGATGCTGAGCTTGTGTAGTGATGGCTGTCGGTTGAACAGTGCAATATCACCGTCCACCAGATGTCGCTCGACAATGTCACCGATTTCAAGATCCTCGGCGATCTTTTGCCTATTGCCGAACTTCAGATTGACCTTGAAGCCACCATCCTTCTTGACGATCCCGTTCGCTCCCGGCCACACCTTCGTACCGTTCCGGATGGCTGTCCTCATGGCCTCGATGTTGGTCGAGTTGACCCGTTCAGGGTAGGTCATGTTCTTCGCCACCAGTTGAGGCACCGCAACCTGGTCGATGCCCAGGTTGGGGTCCGGGGAGATGACAGTCCGTCCTGAGAAATCGACTCGTTTTCCGGACAGGTTGCCACGGAACCGGCCCTGCTTTCCCTTCAGACGTTGACAGAAGCCCCTGACAGTCTTTCCGTAGCCGGGTTGTGACAGCCCCGGGACATCACTGTTGACGTACATGGCGATCTGGAGCTGCAGAAATTCCCATTGCTCCATGATGGAGGAGATGGGCTGGCCCTTGTCCAGTGCTGCCCGGATGAGGCCGCTCAGCCATACAATCTCCGCCAGCTTGGCTGTGAGGTCGTCCTCTGTGCTGGAGCTGTCCTGCTGGACAGATGGCCGGATGCAGATAGGCGGGGCGGGGATGAACTGCCATATGAACATCTCTGGCCGTCCCTCGGTCGGGTCGATGCCGAGCAGCTCGCAGTCCGTCGGGCTGATCAGCTTGAAGAGGTTCAGCACCCTCAAAGGGTTCAGATCCTCCATAGCCTTCTTGACATGCTTGTCGAGGTCGGCGTTGGTCTTCTTGGCCTCCTTGAAGGAGGCATCGTAGAGGAGCTTGCTCTCGGGCGCCACCTTCTTCGCCGCCGTCGACTTGTTGAAGGTGGAAAACTTGTCGTGGGCCAGCTTGATGACACCCAGCTTGCGGATCTGGCCGTTGATGGCACCGCAGTATGGACATTCCTTGCACTTCCTGCACTGCTCGTTGATCTTCTTGCAGATCATCGTTCGTCGCAGATTGTCAATGCCCGGCCGTCTGAGCTCTTTCAAGAAATCCCGCCGCTCGTGTTCGGTCAGGAGAACTTTGCCGCACTCCTTGCAGATGTTCTGCAATATGGTCATCGTGAAGCGTAGGTAGCCGATGTGAAAAGCTGGGAGGGAGAGCCTGACATGACCGAAGTGGCCAACACAGTTCTGGAGGGGCAGGTTGCAGGTGGCGCATTTCCCGGTCTTGCTCGATATTCCGAGGCGAGGATCGAGAGCTCCATGAGGGAGGGGGGCCCGGCTGTTGTTGGGGTCGTCGATATTGTAGAGATTTCGCTGGGCGACTTCCAAGACACCCTGGCTGACAACATCCTGGATGGACCTGTGGACAATCCGGAGTCAGACGAGGCTGAATCGCGGAAAGGAGTACTGTGTAAGGTGACGACGGGCTTACTGGATGCCAAACTTCATCTCCTTGAAGCGTTTTGGAAGATGGTCGACGACCTGCTCTTTGATGGTAGCAGGCCGTACATGGCCTTGCGCGACAACGGCTGCCATCTTGTGAGCTGCGTGCGACTGCTTGTTGTCACCGTTGATGAATGCAGCTGGTTGTAGAATTTTTCATTTTCATGGAAAGAGTATCGTCCTATTGCGTGATGATGGTCGTGGGCTTCTGCAGTATGTATTTGATGAGTCTTTCCCCGAGATTCGTGTTTGGCGTGGCGGCACCGTCCCCCCAAAGTCGCCCAGCTGCGGTTGGAATAAAAAAAAAAAACCTGGGTTGTACCCCACCTCGCTGCAAGGCTACGGCGGGGCAATGCTTAGGAGCTGCAGGACAGGGAGATGCTGGTTCGCAGTCCATGTACAGTCCCTGAAATAATTATCAAGTATTACATGTTCATTGCAAGAGACTCTTTTTATACACATAAGGTGTAATCTGCATTGTCGATAAATTGACTGCAAGATGTTGAGGTACCGTGAAATGAAAGAACGAAGAGTGATTCAATACCATCTTCGTATTGCCAGAGGTCATAAAATTCCATGACAGACACTACTGTCTTTAGTATACAGCAGCGTGTTTAGTGGACAAAGTTACATACAGACAGACAATCCAGGGATCAGACTGTACCGAGATGGGGGCCCCAGCAAGTGATCGCCTAGATGGATAGGCGGCCGAGGAGGCATAGCGTCATTGTTTCCTTCCTATGAGCTGCCCCCCTCCACCCCTGTCCACAGGCACTTACTTTCACAGTGAGAACTGGGTCACATGTAATGGCCTCTCTTCCATGTCCCCAAACAAGACCGTCTGACAACACATTCTATTTATGCACCGACCCGTACGGCATGACCTGCTCTGGATCTCTCTGAAGCTGACTCATTAAATGAGTCTCTTCTGCCCAATTTCTTTTCATGTTCTCCTCCTCTCAACTGTCTGCTGGAAGCCTGTCCGCAGAGCTGCCTCGGACCAACCGGACCAACCGTTCCCCGTGCGCTGCGCGGCTTGACCATTACCATCCTCGACGCAACTTGGCCTGACCCTCTGTTCCCTCCTTCTGAAGTCAGCACCCACGAAGACCAGATTTGTTCCCACCTTGAGACGGGTGGTGAGGAGGCAGGCGAAGCGCGTCTCAACCAGGAGCTGGTCCTCTCTGGGAGCTTCCCATGCGTGGCATCACAGCCGTAGGATCATGGCCTCGACATCCGCCGACAAGAAGGCCGAGAAGTCCACATGGGCTTCCGCCGTCGATTCCATCAACCCCTGGGCTGGCAGCCGAAGTTCTACGCCGGTTCCAAAAGAGCCGGTGCCACCAACGCCACCGAAGCCGGGCAGTACCGCAGGGGCCGATCACAGCATCAACCTCATATATGGCCTGAGCGCCAAGAGGTATCCGCCGGATTGTCCGCCCCTGAAAGTCCAGTGGTTCCACGCTGTCGATGTGAGTGTCGTCCTTTTGACCCGGTTGCTTTTGGGTTTGGCTCGGCGACAAGTTGTGTTTGCTAACAGGTCGAATGAGTCGCTAGGTGCCGAAACGAAAACCACAGCTCATAAAGGGCAAGAAGAAACCAGAAGACTCGACACCACCTGCACCTCCCAAGAAGTGGATGCCGTTTTTGCCCCACGACTCTCGGTCCATCGAGAACGCATACCAGAGCATCTTGGAGGGCAGGGAGAGGAAGACGACCGACAGAACATCCACAAGAAGGGATTCCGACAGTAGCGATGATGAGGTGGGAACCAAGGTGGCTGTAAACGAGGATTTCCTGTTCGACGTGGACATCAAGAAGCGCGAGCTGGCCCCGGTTTACTGGCTAGGCCCCATCTACGACGTGCGTCGGGGCAGTTGGTTCTACCAAGAAGGATCGAGTCTGCGTCCGTGTGAGGAAAACTTGGCTGCGCAACTCGAGGAGGGCTATCTCAAATGCAGGCCCTGGCTCTATGCTGGTGAGTTGGACCATCAGCCATCCAAACGACGGAAGATTAACAGCTGGGTAGCCTCGAGGCTCCGAAGCGAGTCCAAATCGAAGGGGGATGTCACCCCAAAGGCGTCTGTGGAGAACCTCAAGGCGCAGGCAGCGGCACAAGCCCAGAGCTCGGCAAAGCCTGCTGGGCCGCCCCCTACACCACAGACACACAGGCTCTTCGGCGCATGGATGAACTCAGTAGCAACCTACCAGGACTCGACCACAGCATGGCTTAATTCTGACGGTGTCTTGTCGTGGGTAACCTCAACTGTGTATGAGCGCTTTGCTGGCGGCGGATACATGAGCGGCATCAAGGTGGTTCGCGGCTATACGGAACCGGGCAAAAAGGGCAGCAAGGATCCCAAAGATGACAAGGAGCCTTCGAGCCCAACAGAGCAGCAGGCCGACTCGTCAGAGGGAAGGTCTCGTAAGCGAAAGTCAGCACCGCCACAGACGAGATCCGATTCGATCGATGCATCTCCAGCGCCAGACCAGGAGCCAACAGTCTTCGAAAGCCGGGGCGAGAGCCTCCAGCGACAACTGTCCTCGTTGATTGAGAATGACAATGATGCTGAGAGGGAGGAAGAAGCTGTCCGAAGAAGGGAGGAGCAAGAGATCCAAGATGACTACAATGCGCCTGCTGGCGAAACGCAGGGGCGAGAAATCGAGCATCTTGTCCTTGTTACCCATGGCATTGGCCAGCTGTTGGGTCTGAGGTAAGTAAATTCCCAACACCCGTATTAGTGATTGGCCTGTGTACTAATGCAATCTCTTCAGGATGGAGAGTGTAAACTTCGTCCACGACGTAAACACATTACGAAAGAGTTAGTAGTCCTTGTCTCGCCCGCGGTTCTCCTTACTGCACATCTCCAGAAGATCCTCAAATAAAGCTGTCCACTGTCCGTGATAGCGTGCTGACACTTAGCAGCGATCAAATCCGTTTACTCCACCTCTGAAGATTTGAGAGCCCTCAACACAGAGGTCGGCGGAGGCCCGGGCAATTCTCGCGTCCAGGTGCTGCCCGTGTGCTGGCGGCACCTCCTAGACTTTCCCAAGCGGCGGGAAGAAAAGAAGCCTGAGCAGGATCTTGGCCTTGCAACCAAGGAGGAAGACGAATGTGAGTTCGTGATCGAAATGATCGATCCTTTCCGGCTCTACATCGTCTCATTCCCATCCATACTTCCTCTCTCTCTCTCTCTCTTTGCCTTCGTCGTCACTCAACTAACAATAATTCAGATCCTTCGCTGGATGATCTCGCTATCGAAGGTGCGGGATTCGCGCGGTCCCTCATTTCAGACCTTGCCCTAGATGTTCTACTGTATCAAAGCGCATACCGTGAACAGATCTCTGAGATTGTCTTCAAGGAGGCCAACAGTATCTATAAGCTGTTCAAAGAACGAAACCCAGGTTTCAACGGCAAAGTTCACCTCCTTGGACATAGCTTGGGATCAGCCATCTTCTTTGACATTCTCTGTCGCCAAAAGGAGAGGCAGAAAGAGGCAGAGGCGCCAAGAAATCCGCTTCGCATCTGGCCTGCCGAACCACCACGATCAGAAGTCAAGGATCCTCGTGACCTTACATTTGATTTCGAGGTCGATGACTTCTACTGTCTGGGGTCTCCCATCGGGTTGTTTCAGATGCTCAAAGGCCGGTGAGTGTATATCTTCTTTTGACCGCTATTGAAAGTGGCGACTGACACGCAGAGGTGCAGAACCGTCAGAGCTCGCCATCTCACAGATGGACGACCGGCGGATAGTCCCTTCGATCCGGACTTTATGGATGACCCATATCTCCAGGCCCCTTTGACAGTAGACAACCACCGCGTGTCTCCTATCACTGGGCTGCCCTATTCGATCTCGTCACCAAAAGTCCTACAGATGTTCAATGTTTTCTATCCGTCCGATCCGATCGCGTACCGTATAGAGCCGCTCATCTCCCCGGCCATGTCCACTCTCAAGCCTCAAAATCTCCCTTACACCAAGAGGGGAATATTTTCTGTGTCTCCGCAAGGCATCTCAGGCATCGGCGCCAAAGTCGGGCAAAGCATGAGCGGGTTATGGTCCTCATTCAGCGCTGGCCTTGCCAGCAATCTGCTCAATCGCAGTCTCGGTCTAAGCTCAGAGGACGTTGCCAAAATCAATGCTCAGCAGCAGCAGCAGCAACAACAACAGCAGCAGCAGCAGCAGCAGCAGCACGCGCAGTCGCCCGGCGCTGGTACAAATGTATCTGCCGGCGTGGTCTCGCATTCCAACTCAGCGACCAGCCTATCTCAAAAAGCAGCCGAGCGCAAGAAACAGCTGGCTGAGGAGTCTTTCAGAGACATGGATGGCGGCCGCAAGAGCATCAGCGGAAACGACTTTACACTCCTGGACGATGACCTCGAGACGCTTTACAGTCGTTTCCAGAAGGGGCGGTCGAAATCTAACAAGGACATGAAGTTCGACGACACAGAATCACGCGAAAAGTGGGCGCAGGAGGAGAACCAGGCTGCACGGCTGAGGAGGGAGGAACTGAAGGTGCGGGCTCTGAACAGAAATGGCAGGGTGGATTACAGCATCCAAGAGTAAGTGTCCAGCAGGGGGGGGGGGGGGGGGGGGGGGGGGGGGGGGGGGGGGGGGGGGGGGGGGGGGGGGGGGGGGGGGGGGG
>JACWQW010000038.1:0-299482 GCA_014849355.1 Cryphonectria radicalis | reverse complement strand
CTTTTTTTGGAAAGCGTGGCGTTGGATATCCGGGATTTTTGTTCATTGTGACCCCCCCCCCTTTTTTTTTTTTTTTTTTTTTTTTTTTTTTTTTGGGGGGTTTTTTTTTTTTTTGGGGGGGGGGGGGGAGCTCGAGAGGAGACAAACTGGCTTCATAGTCTCAAGAATGAGAAAGGTAAGGTAATTATTGGCTCGAGTTGTTTCTGAAGTGGGAGGCCCGAAGTGTAGTAGAGATTCATAGCAGTTGTTGAAGTTGCGAAAATCATCATGAACAGTAAGTGCACTTTGAGATGGAATGAAACGGTATCGTGATCATTGTGATAGTTGATAAGTTGTAAATGTCTTGTAATCATTACCATTCTCCCGCGCTGGAATTGTATCGGTTGTCGTCCAACCCTAGATCTTTGAGACTCGTGGGTGCTGATCCACTACTCGTTCTTCTTCGTCTCCACGGCGCCGATCCTCTTATATTTTCTCGGGTCTTTCCTCGACATGAGCCTGCGGTCCCTGGTGCCCTTGCCGCCCTCCCAGAAGCCCCGCCCGCGTCTGCCCACGACGCTCCGCCCGCAAAAGGTGCAGTTGGTCACGGCATAGTTCTGCTCCCGCGAGCACCAGCCGCAGATCATGCGGTTCGCCCACTCGTTGACGTGGTCCTCGGCCTCCTCGTGGCAGTGGTCGCACGGGTAGATCTTGTTGCAGCAGCTGAACCGGAACCAGCGGTAGCTCTTGCGGTAGTGCTTGCACGCGCCCTTGTCGGGCAGCGGCTCGCCAGCGTGCAAGCCGAGCCTCTCCTGGCGGCGCCGGGGCCCAGCCGTCGGCGGCAGCACACCACTGCCGGGGCTGTACGCGAGGAACTTCACCTCGGGGATCTTGAAGGTGAAGCGTGCGTGGCATTCGCGGCAGACGTTGGTCGTGGTGTCTCCCCGCACGGCGACGAGGCCCTGCGCGGTGGGGGTCGAGCACTTGCCACACGTGGGGACGAACGTGGACGGGAGCATGTCCGAGACGGTACAGCCCGTGGCATCGAGGAAGCCGGCTCGTGTGGAGTTGGTGTGGACGAGCTCGGGGCGGAACGTGACCGTGAAGGGGGTGGCACACTTGCGGCAGGACTCGTTCGTCTTGGCGGTGTTGGGCTTGAGACCACCAATCTCGTTGATGGTCTTGCAGCGGTCGCACTTGACGCCGATCGAGAGGATCGAGACCTGGAGCAGTTCGATGCCGTGAAGCTCAACCGAGGGGAATGATATGGCTGTTCCTCGCTCGGGTGTCTGCGACGGTAGGCTCGATGTGGAGGGTTGCTGCTGCTGCTCCGCAGGAGACACAGCGGCGCCTCCCTCTTCGTCTTCTGATGAATCTGTGGACTCGTATGAGTCGTCGCCCGAGTGGTCGGCCTCGGCATCCGTGTACCATTCAGGAGGCCGAGGGATGACCTGCACATTGCCCTTTCCAGTCTCGATAGCATCTGATATCTTGGCAGCGACATCTTCCGTGGAGACGGTAGCGGTCGCCTCCTCCGCGTCCTGAGCGACTGGCTGAACAGACTTTTGGCGAGACTGTGCCTGCTTGGCCAGCAGGTGGATGCTCTGGGTCAGCAGGTTGACGTGGCTCATCAGCGTCAGCTCCTTCTTGTATCTCGCCTTCTCAGCGAACAAATCCTCGACAGGCTCGGCATCCTCGGACTCGACATCGTTGAGCAAGATGCGCAGGGGCTGTAGCGGGTACAAGATCGGCACGATCAGCTGCAGCGAGTTGACGCCCCGCAGACCGGCGGGAAGTTCTGAACGGCGCCTTGGCTCGAGCGACAACGTGTAGACGATGCCGTCGCTTGATTTATGGTAGTGAGGAAGCCGACCCATGCGCGTCTCGATCTGTCTCGTTTCCTGGGCCCGCCTAGCCTTCGCCTCTGCAATCTGCTCCTTCGTGTATGTCTCTTCTCGTATGAAGGGTCTGCTAGGCGCTACAGCAGCACTGGCAGGCACAGGCGCAGGCCCAGATGGCGCCGATTGAGGAGCCGACGGGGGCACATCGGGGGCGGCGGCGCTGATATGCCTGGTGTCCTTGTAGATGGTGACCTTGACCGTCTCAGCCTTTTGCTCCGAGAGAAAGTTCTCAAGGTGCTTGTCCAGAGCATTCGTCAGCGCCAGGAGCGTTGCCCCTCTCCTCTCCTCCACGAGCTGGCTCCAGCCCCTCTCGACATTGATGGCGAAACCTCGAGGCATGTCCTTGTTCAAGACGGTCAACCTCGGGGGCGAGCCCTCCTTGGGATAGTTCTTGGGCACCCGGAGGTCGCACTCCAGGTGGTCCAGCTCGAAGGGGAAGTCTGGATCTGACGGCGCGAGCCTGAAGACAAGCGAGGTGGCAGCTCCATTGTCCACGGTGGACTCCTTCGGTGAGTACCGTTTCCGCAGCTGGTTGAGCTGGTAGGTTCGAGGATCGTCGTGCTGCGCCTTAGGGACGGGTTTGGCGACAACACGAGAGGCTGGTGGTGCTGTCACGGCTTGTGCTTGACTTGGTGCACTCTCTGGACGGCTGGCGGCGGAGATCATGACGCTGGTTTGCTGGCTGGTTTGCTGAAGCTCGAATGCTGCCGCGTTCATTCAAACGAGCTTGACTCTTCTGACCACGGGCCGGGAAACGGAGGACTTTATCGATGCAGGAGGTTGAACGGGTAAAGATTGGGGGTTGTCTGATGGATCTGGTTGGTCGGAGTGTGTCTGCAATAGCAGGTCTGAGGTCTTCCCCTCCTTCTTATAGAAAACCGGGTGGGATAAAGGACACACGTGCTGTTGTTTGATGTTGTTGCTGCTGTTGTCGTCGTCGTCAAATATGGTGAAAGATGACTGAGAATGATTCATACCGGATGAGCTTGGACAAGGGTTCAGGCGAGCCTCACACTAGCGCTAGATTACAGTAGGGTCCCCCTGTGCAGTCCCTGTACAGTGGCAGTGGCGATGGCGATCGGAGCCCCGCAAACACCCAGTACAGGCCAAGACTTCACTGATTTACTGTGCTTAGCTTAGCCTGAGCAGCCCACTATTGGTTCCCCCGACTGCTTCTCCTCCATCCTCTCCTTATCATCGCCAAAATACCATCTCCAGTATCCCAGGTCTTCTACCAGCTCAGGCGTCGCCTTTAGGAAGGTCCAGAACCCTTCAGAGAAGCTCCTCACAGGCAACTCGAGCACGCCTTTCCTCGGTGGTTCAACCCACGTCCCGTTGGCCTTCATCTTCTTCTCCCTCTCCTCCTCCTCGAGAACCATCCAGCTCCCGCAGACGTTGTTGTCGTCGTTCCATCGCGAGCTGACATCATACTCACTCATCTCGACGAGCTCGCATGCCTGCTCGAAAGCGAACTCCGTGCCGCGTTCGCCGCTATAGTCCTTCTCGTCGTTCGCGTGGTCGTGCCACGGCATGCGTGGTCTTTGCAACACGAGCGGGTAGGGAGGTTGCAACAGACCGAGCTCCATCTTGACCAAGAGCATAGCACGCGACAAGGGGACGCTGAGCTCCCAAGGTGCGGCCATGTGGACCTTGTTCTTGCTAAAGGCGAGCTGGTGGGAGCCATTCTGTGCGCGGCTCATCTCTGCGCCCAATGCTTCTTCCGTGGCCGAGATTAGACACGTGAGGATCTCTCTGAAAATTCGCAAGGGGTTGATCGCAGGCGGCTTGTGGATATCCTCTCCTCGTACGTATCTTATAAGACGCCTAAAGTAGGAGCCGTGGTCAGTTCCGTAGAAAGGGTCAGACCAATCTGGCCACCTGGTGATTGGGCGGGCGTAGTATATGCTCCTTCGTGGTCATATATTAGCCTTCTTTGCCCTTGTGTAAATGCCCCTTCTGAAGAACCCTCGGCTCAGTACCTGTTGCCCTTGAGGTCATTCTGGATCTCTGCCATAAAGGCCCTATACTCTGGGCTGCCCTCAACCTTGGCGACATCAAAAAGGGTACCATTCCGAGCTTGTGCCACAGAGACACTGGTCATGATAATGGTAAGCTTGGAGAAGACCAGACACAGACCTCAGACACAATGGCTTACGCAACTTCTGTGCTCAAGTAAAAAGCCACCGCTGGGTCCCAGGTTTCAGCTCCAGCCCTTCAGGAATGACGAGTGTGACCTCCGTACCATAAGTATCATTGAAGCCACCTCTGAAAGTGAGAGGGTCATATGTCTTGTTCCCACAGTGTACGATTGAGTCTCTAGCCTTCCACCTCTCAGAAGAGTAGTTATAATAGCTCCAATCTTTCGTAGCCTCTACATCTTTGTAAGAAAAAGGCAAAGGGTCATGGCTGAGAATTGGATCAGAGAGATTCTCGAAGAATTCGGTTTCCGTGTCGTTGCCTGGGCATGCTTCAGATGCGGCACTCATGTTGAGTTCTGCTGCTGTCGAACCGACCAGCAAACACACCAAGAGAAGCATGTAGACGCGTGTCATCTCTAAGGAGTTAAGAGTGAGTGGGAATCATCCACAGAATCCCAAGTCCCGGGAACGCCCAAGGGGTAAACAAGCTGGAAAGGAGCCGTGGAGGAGAATTGCTGCCTATCAGAGCGGGCAGATAAGCCGGAGGAGATTTCATCCGTTACCCACAGCCAGCATAATATTCCCTTGCTTAAGTTCTTCCCTACTTAGTAGTCATTACGGGGTTCAAAGGCTCCAGCATTATTATATTAGGTATCCAACGTGCTTACTGCTGAGGGCGTGCGATGATCCCAAGTGAACAATTGGCTTTGTGTCCAAGAATGTTAAGTATCGCAGAGTACCTAGTAGTTTTTGAAGATCGCGAACATTGAGACTACCCGCGGACCCTAAAACAAGGTAAAGTAAGCTCGAGATTTCAGATATTGATAAACCTGCTATGGGAGGAAATGTATCCAGCAATCTGCAATGAGAAATACGCTTGAGAGGTCGAAAAATTGTAAGCTTAACGAACTATAATATCCATGCCTTTGTCATCCAACGAAATCCATAGTCCCGGCACATAACCAACGCCTACTCTCTCCCAGACTGGGCGCCCCTGACGACGCCACCCTCCACTGATACCTTCTCTCACCAAAAGAATGTAATGTCTTCTGTTCCGCTCTATTTGCGAGGGATTCCTGAGCCTGCCCATGACCACACATTTCATTGACCGATGGCTGGAATTTGGTTTTGTCTCCGCCACAAGTTTATCATATATGGCGTGGGCCTCTTCTTTCGTTGATCGGCCTATACGATCGAAATCCAAACCTCTTGCTACCGCATGCAGTTCTGGGACTTCCCCTTCGTCTCCGGTACGCCAGGTGGAGGCAGTTTCGGACGTGCACCATGGCGGCTTCATCTCGCCTAACAGCCAGTCCACCCCCTGAAAAGGTAGTTCAAGGTACTCAATTTCTCCCCTATAAGCCATCCACGACCAAGTCGGAACCTTCAACTTCCAATTTGTCGGAAGATCAATGAGTTTGAGGGGTGTGTCTATGCTGCCGCGATACCACAAAAGGCTTCGCCGGAGAAGACCACGCCCATCGTCGAAGATACCGAATCCTCCAGACGTATCGAAAGCCTGAATTAGCCTTTTCTCGAGCCCGGCGATTGCAAGAGGGCGGTCATAGTCCCTGGTAAAATCAAGGCGAGAGTATTGTTTGTACAAATTCTGGAACAACCGGATTCGAGCACCGCGTGTGGAATTGAGAGCCACGATGGGGAAGTTCGGGTCGCCGATGAATGATGACAGTTCGCTGGTTGGATATTCTGTTAGTACCAACTGACCAAGGAGCTTGGCAACGTAAACGTGAAGCTCACTTATGCATCTTTGTGAAGGTCTCACACCGTACTCCTTGCCCACACTCCCAATATGTCTGGGTACTTGTGAAGTAGATTGTCCGGTGGGCCAAAGCCCTTTCCTGCAGCACCCACCCGCGTCTATTCAGAGGGCTTTCTATGACGTCGTTGTGGAAATTATCAATGAAGCGACCGATATAGAAGTCCGGCATGTTCTCGTGGATGATTCTGATGCATTGCCGACTTGGACGCTCTTTGAGAAACCCATCAGTCTGCCCGTGACTTGAGCTCGCTGCCAAGACCACATAAGCTCCGCTGAACACACCCTCCATCTTCGGAGCCTCTTGGTTGAAATCGCCGTCCGATCCCTGAATGATGCAAATCGAATCAATCCATATATAACGGATGCCCAGCGATCTTGTTACAGTCACCGCATCGCGAAATGTATTTGGAAGTTCGTGCACGTTGATGTCGAGTTTACGCTGCGCAATATTGTGCGACGTGGTGCAAAAGTGCGGCGGTGCTCCCCATGGGTGTGACAATGCGATGTATTTCATCTGGTCGCCTGGCGCCGTCTCGACGAGTCTTACTGAACGAGATTGTGGCTCTCCAACATCGATGAGCCGGGTCGGGACGGAGAGTCCGTTCATCGAGGGGGTAGCAGGACAACATTCTGGGTGATTTTTGTCGCAATGATCCAACCACTGTCTGATAATCTCAACTTGTGTCTTGCTTCCAGGTTTGGCAAGCTGGTGCGACCCAATCTGGACGTTAGACATGGACCCAGGTGCTGGATCTAGCTATTCGTCAGGAACAGATGCTGAATGTGTGTCCTCCTTTGTGCTAACGTACCACTGGTCCTAAGAAGTGAAAGCGCAGGCTTGTTGCGTTGGTTCATCTTGAAGACGCTATCTTCCAGATCAAATCGAACCCGAAAATTGGCTTCCTTGACTTGAGGCATGTTATTTAAACAAACCTCCAACCGGAGTCGGCAGAAGTCGCACTTTGCTGACTGAGCTTCCAAGTCAAGCACGCTTTCTTCAATCTTGAAGGCAGCTTCCCAGAATCTCATCGTGCTACATTTAGGACATAAATGTGCGGGCTTTTGAGGAGCCGGAGGCTCTGAAGCGACCAAGGAAATCCTGCGGAGAGTCTGTTCAGCGAAACTATTGTCGATTTCAAACCGCCAGACGTCAATGTCCAGCTAACATTTGTCAGTGGAATACATGTATCTATCTTTTCATAAACAGAATACATACTGGCTGGGCTACAAATCAGCAGTAGGAACGACAGGTCAACTAAAGCCGTATCGGGTTCTCACCGGCTTTGAAAACATTGAAACATTACAAGTCAGCTCAAGCCTCAACGATCCATATGTTTCCGTACAGACATCTTTGGTAACTTACATGCTGTCACATGCGATATTAGTAAAATATTTTTTATTTCATTTTGGAATGGCAAAGAAATTACCACAAAACTCAAAGGTAGATAAAGGGTTCGGTCAACTTCTAGGCTTACCTTCTATTGAATGAGGTTATCTTATTAGGTGCTTGATCGTCAGCCTCTCTATAATTGGAGTGATATCTTACATACTACACCATTGATCAGCAGGAGATCATTGCAACAATGTGGACAAGGTCGACATACATCTTGGGAAAATCCCTATTGTTTCCAATGTCAGCCAGGTGGCTCATGATAAGTAATAACAAAGGTGTACGCACAGCCTGAAAATACCTGAATCAGTGACACTTCCAAAAGATGATCCTATCGACTAGCTTCTCCTTACAGCAAGCGGTAGGGGATTTGGTTGCCTTAGTTAAGGGGGTCGCCTGTCGGCATCGCTGACCTCAAGATGAGTTCCGCGTTCCTGTGGGGAGATTTTAGGATGTGGGACTTGGTCTCTCCTGGATCCGGTAAACCAATAGCGATCATCCGTCTTGGGTTGATTGATCATACTGTCCAGCTTGTGTTGGAAGTCTTCCGCAGTGCCCCGATATGAACGCTGCTGGACTGGTTCACCGCTGTCTGGTTGCACTATCGTAACGGTGACGGGGTTTTCGGAAGAACCGACTGAATACTGTTCAGGCGAGTCCGGAACTGGCCTGACAGCTACAACAATCAGTTTCTTTTTGACGATTTCCAGAAGATCGTGCAGAGCAGAAGTACTGTTGCACTCCGGGTCATTCTGTAGAATATGGTTCATCCAGAACTTCACCCTTGAATGAACGATAGCGCCCGTGTCAGTTTTTTCGTAGTAGCCGTTACCTCCAATGTCTTCGTTGAAGGCATCGCGGCCATTGCGTCCATACAGCAACCAGACTATCAGCTCCAGCGTGATACAGCCCAGGGACCACATGTCGTATTGGCGAGATCTCCCTCCCTGATTTGTAATCGTTGTTTCTGGTGCTTCATAGCGTATCGTGCTGTGCTTGGTCGTCGTTACATCTCGAAATTGCGTGCTTACCCTATGATGTTTCGCCAGCCCTAGGTCGCTAATCTTCCAAAGTCCAATTTTACCGTGGCCTTCGCCAAAGCAAAGAATGTTGGCCGGCTTCAAGTCGCCGTGACGGTATGACTCTTCGCCTCTGAACTGGTGCAGACGACATACGGCGCCAGCTATGCCCAGGAGCTGTAGAATAATATCGCGGATGAATCCGGGACTTAATTCCGGGTCCGAATCGTAGAATTTATCTAGGCTGCCCTTGTCTGCACATTCGAATAGGAAATAACGTCCCTCGCCCTTGGTTATCGCCGCAAATGCTCGTACTATATTCGGGTGTTGGAGCTGACTTGTCTTGTAGAGGGCTGTTGCCTCTTGCTCGAACGCAGACTCGCGATTCTTGATATCGGCCGTGATGGACTTGATTGCAAACCACTCCAAGTTTTCCTCAAACTAAGAGCACATCAGAAATGATTCTTTATGCATCGTTGAATAGCTTACCATTTGATGCGATTTGTGGATTCGAACTCTGTGGACTCTGCTGAATGCACCAGTGCCGAGATATTTGCGGTCGACTTCCTCGAAGGGAAAGATACTGAGTGGGTCGAATACGATCTTGAAGTCATTGTAAGACTTAGGTGTCGTGAAAATGTGTGCGGAGACCAGAAATTGTTGTTGCTGGAAAAAGGAAAGGCTTCTTTTCTCAAGGAGATCTTCCCTTGCTCCGATAGGGAGGTCCTTATCAGTGAATCCCTTGTCCTTGAAGCGATGCAATGAGTCCCTCAGTTCTTGACCTTTGATGTTCGCAAGTATCGCAGCCACAAACACCTTTTTCGCAGGGGCTTTTGTATTTGTGACAAACTTTATGAGGTCACCAAGTGCTGATTCCTCGGGATATCGAGACGAGAGTTCATTCTTGACAGAAGCTTCATTGATAAGATCGTAAATCGCAGCTTCAGGTAAGAATTTCGTTTCAACTTGTTCAAAGGTGTATTTGATGAATTTGGAGTTAATATCATCCACCAAGTCGCGCTGGTTGTTGAGTGTACCCATTTGATTATTTTCCAATGAATGACAGCGTGAAGGTGTTGCTCAATGATTCTGACACTATTCATCATCTGAGTAGCCTGAGAGAATACAGAATTTCTGAGGCATTTTATGCGCTCTCCTGTAAACCTGGGTAGTGGAATACTTTTAAAGCCCAGCACACTTGAAAGTTGGGTTCGGATCCACCTCTACAGGCAGTTTTCGTTTGCTCCGGACTTGCACTGGACTTTTTCAGCTATTCAAGTTTCTAAGCGACTACTACCCATCCTTAAGCACGTTTGCATGCCACTTTTGCCTGGTTGGGATAACATCGCCGAAGATGTAAGCAATTGTGTCTGCTGAACCATTCGGGATCTTCGTACAGATGTATATCAACAGGTTCTGTTGTATTCGAGCACAGTACATGCCTGCAGTAAGTACAATGTCACGAGAGGACTAACTAGGCATAGTCAAGGGAAAAATCGACCCAAATGTAACTGTACAAGGAGCGCAAGCCTCAGAAATGGCGGAAGAATCATAGGTCTCACCGGGACAAACCTCACCCAGATAGATTTGTATATTGAGGTTGCCAGGTTGAGTTGCATTTTGGCCCAACCTCATGCAAATAAGCAATTTCACACGTCAGAAGTTCTTATCTAGTATGTTGCCTTACCCAATCAATTTCATCTCTTCTGTAGGGAGGTGTGCAGGTGGCACCACGATTTCCCCCACCTTCAAACGACAAGGAGACAGTTGTGAAGTGTAAGAACACACAACACTACGTTGACTAGCCTGATATGTGAAGATGCGAAACTGAAGTAGGTCTCATGTTACCCAACACCGCTCGAATCTGGATCATTCGCTTTCTTTCTGAGCCTGACGGATCTGCGAAGCTTGCCTGGAAGTGGCAACAGGATGTAAGTGTTTTCCTAAAGGCTCGCTCACTCACGCAAAACCGGCCGTGCCAATGAATCTAACAACAAGATCCAAATAAGAATCGTAAAATAGACTTGTTCGGGAGTTTGTATGTTCTCTCATGAACCTCAATTTCAGACTCGATTTCTTTTTTCTCTCTAAATCACCTACTCAGGGTGCTGACACCATAGGCCTCGCATTCTCATCACTGTCGCTTTCTGATGCAGACACAGAGAAGGTAGCATACAGGCTGGAAGAGTGTTAACACTTATATGACCCTTTGTCGTTGTTTCATGGCAGCTTATTCATACGATACAAAAAATAAGAACAAAAGAAAGTGAATTTTCCTATTCACAGGAAGTAAGGATAAGAAATATGTGTGAGTCCGACCGTCTACGCAGCTATATAGGCCACAGCCATTTCCAGTCAGCTGGGAGTGGTCACTCCTTTTAGCTGTCGCATAAAATATCACTACACTTTTCTCCTACGACTCAGACACCAAATATATTCATCAGATGTATGGTAACCTGGATAATTAATTACATGAGCAACGATGGGGGCGAGCAGATACTGCGATCATAATTAATTAGTAATACTGCGAGGCTGCCAAGTGAGAAACTCCGGACGCTCACATCTGTCCATAGATAAGTACTTAGTAATTACGCTGCGACCTAAACTCTCTTGTTGCTGTTCAAACTATCGAATAACGTTAGCGAGGTTTCTGATAACGCTAAAATTATTTCCTCTGTATACGAATGCGCCTCTTGGTTTGGTCCTCGCAGTGATTAAACCGAGACCGACATTCCGAGTTGGTACAGTTGCCCGTCTAGTGGATCGTGTCATTCATGCATGCATGCCCAGGCAATGAAAATGCGGGGTTCGATGTTGTCTGCCATTTATTTGCATTTGCAAATAACACGTGGAAGCAATGTGCAACACAACTGATGACTAAATAATTACATGTGTCGATACAAGTCAACAAGTCTCGGCACTTTCAGTCGAGCAGACTGTAATTAGTCAAGATCTCCTCTCACGTAAGGATGACGGAAGACCCTATCTCCGGAGAGGCCAGAGCCCCCTTCCATTGCAAAGAGGAGCCTATCGAGAATGAACGGCCACTGAAGGTGAGGGTCATCGGAGCTGGCATCTCGGGCGTCTACCTCGGCATCAGAATCCCTCAGCGTCTGCGAAACATCGACCTGAAGATCTATGAGAAGAACGGCGGCATCGGCGGTACGTGGTGGGAGAACAGGTATCCCGGCTGCGCTTGTGATATACCAGGTGAGTAACTACGAGCAAACGTCCCACCCAATCGAATCAGCACTCACTGCTTGGCCCAAAAGCGCATTCGTACCAGTACACCTTTGAGCCGAACAAGGCCTGGTCCGGCTTCTACGCCACCTCAAAAGAGATCTGCAGTTACATTGATGGCGTGGCTGAAAAGTATGGGGCAAAGAGATTTGTTCAGCTGCACCATGAAGTCGCTGACTGTACTTGGGTTGAAAGTCTCAAGCAATGGTGGGTAGATCCTGCAAGAACGTACTCGCTGCTCAGGGTGCGTGATGGTTTCAAAGTGGAGGCATTCACTGACCATGACTCCAGGCGCGTGACTGTCCACCGGCTGGATACCAAAGAGGAGTTTGTGGAGACCGTGGACATTGTGGTGACCGCCCGTGGATCTCTGAACAAGATGAAGTGGCCACAGATCCCAGGAATCGATGAATTTGAAGGCGAGAAAATGCATTCGGCAGCATGGAATGAACAGTAAGCGGCGCGCCATGATCTTTATGAGATACGATCTGACCGTAGAATAGGTACGATTTCCGCAACAAGAAGATTGCTGTGGTAGGCGGCGGTTCTAGTTCTATCCAGATTGTTCCAGAACTGCAGAAAGTAGACGGCACGAAGCTCAGTGTTTTCGTTCGAAACAAGACCTGGATCATAAACCGGTTCGGAGACCATATCATGGGCCAGATGGGATGGGATACAAAGGAGTTAGAGAGTGAGCAATTTTAGTTGCCCGGTCTATTTAGAACGATCCGAGTACATGGTGTGCTGTGTCTGTTGCTGACCTTCCCCAACGCAGTCTCGGAAGAACGCAGGGCAGAATGGGCGCAAAGTGACGAAGCGTACCTGAAGTTCAGAAAGCTACTCGACGACGACGGCAACTTTGTCCACTTCTCCTCACACACCGGCTCCGACATGCAAAGAGCTTTCATAGAGACGTTCTCGAAAGTGACCCAGGACAGGCTCTTGAACAGGCCTGACCTGCTCGACGTTTTCTCTCCGCCTTTTGGTGTCGGCTGTCGCAGGATCACCCCTGGGCCGGGTTATCTCGAGGCCCTGTGCGAGCCCAACGTTGACCTTGTTACCGGGAATATTGAGGTAATCAATAAGACTGGTCTGGTAGTGGACGGGCGACAGATAGATGCCGACGTCCTCATCTGCGCAACCGGCTTCGATACCTCGTGTATCCCAGGCTTTACGGTGGTCGGCAGAAACGGCGTGACCATGGCGGAGAAGTTCACGCCATTTCCCCAGAGCTACCTATCGCTGGCGGTGGACGACTTTCCGAACTACTTCATGATGCTGGGACCCAACTCAGGCATCGCCGCTGGGTCCCTCAACCCGATCCTGGAGGCCGAGGGAGACTACATCGTCAAGTGCATCCGCAAGCTGCAAAAGGAGGACTATCTCACGATGGCGCCCAGAAAAGCGAGGGTAGAGGACTTTTCCGACTTTGTTGGGGAGTATTTCAAGAAGACTGTGTATATGGACGAATGCAAGAGCTGGTACAAGACCGAGGGCGGCACGGGTGGACGCATCTCAGCCCTCTGGCCAGGGAGTCTGTTGCACCTGCTGGAGACTCTCAGGGCACCGCGGTGGGAGGACTTTGTCTTTGAGTCCAAAGACCGCAATCGTCTCCGGTGGCTAGGCAATGGCTTCAGCGTTTGTCTCACAGGGGGTGGTGACCCATCTTTTTATCTGAACCCCGATGTCGTGGATGTGCCCCCAGCCGGAACGCCGGAGATGGATCTGAGGTATAAGGCTAGACCATTTTCTCATTGACGCGGCAGACAAGTCTGTGCGTTCGAGAGAGATTGATCTTGTCCCGATAGGTCAGCTGTTCATGATTCCTCCCTGCTTCGTTCTTCTTTTTACCAATCGCAGACTGTTGTTCCTCCCTTGCCCCTCTCTTTAGACACATCCATACCCACTGTGATTCCCCGTGGATCTCGAACCCCTGCCCAATACCACATTGGATCGAGAGGGTTAGTTCTCGTCCGGATATCCCGTGGTCTGTGCTTCAGATTGTGATACCGGTGCCTTTATTAGCTGTTCTGAAGCTTTTGGACTTTCTCAAGTCTTCGGATGCCATCTACACAACTATCGCTCCATCAGCAACTCATCAGAAGCTAGGCGTGTGAGTGCAGGGCTAGGAACCCTCACGAGACTCTCTCGTGGCGGCGCTACAAGCTTTGGTGTCCAAGTTGGCGTCTGTTTGGTGTAGTATGGTAGTACTTACTTTACAGTGAGTACTTAATATAGTCAAGGTAATAGACAAGTAAACAGAAAAGAGTTTCGCAGCCGGAAAAGCCTATGCTGTCTACGAAAGGGGGCTAGTCCTCCGAA
The DNA here is from genome assembly GCA_014849355.1 of Cryphonectria radicalis. Taxonomy (NCBI): domain Eukaryota; kingdom Fungi; phylum Ascomycota; class Sordariomycetes; order Diaporthales; family Cryphonectriaceae; genus Cryphonectria; species Cryphonectria radicalis. The sequence continues at coordinate 285,713 of JACWQW010000038.1, read as the reverse complement.
AGGCTGATATCATGATTGACGCTGTCGACTCGGAAAAGCCGCTGGTCTAGCGTTCCATTCTGCTGGATCCGTTTTGCAGTCTCCCCCACGGGGTACAGTAGTGTTGGCCACTGGGGCCCACTTCCCCATATCGACTCACAATGGCTCGAGGCTGCAATGCCTATGCCTTTGACGGGCGAATGCGACCCGCCTCGCATGTATTTGGATCGTTCCTCAGCCTGGTCTTCTTTCCCGTAGAGGTGTTGTTTCTTTGGTTCTTCTTTTTCATCATTGTTGGCTTCACTGACAGGACATTGCGTGTTCGCAAAAACTACACAGAGAGGCAGCAGCAATTTTATAGACCACAAGGATCATCATGGACGAAGAGAAGGTAATGCCAGTATCAGCTCACCGGGAGCGCCAGGAAACCCAGGAGGCTCAGGAGTCCGTCCTCGCAAGCGAATTTGAGCCTTCGTCAGAATACCGGGTGCACTGGAGGACACTGGCAGCAATCTTTGCGCTGGCCATGGGAAATGTTTGTGCTGCTATATCGAACACGGTGAGCCCATTTAACATTTTGACGCATGATACTTAGTTCAACAAGTAGAAATGATGTGCTCGTGCAATTGCCTTGCTCAGACAAACACTGTCATACGCTCCGAGATTGCCAGTCTGGGCGATTCAGCTGCCGAATCGTGGATTGCCAATGCCAACTTTCTCCTTACTCTCGCTTTTGGGCCTATCTTTGTAAGTCCAACCTGGCCGTCTTGTAATTGGAGTATCCTCCAAGCAGACTCTTCTGACATATTGTCAAACTACCTAGGGATTCCTGAGCGACAGGTTCGGCAAGAAATGGTTCATCGTCTCGGCAGCAGCGATAGGTGTCGTTGGAGCCGTCGTCGCGGGATCTGCGAAGAATACCGTGACAATCATCGGCGGACAGGTGTTGTCTGGTCTCGCAAATGCTGGCTGCGTATGTTTATTTCTACCTTGAGAGTCTTTGCTATCTGTACAGCACATCACTGACTCTTTTACTTGCTCTCTCTTTTCTCCAGATCATCGGTGTGCCCGCCGCACTCGAAGTGTCCCCGAATAAACATCGTCCCAAGGTTCAGGGCTTTGTCATGACCTTGGCCTCCATCGCTGTCGTAGCCGGCACTCTGGCAGCAGGAGACTTTGTCAAGAGATACGATCAGGGATGGCGCTGGTCATACTACCTAAATGCATGCGTCTACGGCTGCACGAGTCTACTTGTTCTGGTCTTTTATCACCCACCTCCCACCGGTCTCCGTCGCCAGAACTCGAGCGCGCGCAGCCTCCTGGCCAAGGTCGACTACATTGGCATTGTGATCTTCACGGGGCCTCTAGCCTCCCTGTTGATCGCTTTGACTTGGGGCGGTACAACATATGCCTGGGACTCGAAGCAGGTTCTCGCGTCTCTCATCGTCGGCTGTGTTGGGCTCACCGGGTTTGGGCTGTATGAAGCATACTGCACGACCGAGGGAATCTTTGACCACCGTCTTTTCGTTGACCGGAATTTCCCCATCCTCCTCTTCGTGTGTGCAATTGATGGCAAGCCTTCTTCAATCCTCTTGGTGAAGGAATTTTCTCTGGGACTTTATTCGACATCAATATTCCCTACTTAATGTTGTCGTGCTCCGACATATGTATAGAATTCTAATTTGTCGGTCATTATAGGAATGCTGCTTCTCGGCGTCAATGTCCTTCTGGCCCAGCAGATTGCCATTGTCTTCGACTCAGATACACTGAAGGTGGCCGAGTATCTGATGCCGTACCTGGCCATATCCGCCTTTGGGTGCCTCCCGGCGGGATACATCATGGGCAAGCTTAAGCGGTACAGGTTACTTCTCGTCATTGCACTGGCATGGTGCAGTCTATTCACAGGTTCGTCCATCTCTCCATCTACGTTCTTTCGGTCCCAGGGGAAAGTGTATTATATACTAACTTGTTCCCATAATTAAAGGACTGATGGCATTGCTGAACCCAAACCGCCTCAACTGGCTCTTTGCATTCTCTGCTCTCTTCGGCGCTGGGACCGCCGTCACTACAGTTATCCCTGGTGAGCTACTACCCTTATCCTACACAATATCATCGACAGGATCACAAAACCTGACTCTTGTCCCAAAGTGGCTGCACTGTCGCTATCTGTGCCTTCATTCCTGCTCGGCACAGCAGGCACCCTCAGCGTCTCCGCCCGCGCTCTCGGCGGCATCATCGACATCACGATCTTCACAGCGATCTACAACAACAAAATGAGCCAGGTCCTCCCTACCGACGTGGCAGCTGTGCTCGGCGCCGCCCAGCTCAACGTCTCAGAGGTACTGCCGCAGGTCCTCGCGGCCTTCAACGCCGCCAACCCCCCACAGGCGCTGGCCATGATCCAGGGACTGCCGGCACAGCTCATCCCGGCGTGTCTAGGTGCGTTTGAGAATGCGAACACCTACTCTTGGAAATATGTGTGGATTGCCATCGCTGCTGTGGTTGCGGTGAATGCTATGGTGGCCTGCTTCTTGAGGCCTGTGAAGGACAGGATGAATAACCACATCGAGTCCGCGTTGGAGGAGTCGGAGGTCAGGCAGAAACAGATCATGGCTGCTACGCTTTGAGGAGTATTGCGTCTAGTACTTGTGATGGTAAAATCAGTTCAGTATTGGATTTAGTTCATTGGGCATCAGCAGACACAACATGACCTAGGGCTCTTGGGCGCCCCCACGATCGACGAACGAAGCTCACTTGTGGCTTTCGGAAGGATTTGATCTCGAGAACAGAGGTTAGAGAAGATCGATCAAGAACAGCGGCACCAGGACACAGTCATGCGGAAACATGACGACGAGCAGTATCAACTGCTATGAAGATAGTCTGTATCGCCGCGGTGGTTAAAAGATAAGGGAGGGTATTCTGCCTGGCATAACAATGCCTAAAATCATCTTCTGATCAATCTCGAGAGTGGTACAATCGAGATGTCTGATCTTGAGATGAGATGTGTAATTTTTCTATCGACTTTTTTTATCTGATTTTGTCTCTAGCGGGTGTGGGAGGCTCTGTTTGTGGTGTCTCGGGGGGTCTCATCTGCCCCATCCAACTGTAAGAGGATGATATCATTCCCCCACACCCTGTCAGGAGAGCTTCAGGAACTCTAAACCCTCGATGTCAAAGATGCTTCGATGTCACGCTACTCTGAAGGTCCGAGGTATTTTTTCCCCCTTCGGTCTTGTATCTGAACGGTGATGTGGCACATATGCCACGTGCATCACCCGGCCTGGCGGGTGACAACCTCAGGGGCACTGTTAAGTTAGGTGACATTGAAAGGGGGGGATCTGCACACCACAATGGGCACGCTCGGTGAGGAGAGAGAAGAGAAGAATTAAAACTTGACTTGTGGATAATTGAGATAATCTACTTTGTGTTGAAAATAGAAGAAGAATAATAATAAGAGTAATAATAAGGGGGGAAAAGGAAAAAAGACATAGGTTAGAGAGAGGGTGGGGACGGAAGACGAGCACGATGCAGGACCGTCCCACATCGAGACCCAATGGGACTGGAGGACTACATCTTGAGTGCCCCATGCGCTCGTGGTCACCAAACTACATAGTAATGCTGTACATGAATCTGTATACAAACGATTCTGTAGCCAGAATCTCTGGATTAGATAGGGAATCCGCGTAGCACACCCAAATATCTGGTTTAGGCACCGAGATGCTCAGATAGAGTTGAGAAAGATAACGAATATTACGGCCGGCACCTCGTTGACTCATAAAGCGAGTAGCCATGTTAGGCGGCGCGAGGCCATCCTGACATCTCTCCTACCTATTGGCAGGTTGTATGCATGGGCGATGGTGCAATCGCCTCACCAAGGTGTGCGCGTGCCTACTTCCTACTACCATAGTATGGATGATCTCGTCGGTGCTGAAAATTGATAACCGGAATCGACACACGAGGCCTACGATGCTTGCTGGGCCACCCCACCACCACATCGGTGACTACACCCAAGATCAAGATATTGGATTAGATAAATTCTGAACAACAAAAATAAAAAAATACCTCGTACCTAGTCTCCCGAAAGTTTGGGGCGCAGGATCGTCCGCGAATTTAGCCTCCGCGAAATCATCACATGGTGTATGACGGAACACGCCTCACCGTCATGTCCAAGATCGCAGTCAGGGCAGCCCAATCAGTGATGGGGGATGGACAAGAGGAATAAATCGACAAGGACAGCCAGCCTGCAGCCGCAGCAGCAACCCCTCTCAGCACGATGGCTGCCCCACCGATCCCGTTGCTCCGGTGCCTTGGGCCCCCCTCTTCCACACCACCCTCTTGGGTTCTAGCGTCATCTCGTACGCTGTCGATTCGTCCCCTCTCGCTGCAGGCTCGGGTGGGATGACTGACACCTGGCAGCGACCTGCATGAACTTCAGCAGCTTTAGGGGTCATCTGGACAGGACAATGCCAGGACAACTCATCAAAACCACCATCACGACGCAGGGTTGGAAACTTGGATTAAGGAAGAGAAGAAGAGAGAGAGGGGGAGGGGGCAAAAAGAAAAAGAAAATAAAAAAGTCAAAATTGACTCTTTAATTATTTTCGCTCTTCGAGTTTCCTGAAAACGGTCGTGAATGCAGAAACGGACATTGAAACGGTTTATTACTGCTACCTGTGCAAAGTATTGTAGCATTGTCCCACACCACCAGTCTTTTTTTGCTCATCGGTCAAGCTGGGCCTCTTGAGTAATGAATGGTGCACGTGGGGTGTGGTGGCCCTCGATTCCCTTCAGCCCTGATGTTCATAATCTTGGGTTCCAAGTTGCCTGCAGGGAAAATTCATTCTCTTTGTTTGGTAGTCTGACCGCTCAACATACGACTTCAGTGGGCGCACTTGTGCTTGTGATACGATCCTATCGAATCCGATAATGCTGATCGCATCCTTCCGCCATCTGGTTCCCAATACGCCGGCCATCCCGCGGCGCGAATCACCAAGCATGCCAGCTCCACCACGTGTTTGGGACTGAAATCTTGATCGATACGAACGTCCCCGATACCTATCATTTGGGGAACGGCAGACTCGGGATTGATATGCATGTTCTCGCCAAGGAATGCACTCCTCAAGCAAAAGTCTGCGTTAAGTATTGTAGTAGTTTGTCCACCACCTCAACACTGTAATAGCCCTGTGCATCCCAGAACCAAACGCACTTCCTCGCACGACAGTGGCTGCAGTCTCGATAATGCCGCCACGTTCAATCGTTCTTCACACTATCGTACGCCCTCTTAAGACCCACGCCCTAACCACAGTCGTCAGCTCCTCACCCGGCGGCTCTCACAATTCATACCGGTCGGGCTGTTACTCAGATCCACGCGGACCACAATCACCCGGAGGCTGAAAGCGCGGGATTCTCAGTTCTCCACCCAACAAGCCAAATAGCGGTCTGTCTAAGACCATTCAATACAACCGCAATGTTTTTTCCTTGCTGCCGGCGTCCCTCCGGTTTGCTGCTGTGCCGCTTACATCAGCCCGCTTCTGCATGTAAGACGCCCTGTGTTCTTTGTACGTATGTCGATCCTACCACAGAGCCGCCGCCCCCGCCCACGAGGATGCCAGGAAGCGCAGCCTTACGGGGCAGTGTCTCAACAGCAGATGCTTTACTGAGCGGGCTTCACGTCATTCAAGGAAATTACGGGATAGACCATTGGATAGATATCAGCCTAGACAAAATTGCCTCTTAGGTGTCTCGCAAAAATTGAAATACCCTTGTTGGCAGTGAGATCACACCATATAAACAGTCATCAGCCCCCTTCAAGATCTGATGTTTTGAGAGACTCACCATGTCTTTCACAACATCACTCGCATATCTCTGAGTTATCTGCATCAAATACAGGCAGACCAAAGAATATTACTGTCCCACCAATCTGAGTATCAAACAAAGAAGAAGGAAAACAAGATCGACAAAGGTCACCACCGTCTCCGAGAAAAGTCACCGCACTTCACCACCTGAACATCAAAATGGAATCAATCACCGTCCCTGCCCTCGCAGACTGCCCTCAACATCGTCGTACCAGGGCAGAACGCCAAATCGACCTGAGGCTGCTCTTCCCCAGGGCTTCCGGTCTTGCGCGTGGGAAGATGAGAAAGGCTGGCGTATCCGAGCGCGCGATCAGGACCAACTCGGGGAGTCTGAATGCGTGAGGACGTGCCCGTGAACCTATGGCGACAAATTTGTATGAATTGTTTGGATAAGAAGGTGGTGGCCCTCTTTTGAGGAGTGATTTCGGTCGCCATCTTCGGGCTATCCCCGGCAGAGACCGCAGACGAAGGCGCATCACAAGGAAGCTGGGACGGCGGAATAGGGGAACTCCAGTTGAAGGAAGTGTTTTTTATGAACTGTTAAATATAGTATTTGGGTAGAGGTTCATGTCGGCAACGACGGTCAACAAATGATTCAACTATCAAGATTCGCAAGATTTTACAGAGGCTCGTGTCAGCACATGGACGCCATGATGAGTGACAATTTGTTTCGTCTTGGATTCATCCTCAGATACTTCCAACAGGTGCTCCTTCGTTCTTATTTGCCAGCCATTCCTGAGTGGCAGCTTAACATATATCAGGCGTGGATGGGGTGCCGTGCTTGTCGAAGCATTTCAAGAGCCAGCACCTGAGCAGATTCACTGGGTGACGACCAACACATTCATATTTTGAACAATCGATCTCCATTCTGACTTTGCTTTTAATGTAAAAGCTCATCACAAGGACTAGATTTCCTTTTCAAGATGCATATAATCGAGCTTCAACATGTTCACCCTAAGCTGGGGTAGACTCCGTGGTCGTTTGTAGGCTGTTTCCGTCCGAAGAACTGCACGACGAATCTTTTCCCCATGTGAAGCTGCGAGAATCACTGTCACCTGTCCTTTTCAAGTCATACGCCCTGTGTGCTTCTCGTGCCGCTGGCATATCATCAAGACTTTTGTGACTCCCATCATACACCCTTTTCTGATGAGTCTCCGTGGCCTCATGGGGGTCTCTAGTCTCTTTAGGCTTTGCCTTGTCCGTGTATTCTTTTCAAGTTCAGGGATTTTGGACGAGCCTGACAACCTCGATATGCGGGCCCTATAACTCTTTTCCGCGTGCCTGCGTTCTTCGACTGTGATAAATTCTGAGCGGCATCATAGGGACAGAATTCTAGTCTGCTTTTGACCGTCAGTCGGAAGATTCACTTTCATGCCATGTCAATACAGAACTTGTGCAAGGGCCGGTGAGTCATTGGCCCCACTATCGTCAAGCATGCTCTATCTAGATAGCCTTTTCCCCTCCCTTTTTTCTTTCCTTTCCTTTCTTCCAGCAGCGCCTCAATAAGTCATCTCCAGAGAACTAGATGTTGACGATGTTGACGATGTAATGCGAAAATTAGCAAGATCGTAAGGCTCAAAGGCAGTCCAATACACATTGTTTATACACTATAATAGATCCTCAGTGGAACAGTCTGATACTATACCAGACCCAATTCAAACCTAACGTTAGTTACAGGAACGACCTGTGTCTACATACGTAGTCAATGTTGACGTCGGCTGCTCGCCACCACCGTCTCAGCTATATCCAGTGTTTGCTGTTACAGTTGAAATGCATTGGAAGCATCAAAGGAAATCAACAAGAAAATTATATCAGTTTCGTAATTATGATCAAGGTAGATAAATTGTACCTACATATTGGCTTTTGAGACCAAACGTCAAGGGCTGAGACGCCACAAGTCTTGCGTATGCCTTGCAAATTTGTTAAGGGTTGACAGGCACTTGAGGATTCCTTGAACCCCTTCCATCTTGAACATTCACGCAAAGATCCAGGATGACTTCGTGCAGTCATCAGTATTTGCTCTTCGAAGCATCATTTCATGTTGATCCCGTGGAATTTGTCGCCCAATATCACATGAAGGCCGTCCATCTACTGACCGCTACAGCATGCTCTCCCTTTGAATAAAGGTGTAATGCAGTCGGCATGGGTACCTTTTGATCAATCCATGGCACAGCCGAAAGCTAGGCATGCTATAATCAGCGAGTCGTCAGGGAAACTGGTTCGTGGCCAGCTATCTCGAATCCTATTAGGCTATCATGGCATAATTAACGCTCTAATTTCATAACAGTCATAGTTACAACTTTGTAATTAATCTACTCAATAATGGCTTAGATTAACAAGACCGACTCGACTTATGGCTTAAGGCGATTAATAAATACCATGGGCATCTAATTACAGCCTGCCTGCTATATGAATGGAATGGAGTGACAGGCCTGATCATCTGTCACCTGGAGAGGCAAGAGGGTACCTTCCAGACTAATATTGGCAGATCGAGACCCGGGTGATTGAAATCAATGTGAGGAGGAACAGTGGCCATACTACAGAGAGATGCCTTATTAATCATTCTGAAAGTACTGTACGTCAACTCAATCTGTCAGCTTCATCAACGACGCTCGAACCAAATTGGCGATGCCGTCTGCGCTATCCTGCATCCTGTTCCTGTCTGCCTTGCTTGGTAGACGGGAGATCCTGTCGAGGACGGGACCTGTGAAAGGCCCACTGACACGAGAGAGTACACTATCGACCCCCAGTGTTCGCTCGAGGTTTCAGACAAGGTCAGCCTTCGTGTTGCCCTGGGAGGAATTGTGACGGTTATGGATGCAAAAATACTAATTTATTCCGACACCTATCCTCATAATAGCATGAAGATTCCTTGTTTTCAGACGTGAGCTCCATCCAAGTTCGTCAGAACTTTCGGAGTCTATCCACAACAATAGCAGTGAGTCCTATGGATCACAAGTCTCTCAACAGTGTTCGCTACCAAGTATTTTGACCGCCAGAAATTGTTACCTGCCCCAGATAGCTGTTAATAAACTAGGTCAGGTGGCTCGGACCGGTAAGTAACGCCTAAAGTACGTGGTAAACCACTAAGCACCTATCAGGCTTCGCGCGAGCACGCATTTTCAAGAGATTCTCGCCGTATAGACTTATAACGTTGGTTGTCTTGTCTATGTAGACCATGAATTACTTTAGCGAGAGCACTTCCTTGACAAGTTACATGCCCTAGATCGACGTTCTAGTTGGAAAGTAAAAACAAGCTTGATGCTTGAAACTGGAGTATCGACACTTAGGGTCCCAGAGAAATGCCACGTTTGGGACAAACCTCGTCTATTCTCTGGCCGGCGTCTTCTATCCGAGAGCTAGGATTACTCGAGACCCACCCAATCTATAATATGGACCTCGAGGAGTTTGCTTCTATCACATGATACAAGGTGCCAGTGTCAGCAGGTTCCCAATGGGAACCTCTTCTTGTCCGTGCTCAAAAAAATTGTAACTTGCAGTAGCGGGCGACCACTTTTGACTGTTTGCTGCCCACATCCCGCCCGCGCTGCATATGTACAAATTATTATGGTAGTAGTGTATGCACACACACGCAGCCTATCTGCCATAGGGGTCCCTCCCGTCATCTTAAGCTGTTCGTGAAACACAACCTGAAGGCGCCTTTCCCCTCTCCGTGCTACTGATTGTGTATCGGGTCCCTCCCCTCACTCACGGGTGGCGCGGACGTTAGTAGATATCCGCTGTGGGGCGTGTGGCTTTGGGACTAGGGATTCGCCTGCAAGTAGATACGCCAGCGAGATCCAGAGAGCAGTTTTGGGTATTTAAAAGTACCACAGGAGTTAGTACCATAGTAGAGTGCGTGCATCGTATTCGAAAAGAGGAGGTGATCATCACTTGGCCTGCCTTTTCTTTTCTCCTGATGCACACACAATCCCTCCCCTAGGAGAATTTTCCACCTGCCAGATGGACCGACGTGGGTGATCAGCTTCACGAACTTGGTATAGATGCCGCGCGGCCGAGGTTACGGAATATTATCAAATGCACGCAGAAGGGGGGGGCCCTTATTTTCTTCTTCTTTTTTCCTTCTTCCCTCCTGCGGGGCCAGTCACACCGAGAGGGAAGGGAGAAAAAAACCGGTAAAGTGGGAGGAGAAGGGCCAGTATTACAATAGTATTAGTACAAACCTTTTCCTCGGCCTTTGCCCCATATCTTTTGCCCCATAGTTATGCAGTAGAACGATTCTGGATGAGCACACCTCAGGGACAATCTCCGATCGTGGCCAACCTCACATGTTCTTTCCCATCCATGCATGCTCACAAGTACGGGCGCAGACCAAGATGGCGGGACATATGAGGGCTTCGCCACTTATTAATGGCATACTTAAGATTTGATGGCCTGTATCATATCGAAACAGAGAGTGCATGGGGTACTTGGGTCTAGACCTCGGCCTGTTTCGGCCCGCGCAATAGGAGGAAGAGAGGGGGAGGGAAAGAAGAAGAAAAGAAAAGAAAAGAAAAGATAAAAAAAAAAAAGAGGGAGAAGGGCTAGGAGTTAGTAGAAGCTGCCAAGTCAAGCCATGTGTCGGGTGTTTAGCCGACTAAAGTGTCCCAACCCACGTTCATCCGAGAGGGGACCCAAGGATGGACCCCAGGAACAGACGACGGGGACGAACGCCCGGAGAGAGGCGTGGGTGTATGGCCTTGCCCTTTTCTTGCGAACCAGCCCCTTGGGTTCTCGGCCGTCCAGGGTGGGATTGAGATTGTGTGGCATGATATGCCCTGGTTGGAAGACGGGGTTATGCCCTTGGCGGCCGAGAATGCTTCAGGAACAAGAAAGGCGTGGCGTCTTCCCCTCCCGGCCGCATCCGCAATTGTCTCTTGGCTAGGAAGAGGGAGGGTTCGGTACAGGGTCCTAGTTAGACAACGGCGAGGGAGAAGAAGCACGAGGAGAAGAAAGTCCACGTTGATGTGTGTGTGTGTGTCTATCATCTTGGCACATTGTTGATTTATTGGTGGATCCCCCTCCTCCTCTTGTTCCCTCTTTTGAATAGCTCGAGATATTTTGATAATGTCTCACTCGCCATATTCTCGGGTCTAGTAATAATAATATTTTTCTTCCCCTTCTTTTTTGTCTCGTCGTCCTCGACGGGGAGACAGACAGACAGTGAGACAATCAACCAACAAGCAAGACACCCCAAGATATCCAATTTAGGTTCCCAACATGTCTCAATCCTGGATGACCGAGGCCCTGACGAACAGGGCAGATACAGTGAACTGCGAGATCAACATAGGTGAGCACAAACAACTTCTGGCCTGGCGTCAACAAAGAATACACACATGCACACACACACACAAAATCCTTTTCCTTTCGGTATTTACCTGTCATTCATGCATTGTTAACGAAACACAATCCTTCCGCCCCCGTCTTCAGGAGCAACGGGCCTTTCAGTAATATGGGTTATGGTAACCCTCGCGATTGCGACGGTCGCAACCCGTCTGTACACACAGCTCCGGATCACGAAGCAGTTCGGCCTCAGCGACTGGCTCATGCTCGTGTCTATCATCATAATCACGACCTTCGCAGCCCTCATCTCGGTACAATACCATTTTGGCTGGGGCCGGCACCAGGCGTGCATCACAGACCTGGACACGCTCGAGACGCAGATCAAGTTCAATATTGCCGGGCAGTCCTTTGGCATCATGGGCAGCACCTTTGGCCGCATGAGCTTTATCGTCTTCATGCTGGTCCTCTTTGGCAGCAGGCGCTGGGTCCGATGGACGTTACGGGTCATGTTTGTCGCGCAAATCATCACCAATTTGGGAACGGTGATCGCGATTTATGCTCAGTGCAAGGACCCCAGGGCCCTCTACATCTTTACGATCTCTGATGCACAGTGCTGGCCCGCTTACGTGCAAACCGTGGGTTTCCTTTACTGTCTCCTTACCCTCGTCGATGCCTATCTTTTCCCTTTTTTTCCTTTTTGTCCCACTCCCAGAAGAGAGAACGAAAAAAAGCTTTGACGTCTGGTTGATCTAACCACCACCACTCTTTTCTATGAACAGTATCTCGGTTGGGCACACACATCATTCAATGGAGCCTGTGATCTTTTCCTCTCCATCTTGCCAGCGGCCATGGTGTGGAACCTCCACATGGCAACCAGGTTGAAGATCGGCGTGGCCATCTTGCTTGGCATGTCAGCGCTGTAAGTTATGTTTTCTTGAGTCTTGGCTTTCTCCCCACACGCACGGTTCTGAGCCTGGGGTAATAGACCTTGGCTGGTTGGATTTTCTCTCTCTTTCTAAACAATGACATTAACAAGGAAATTTTTTTTTCCTGCAATATAGGGCTCTCGTTGGTCTCATTATGAAATGCGTCTACCTGAACGCACTCTCCAACACGGGAGATTACAGCTACAACACGGTGCCTATGTTTACATGGATCGTCGTCGAGGGCACACTCGTTGCGATCGCAGCCTCAGCCCCATTCATCAGGCCCCTATTCAGACACACTTTTCCCTCCGCTAGGGGTACGAACGACCCGAACTCGTACGACCTCCCGCGCTATGCCGTGCAGACAGACTCGTCGGGATTCAGCAAGCTGGGCAGTAAGGTGCGCACGAGCGTCAAGGGCGGCACAGTGCCCCGCTACCCTGGCATGACGGCACTCGATGCAGCCAGCAGCGAGGAGGACATCGCGCTGGTCCTGCAGCAGCAGCGGCACTCGCAGAGCTGGCCCGAGATGAGACGGCAGGGCCGGGGCATCGTCGTTAAACAGGAGTACATGGTGACAAGCGAGGCCAAGGAGGGCTGGGAGGAGAAGGAGGGTGCTGGTGGTGATGGTGGTGCCAGTGCCGGTGCTGGTGCTAGTGCTGGTGCTGAGGTCGGGTTATCCATGGACGAGGAGGCCCACCGCCATCACCAGCATCAGGGACGATCCGGAAGTGAGCCGTCGCTTGCAAGCGAGAGGGACCTGGCACATTCACCCGTCTCGGCATGGAGCCGAGACAAATCATGAGATGAAAAGCAGAAGAAAAAAGAAGGAGAAAAATGGATGGCCAGGGGATGGTTTTCTCTTACGCAGGGGTTTAGCAAGGCGAATACCTCCCATCTACAGTACTACGTCCGATCCCCTGTTTCCCCTTCCCCTCTTTCGCTACCAGAGATCAGTCGAGCCGGTGCGTGCTGGGCTGGATCTAGGCCAGGGCCAAGAAGAAGAGGAGACGAAGACTCGCCCCTTGGCGAGATAATAATGATACAGAAGCAGCAGCAGATTCAAGCTTATACGAATCGACGATGGGGAGGATCTGGTAGCAATCCCGGGGGTTGGGACCAGAAAGAGAGTTGCAGCTGCAGGAGGCGACCTTGCATGCATGGCGTACCAAAGTGGCGCTGCTCAAGGGGTTGGATTACAGGGGAGGGGGGACAGGATCCGGCAGTTTGCTCCTCTTCTCTCGTCGGTCCGGTGCGAGTTAGGCCCTTCGGCTCGGAGTTGGATGCGAGGAAAGAGAAAAGAGAACAGAAACAGGCGGGGTACCTCAGCTGCATGCAGGATCACCTGCAGAGGCAGCAAGATTATTATTGGTGGCTGCAGGGGCCCAGCAGACGCGTGTTCAGCCTCTTCTTGGGAATCCTTGTTTTTTTTTTTTTTTTTTTTTTTGTATTACTTGTTATTGACGGACGTTTTACCTGTCTATAAAAAAAGGGAGAAGAAAGAGAGAGGGGGGGGGGGAATTAGTGATTATATTCGCCTGTGTTATAGCATCGGCGTTTGAGGCGAATGCGGTCGACGAGAACGAGACTTGCGAGATGAATTGAAACTTGAACTTGAATACCAAAACCCGTCCTTGTCTGCTTCTCCTCCGCCTCGGCAACCATGGTTGAATGTGGGAAGGTCAAAAAAGAAAGACAAAGAGAAGAGAAAAGTCCCACCGGAGCCGAAATAAGACGACGGATATATCTTCCCTAGCCGGTCGTTCGTCGTAACGTCGCATAGTTCTAGGCTAGGATTATGGTTGTTAGTCCCTCCTCTCGAGACAAGGAACCTAGAGCAAAATATGGGGAGCGAACTGGAGATATAGCCATCTAATGAGGCAAGGACCGAGGCCCTGCATGGATGGATACCCACCTTGTTCCAATAGTGGACATGGCCGTCCCTCTCATGCCCCCTCCTCCTCACCAGTATGAGCACATCATTAGTACTACTATAGCAATAGCAGAGACTATGTTTCGATCTATGGTTAGTAAAGTGGTGATAGTAGCAGAAAGGGGTTTCCATATTGTGGAGTCTGAAGAGAGATAGAGAGAGAGAGAGCAAAAAGAAGCATCCGATCTAACCGTAGCTCGCTTCAAGGTGCCCACGGCTGTAGCGACCGTTATGCGGTATTACCGTCCACGTACCATAGCATGATACTATGCCGTATAGTATTGTAGTGTGCCTCAGCAGGTCTAGGTCGGAACTTGTGCCATCACCCTGGGAAAAGAGAATGAGAGAGTGAGGGTTTTGAGATGAGAGTCCTGCGAAGAGTCTGGCCGTCCCCCCGCCCTGGTGCCAACTCCGCCTCATCAACCGACCCGCCAGGAAATAATGTCCTCAATAGCTCAGGAGTAATGTCCTGGTCTTAGGAAACATCATACTATGTTAGTATTTTTTACCGGAGATCAGGCTCACTATCGAGAATAGATGTCGATAGTTACCCATTAATAGCCTTGATGTTACCTAAACCCCTGAGTTTCTAGTCTAGAGGCGAGGACAGGCACTGTTGAGCACGCCAGCTCGCTCGTGGTTCCAACTCAGATAATACCGGGAAATTGTACCCTCACTTTCTACCTCTTGGTCTCTTCGCTCTTTATCCGCTCCTTTTTATTTTTCCTTTTATTCATTCATTATTTCCCCGCCGTCCTCCCCTCACTCATCTGTGTGTGTATGCCAAGCCTTTTCTTGACGTGACTTAGGGAACGCAACACTGCAGCATATGCAAAGTCCACCAAGCCATCACACATCCTACACCATCATCTAATTTTCCACTTTAGCCGGTGCATCGTGGTTGGTGTGTGTGTGTGTGTGTGTTCTCGCCTCGGCACCAGACAGGCTCTCACAGAGAAAGAGAGAGACAGAGAGACAGACTCGCTTTCGTTGCTGCACCCTGGACACCCACCCCTCAAGATGGCTCACCGTCTGCGCTCCGCCCTCCTCCTCCCCCTCACCGCCCTCCTCGCCACCGTCCCCGCCGCGGCCAACTGCAGCCAGTTCCCTCTCAATGTGACGGCCCTGCACACCTTCTCCTACCCGACATGGCTCGAGAACCTCGCCATCCGCAGCAATGGCGAGATCCTCACCACCCAGCTGGCCCCCTCGCCCGCCCTGTACCAGGTCAACCACCTCACGGGCGAGCCCACCACCGTGGCCACCTGGAACGGGACTGAGTGGTTTGGGGCGCTGGGCATCGCCGAGACGATGACCGACGTCTTTTACGTGATCCTGTCGGCCTTCTTCGACCAGGACACATTCGTCAAGACGAGCGGGGTGAACAGCGTGTTCGAGGTGGACCTGAGCACCTTTGCGCTGGCAGACGACGGCGTCACGGTCGAGGAGAACGCCACGGTGACGCACCTGACGGACATCCCGGAGGCGGATTTCCTGAACGGCATGGCGACGCTGGATGACGAGCACATCTATGTCGGCGATGTGTACAGCGGCGTCGTGTACCTGATCGACACGACCACGGGAGACTACCAGGTGGCCGTCAACGACACCCTGATGAAGTTCTCCGTGGACGGGTCGGCGGCCTCCACCAACCTAGGCTCCAACGGGCTCAAGGTTCGTGATGGCTACCTCTACTGGACCAACACGGCGCGCGGCTTCCTGGCCCGCATCGCCGTCGGTAGCGACGGCCTGCCCACCGGCGACTCCGAGATCGTGGCCGACAACCTGGCCAAGGCAGATGACTTCCAGTTCCGCAGCGACGGAACCGTCTTTGTGGCCCAGAACCAGCAGGATACCCTCAGTCTCGCATATGGCGTGACGAGCGGCACTGAGGTCACTGCCGTGCCCATTGCCGGCAACAACATCTCGACCATCCTGGCTGGCGTGTCGTCGCCCAAGTTTGGGAGGACCTCGACTGACAGCAACCGGCTCTACCTGTCTACCAGTGGTGGTGAGTGGCTGTCTCCTTCTTCTTCTTCTTCTTCTTCTTCTTCTTCTTCTTCTTCTTCTTCTTCTTCTTACCCCTCAGACATGTATACATTGATACTAATACCCCTCGACAGCACTGGGACTACCTATCAACGGAACTGTGACGGTGGCCGGAACCATCTCCTACGTCGATATCAACTTTTAGAAGGAGGAGGGGAGATCAGAGTATCATAAAAGCCAAAGAAAGAGAGAGGATTCTTGTACATAAAGCGACAAGCCTTCCGCACAAATACTGAGATGTAATTAATATCAGCATGATACCACGAGGGCAACTTCCCAGCCTCTCTGTTGGATGATAGGGGTCAAGAGAAAAGAAACAAAGAAAAAGAGGATTGGATAAAAGAGAGGCATAGAAGGAAAATAAAAATAAAAAAAAATACTCGAGGGAAATTATTGTGTATGTGAGAGATAGTCTCAATAATCAGGACTTACCCAAACAACAACTTTCCCCTACCATCTCACTTGAAGCAACTGTGAAGATGAGGTGCTCCATATGATTTTCTCAGGCTCAAGACACAACAACAACAAAAGAACCTTGTTGCAGGCCAATGAGGTCATGAGTAAAGTTGAAAAGTGTTCTCCTTGACAGCGACGATCAATCAATCAATAAGGGCAGAGGACAAACTTTGGATCTGGGTGGTGGGGGGGAATCCATAGGTCATCCATCTTCCATCCTTGTTCCCTCTCGTGTATGTCAGTCTCGCTGTGCTCCCTACGAGAAAGGTGGGTACATGTCTTGTCTGACATGTATTAATAGTAGATGACAAAGTGTAGATAAGGCAGAATAGAAGAAAGGAGGGGGGAAGATGAGGGGCAGGGGAGGGGGAGACCTCGGCTTGTCAGCACAGAAGACAACAACAACCCGAGGCTAGAAAGAGGTCCGAGAGGGATGAGGTATTGTCATTATCATCCAAGATGTCGGTGGTGGTGGTGGTGGTGGTAGCCGAGGAAGGCAAGTTCTGGGTGGTGTTCTCATATATTCCTGATGATTTTATTGTCTGGATGAGGCTTTGTTCTGTCTTTGGCCTGTGGTTTGGTGGTAGTGGTTTGTCGTTCTGTCCCAAGGTTTCTAGTGGGACACTGATCCCACTGTCACAAGCTTGCAGAGCTTCAGTGAAACATCATTACTTACTAAGTGCAGTAGAGCCTCAGGGCGGCCTGTGCCCTGCAGCACGGTTCAGTACTACAGCAGTACCCCCTCACCCCTATAATGTACAGATGTACATGGTCCTAATTGGCCCTGACCCCTGCACGACGTTGCACCCTCATGTCAGTTCCTGGTCCACGAAGGTTATTCACGTCACCACCACTCAAGCTTCTAGCTCCACCACCACCACCAGATCATTCAACACCAGAGCTGACCTCATCCAGGGAGGCTTGAGATCCCCAAAAAGATTCTGTTGAGCTGTTGAGCCTCAGGTCTCAGGTCCCAGGTCCCAGGTGACCAAGCCAGTCAGCCTTCCTGCCTGCCTGCCCATATTTTTAGATTCTCAACATTTTATGCTCTGCAGCATCATCCATCCATCTCCTGGATTTGTTGTCAACACTCCTCCCGCTCGCCCCTTTTCGCTGCTACGTTCGAGCTCCGGCTGATCTTCCCTGGGCGTTTCCGACCAGAATTATCTCTTTTTTCCCCCGCTGTTTGATCCTGGCCATTGAGAGCTTAAAAAGGTCTAAGCAGGGACACCCACGAGGATAAAGGTAAGCAGAAGCCCAGACTGATCTGCCCGGTCTTAAACGTACGCGCACACACGTACACACGCAGAGGGAGAGAGCGAGAAAGAGAGAAAGAGACTGATCATTTTCGCAGATCCGGCTGTTGATGCCATTGGTTCCTCTAGGTCGCCTCTCGCCGTTACTGCTGGCAATTGCCTTGCTCCTAGCCATCGTATCCTTCCTCGACCTACACTTCTTCGACACCCCCCTCTCCTCCTCCTCTAGACCCAGACCAACATCAGAAATGTCTACCCCGGAGAGCTGGCGGCATGGGGTCGGGCCGCTCCACATGATCCTCAAGCCCCCCTTCACCATCGAGGTCCCCGGCGCACCCGAGGTCGAGGGAGAGACCAAGCCGCGCATACACCCCCGTGCTAAAGATGGCCTCATCACGCGCCCCGACCCGGAAGTCGACACCGTCTTTCGCCTCGTCAAGCGCTCTGCCGAGAAGTACGCCAATGAGCGCTGTATCGGCACCCGTGAGCTGATCCGGCTCCACGAGGAGGTCAAGAAGGTGCCCAAGATCATCGACGGTAGGAAAGAGATGGTCGAGAAGAAATGGCAATACTTTGAGCTGTCCGACTACTCATACATCACATATGCCGAGTACGAGACATACCTGCTGAGCCTGGCCTCCGGGCTGCGCAAGCTGGGCGTGGAGAGGGGCGACAAGGTGCACATGTTTGCCTCGACCAGTGCGAACTGGCTGGCCATTGCACACGCCTGTTCTTCCCAGACCTTCACCATTGTTACTGCCTACGATACGCTGGGCGTGGCCGGCGTCGAGCATACAATGGTCCAGAGCAAGCCCAAGGCCATGTTCACCGACCCCCACCTGTTCAAGACGGCCTCGGGCGCCCTGGACAAGGCAGACTCCATCGAGATTGTCATTTACAACGACAAATCCGTCATTCAGCCCACAAAACAGTCCGAGATCGACTCCTTCAAGGCAGCCCACCCGAACCTGACCATCCTGAGCGCATCCGAGCTGGCCTCCCTCGGCGAGTCCAACCCAGCCCCTCCTTGTCCACCGTCACCTGAGGATACCTACTGCATCATGTACACGTCCGGCTCGACTGGTCCTCCCAAGGGCGTATCGATGACCCATGCAAACTTTGTTGCGGCCGTGGCCGGCTTCGTGGGCATCCTACGGGACAGCGTTAGTACCAACGAGATGGTCCTGGCCTACCTGCCCCTTGCACACATCCTCGAGATGGCCATCGAGAACCTGGTCCTTTTCTTCGGCGCGACCATGGGCTACGGCAGCACGCGCACCCTGTCCGACGTGAACGTGAAGAACTGTGCTGGCGACATGCGCGCCTTCGGGCCTTCTCTGCTTGTAGGCGTGCCGCAGATCTGGGAGACCATCAAGAAGGGCGTCATAAGTCGTGTGAACGGTTCCTCGCCCATCGTCCGCGCCATGTTCTGGGGCGCCGTCAACGCCAAGAGTTTCCTGGTCAAGAACAACCTACCTGGGCAGACGATATTCGACTCGCTCGTCTTTGGCCAGGTCCGGAAGCTCACGGGCGGCAACCTGCGGTTCATCGTCAATGGCGCCAGCGGCATCTCCAAGGATACTGCTCACTTCATGTCCATGTTGCTGGCCCCCATGATCCAGGGCTACGGCCTCACCGAGACTGGTGGCAACGGCGCCGTCATGTCGCCCCAGCAGTTCACACTCAACGGGTCATGCGGCCCTATATCGCCCTCCATCCAGTGCAAGCTGGTCAGCATCCCCGAGCTGGACTACTGGACGAACGCGACCCCGCCACAGGGCGAGATCTGGTTCCGCGGCGGCCCGGTCCTCAAGGAATACTATATGAACCCGGAGGAGACCAAGAAGGCCATCACTCCAGACGGCTGGTTCAAGACGGGCGATATCGGCGAATTCGACGAGGTCGGCCACCTCAAGGTGATCGACCGCGTCAAGAACCTCGTCAAGCTACAAGGTGGAGAGTACATCGCGCTCGAGAAGCTGGAGTCAGTCTACCGCAGCTCCAAGGCCGTCCAGAACATCATGGTCCACGGCGACAGCGAGCACCCGCGGCCCATCGCTGTCATCTTTGTCAACGAGCCCGCTGTTAAGGACATCGCGAAGGCTGCTGGTGTCGACCCCGACGAGCACGGCATTCTCAAGGACAAGAGGGTCACCGATGCCGTGCTGAAAGACCTGTTGGCGCAGGGGAAGGCAGCTGGCTTCAGCGACCTCGAGCTGGTGACGGGTGTTGTCCTGACGGACGAGGAATGGACCCCACAGAACGTGAGTTTTCCTCTCTTGAACGACTTACTACGAGCGGCAAAGGAGTGTTAGATTTTTTATTGTTTTTAAAACTTTTTAATTTTCATGCTGACGATGATTGCAGGGCTTGGTCACGGCTACCCAGAAGGTGAACCGTCGTGCGTGCAGGGAGAAATTCAAAAAGGACATCGAGAAGACGTTCAAGCAGGGCTGAGCAGGGAAACCGACCACTGAAGGAGAATGACCGTCAGAATATTGGGCAAACAAGACGAGGCCAACCCCCTCCTTCTGCTTTCACATCCGAAGTATTCCTCCACGTTCACCTCGCAACTCTTACGTCGATTAAAAGGGTCTTTCCTTCGTCTACCACAACGGCGGCGACGCATCAGTCGCTCTGAGCATTGCATACCAAGTTGGAGTCGATTGGGCTATATAGATGGATGGATGGGCACATGGTGTATCAAAATACCGCTCAGTCAGTCCTGTGAATCGTCTGGTGCGGATTTACCTATGGTGTCGGCGTTTTGGGGGGTAGGGGGGGTCTGCCAATGATCCTCCCTGAAGGGGGGGTTTTTTTTTTCTTTCGGGGGGGTAGGGCGCTTCGTCCTACCCATTGCCCATACCGACTACGTACTCTTTACGTCTATAGTGAATCAAAAATATCTACTAGGGGATATGGACAAGACGGACGCCGTGAAGGCTAGAATATCCAACGCTTCATCCCGGATCTGCAACATGCTGCCAAAGTAAATTATCCAACAACAAAACATCCATGCCTCTCTCTCCCTCTTCCTCTCGCCCTCTTCCCTATACCAGCCCAATATCTTTACGCTGATAAAATACCATATATGCATCCATGCCCCCCTGTCGCTGGAGTAAGGTTTTGGTGAGCCCAATAGGTTGAATCCGCGAGTCATCCGCGATGCGCCACTCGTCCGGCCCCCCGTCGCGGATGATCGAGATGTAGTGGCCACCAAGCAGCTGGCCGCCGTGCTGCACGACGGCGTATGCATCGTACTTGAAGGGTTTGGTGAAGTGGTGGTCTGTAATGTTGGCGGCCGTAGACGAGGTGAGCGGCTGGTCGGTGGCGTTGGCGGTGGACCTGGCGGTGGTGGTGGAGGAGTTGAGCAGCGAGGATGATGAGTACGGCTGCTGGCCCTGGATGCTGTAAGGAGTGAGGTCTAGGTCGCGGTGCGGGAAGTCGATGTAGACGCTGTTCTTCCGCAGCCTGTTCTCGAAGCGGCCAAAGACGATGCACAGGAGGTCAGGGAGGCGCGCGAACCTCGGCGTCCTGCGGCATGCGCCCGTGCGCCCGCAGCCGTCGCATTTGTAGTCATCTAAGGCCTCTGCTGAGAAATAGTTGCTGAGGAGTCCCTCGATGGACTGTGGCTGGTTAGTTTCCGGCAGGGAGAGGACGAGGTGGTTCTTGGGTGGGTCGACGCGGTACGCGACGTGGCCGCAGCGGTCGCAGCGGGTGATGAGGCACTCGAGGGTCTGCCAGTATTTGTCTATGATGGAGTTATTGGCCTGGCTGTAGAGGTTCCAGATGTCTACAGCGCTCTCGAGGATCGATTTGTTGGTCGGTGGCGGCGGTAGTATCTCGTCAGGGCGGTCGCGATGCTGATTCGTCTCGTCTGACAATTCTGTGAACAGCCTGACCAGGAATTCGTGTGCGTCCATCTGTCTGTCGCCGCCCAGGATCTGATCCTCCGGTCGTTGCCCCTTAAAACCCTTAGAGGTGATCTGCCGTAGGTAGCGCTATTCTGGGTCAGCCAGACAAAAGGGAAAGATAAACCAGCCCCGAGAGGAGAGACCAGAAGGGGTGACGTTCTCAAGAGTTCATTATGACTCACCATCAAGGTGTCTGCCGTCATGACGAACTTGGCAGTGCCCATCCACAGGAACAAGTTCGACAAGATCTTGATCAGGAGCTGCGGCGGTTGTATCTGCTCGTCTGCCTTCTTCTGAGGCTTATACAAGCTCTGCCAGGCTTGCGTGAAGAGCTCCTCCCCGAAGCCACCGGATGCAAAGAGCGCCTGCAGGGTGCTGTTTGCATAGCACCAGTTTCCAGGGTTGCGAAGCCCAACCGCTCTCCTGCGTGCCGCCGTGTCGGTTCTCGTGACGACCTTGGTGGTGGAAGTACCCTGCTCATCGTCGGGAGGCTGTAATCCAGTGAAGCTCCGGCGTGGGACCGCAGGCGGCGGTCTCATCGGCTCGGACGGAAGCAGCGGGTAGTCTGCAGGCCTGTGATGCGGTGGTGGTATTGGTATCACAGGCGGCGGCCGGTGGACCTCGGTCCCATTCGTCTTGACGGGCGATGTCATGGACTCCTGGACAGGCGGGAAGCGTGTGAGGAAATCGCTGACAGTCCTGACCGCTGTCCAGTCCGGCCCGTCAGGGCCATCGCCGTCCTCCTGCTTGGGCTTCTCCAGCTTTTCCTCCCACCGCCGCGCCTCTTCGGCATCCTGGATCGGTTTGATTGGTGATTTCAGCCAGGGCTTGTCGTAGGTTGACTTCTTCCTCTTGTGCGAGGAGGTCTGGAGGGAGTTCCCGCCTATCATGTCCGACCACGCATCCAGTCCTCCCCTCAGCAGCTTGGGGTGCTTCGATGCAGGGTCCCCCTCGGGGTAGTCGAAATCCATCAACACCGAGAACATCTTGGCAGCGGGGCTGGTCCGGTCGGGGCCGAGGCTCTGTGAGTTCTGGTCGTATATGACGATCATGTCAAAGTCATGGCGCTTCTCGAAGAGGCTCTTTTCCTCTGCCGCCCCGATCTCCATCGAGTCCTCCACGTCCGAGGCTTCTATGTGGGGCCGCTGGATGACTTCAGACTCGACACATATCGTGGCCGACGAGAAGATGTGACCGTCCTCAAAGCTGGCGCGAGACCGAACGTCTATGAGCAGTATGCGGTAATGTGCAGTCCTCTGGAACCTGAGCAGATCCTGAACGGTGATCACATCCCCGTCTGGCAGGGCTGGCCGTCTCGCCTGGGGGGACGCAGCTGGTGTTGAGGCCACGGGCTGGCTGTCCAGTGCGGCTTCTGCTGATGGGGACTTGTTTGGGTTCGGTGAGTTGGGTTTCGAAGGGAATGAAGCGGCAGACAGGCCTGTTCGACTGAACATGCCGCGTGGGGTGCTGGACGGCAGATCTGCAGCCTCGTTGGACAGGTTGCCCCTGGCCGGGCTGTAGATGGCATCTGGGACCTTGGGCATGAGATTGACCACAGCATCGGCCGACATCCTCAGCTTTGGCGGCTTGGGGGGCACCTGGGGCACAGCCCTGGGGGCGGTGGTGGCCGGCGCGGACCGCACGGCCAGCTTCGAGGTGGCCACATCATTGGAGGCTGGACCAGATCTCGACGCCTGGGTCCTGTGCAGTGGAGGGAACGAGACCCGTGTGGGCGTGGGTCGAACGCCAGACTTGGCGTTGTCCTCCTTGATAATCTGCTTGATCTTCTCAAACGTGTCATAGGTTGAATCAAGCTGCTCCGTGATGCGCTTACAGCGCTGGCTATGTCTACCATCTGCGTAGTTCCGGTGCTGCGGGATGACCTTGATGGCGAGGGTGAAGGCTGGGACGCGTCAGATGAAGCAACCAGAGGGCAGACCTTGGCCATCGCAGAGGTCCTTTGGGCCCCACCCGGGGTGGGGAGGGCCTCGCCATCTACAGAGGAAGGAGATAGATCTTCCCACGGGCAAGACCGTCTTCACTCACCCTTGATATAAGCCTCGAGGGCGTTGTCGAGCTTGCCGCTGGACACGCTGGCCAGGGCCAGGTTCGCAGCAGCTTCGGCCTCGTCGAAGAGGCTGCTCAAGGGTTTGGAGATGACGGCAGCTCCGTCCTCCGGGCCGCGCACGAGATCCGAGAAATGCCTGTACGGCATTTTGTGATGGTGAGGGCCCGGCAGGCGGAAAGGTTCATGGTGCAGCTGGATAAATGCGAGGGTTCGACATCAGGAAGGAGGTTGATGTCGACTTGGCCGATGGACAGAGGGTGGAGGGGAGGAAGGTGGTGATAGTGGAGGGGGAAGGAGGAGGAGGTGCCACGACAAAGAATGGCCAAGGTTGAATGAATGAGTTGGATGAGTGAGGTAGTGAGTGAGTTAGGATGGATGACTGGGACCTAGCACCTGCTGTGGGACTTGCGCAGTTGCTGACTTAGCTACTGCTTAGCTGTACACATGCTCTGCCCCCCGCGCCTGTCCAGGGTTTCAGCACCAGCAGCACCCCACTGAGGCAGCTGGTCACAGGTCCTTACAACCCACCAAAGCAATGCCCAACATGACACCCTGGAGCATGCTAGTCGCTCTTCTTATGTAAGCAGCTACAGTGGACAAGACACCAACTACCCCAGCATCTAAAGGATCACGATAATCAAAGGGTCTGTCAGTTCTGTCAGGTCTTTCCAAGCCTGCTGCACAACAACACCAGGTTCATAATACAAACTGATCAGATTACCTATGCCATCTCTGCAATTTCAATCTTCTCTGCCCATGTGCTACCTTGCAGATGATTGTCTATCTAGATACACTAGCCTCTGTGTCTGCACAAAATTCCAAGGCCATGCATGTCTTTGCATTTCTCTTCTCTTTCTCGCTCCAATCAAAGGAAAATGCTTGCATTCATCAATTAATCTGTGTCACTCTCCTTTTCTCTCTCTCTCTCTCTCTCTCTCTCTCTCTCCGTTTCTTCCTCCTAGAGCTCGATCAGGGCTTCCTCCACCACTGGTTGTTGCGGTGCGTGCTGTGGCGCGGAAGGGAATGCCTCCTGTTGGTAGCCAGGATACGGCTGCTGCTGGACTTGCTGCGGCGGCGGCTGTTGCCATGGCGCCGAGGACGGCACCGGTACCTGCACGTGCTGGGCTGCAGGGTGTTGCCAGTACGGCGCGTGAGGCTGAGGCGGCGGCTGCTGCTGCTGCTGCTGCTGCTGCTGCGGTGGGGGTGCCGATGATTGAGGCTGTTGCTGCGGCTGTCCAGGAGACGCAACAGCGCCAGGGGTTTCCGGTCCTGCTGACTGGGGGTATTGCTGCATCGACTGCTGGAGGTTCGGGTATGGAGACGGAGAAACGTCGGCGGGCGCACCAGGTGATCCTTGTGGGTTTTGCCCTGGCTGTTGGGCGTAGAACGATGCGGCAGGGTCGCTCGTCGGTGTCGTGCCGACCGAGTCGGGAGCACTTGGCTGTTGTGGCTGCTGTGGAAGGGCAAGGTGACCCATCTGGGGTGTTGCGGTCTCGCTAGGGGCGTAGTTTGGTTGGTGGGCGTACTGAGGAGCCTGACCCGGCGGCACCGAGGCCCTCCAGCTGTCTTGCCGCTGCGGTTGTGGGGTGTATTGGTGCTGGGCGCCCGCCATAGATGCGTTCGTGTCGTAGGCAGCATATTGAGGTTGTGGTGTAGGCTGGGAGGGGTATGCGTAGGGGGGTTGGGCGGTCGACCTGCCATAGTCCTGCTGAGGCTCGCCGGTGTAGAAGTTCTCAGCTGGACCGCTGATATTGGTGGGGGCGCTGGCGTGGAGGGTCGGGTACGGGCCCGAGGGCTGCGGGGGCGCGGGCAAGTTGTAGCCTCCCAGGCTGTGCTGGTTAAAGGCTTTCGAGAGTCGGTCCTCCAGCATCCTGTCGTAGTATCGCACGGCGGTTTGGAGTTTGGCGTGCAGGTCGAGGAGGGTATCTGCGCCATGTCAGGATGTGGTCGCCCGAGTCATCACCGCATCGGCAACTTACCATGCTTGCTCATTGTCTCGCCATATGTCCTGGCCAGCTTGGGACGTAGCGTTCCGATGCTATCGTAGAGCTCCTGGATCTGTGGCTCCCGGAGTATTGTTCCGGGAGGCTGCGACTGCAGGCGGTCGACAAGCGTGGAGAACAGGTTGATATTCTCAGCCTCCACGGGCGTCAGCTCGTAGTCATTCTTGGGTAGCGCGAAGGTGCTCGACGGCGCGTCGCCGACGCCTGAGGTCGACTCCTTGAGAGCCGCCGCGTGCTTCTTCTTCTGCTCTTCCATGTCGGCCAGGGACGCAGCGATCGCGGCCTTCAGGTCCTCGTCTTCCTCCTCGGCTGCCTTGGCCGTCGAGTTCCCGTTGACCTTGGCATCAGGGCTTGGTCCATTTATGGTGGGCGCGACGTATCCTCTTCCTCTCGAGTGACTTTGGACCTCCTCCAGGCTCATAGCCAGCGCCTTCTTGAGATCCTCGTCGAAACTGTCGTCCACCCTGGCGCTGCGAGGCTGCATGGACGAGGAGTGACGCTTGGCGGAGGACGAGACCTTGGTAGGCGAACGTTCCGGGGGGTAGCTACCACCTCTTCCCGACTTGTCCAGGAGCTTGGCGTAGCATCCATCATCGACCCTGACCGGTTGTAATATTCCCAGGTGCGGCAGTGGCAGGGTCTTGCTCGAGCACTGTTGGTCGAAGACGTTGCCGCAATTTCGACAATGGTGTTTCCGGTTGGTGAATGAGAAAGCCGTTCGGCATCGCATGCAGACATCAGAGTCGACCCATTCTGGGGGCTGTTTGTAAAAAGGGCTATCAGCGCTCCGGCGAGGACGAGGCTGTTCGGCCTGCTAACATACCGCACTGCTATCTATCATGCTGCTGGACACAGAAACCTTGGGGGGGAACTGGAAGCCCTCTCGCTGCAGCGTTTTGTACACCTCGTTGATGTAGTTGAGCTCGTATCGGCCCTCGGTGGCGGCTGCCCATGATTGGATGTATTCGAGGATCTTGGAGCGAACATCGTGCTTGACGGCGGCAGGCCCGACGGCCTTGAGGAGGGAGACAAGGTTGTCCATGAACTCTTTCGAGGCGATCTCGGTCAGGAAGTGATGGCCTCCATTCTTGACACATGTATCTGTAAGCTGTTTGAGGAGTCAGAACACTGGCGTCTCCAAGCTGCGTCAAACGAGGTGGGCAGGATGGAGCCGTACGTTCAGGGCGCTCAGCTGAGTATTAGGG
The DNA here is from genome assembly GCA_014849355.1 of Cryphonectria radicalis. Classification (NCBI taxonomy): domain Eukaryota; kingdom Fungi; phylum Ascomycota; class Sordariomycetes; order Diaporthales; family Cryphonectriaceae; genus Cryphonectria; species Cryphonectria radicalis. The sequence goes on along the minus strand of JACWQW010000038.1, from coordinate 258,786 downwards.
TTCTTGTCGCCGATGCGCTTCTTCAGGGAGCGCATGGCATCTTTTGGGGGCACTGTCTTGGACCTGATGACATCGGAGATCTCGAGGTTGAGAGCTATATCTTCGCTGTGTGTCACAGTATTGCGTCAGAAACCATCCTCTCTCTTTCTCCCTCGGTCTCGCCCCCCCATCTGTCCCAGCTCGCCCGGAGGGGGTGGACTCCATGCTTACAGGCTGCTGCTCGTTGCTTTTGTGACCTGCTCGTCCAAGGCGGAGCCCGCCGAGGAAGACCACCATCCCATCATGTTGAAGCGATGTAGCTATCGTGAGTTGGCGCGATGCGATCTGGGTTGCTGCAGCGGTCGCGGAGTCGCAGGAGGGTCGGGGATATCGGGGCCAGGATAGGTCTAGGTGCAGTGTCTCAACTCGTGCGCCGGATACGTTACTCGAACTGATTGTGTCGTAAGGTTGAGCGTATGTTGAGGTTGGAAGTTTTGTGTATGTTGGGGGGGGGGGGGGCGTTTGTTGGTAGGTCTGAGATGATGTATGGGCTGGCAGCTTGCCGGGACCTCACTGATGTCTCTAACATAACACTGGTTATAGTATCAGGTAGTAAAGTTGCCTGCCTGAACATGGCACGCAACAAGCTTACGTCGGTGGCCAGGGGATCCCCCAGAGTGGAGAGTGGAGCTACTGTGTATAGTAAGCAGACTCTGGTACCCCTCGAAACCTGGCACATGGCCTGTCACACTTTCTGGCAGGGCCTGGAGGCGGACCAGGCAGACCCCTGGCCATATTACTGACATGCTAAAAATGCATCATCATTTGACCACTAACAAACTAACACTGATCATATCAACATTTTGATCCCCTTGATTCAGAACCTTTTTACTGAGCACCAAGTTATGTGACAGTGACTATATATGCATGTGTTTCCAGGTGGGTGAGTGTTGCAAGTTAGAAGTGTTTAGGATTCGGGCATCGCCCAGGCCCAGTGTCTTCGAATAATCTCTTTTTTCTTCTTCCTTTCCTTTCTTTCCGTTCTCTCCCTTCCTCTCTTTCTCTGCTTCTCCTTATCCCAATTCTGTCCCCACGCACTACATCCTTATTCAGAGGTTTCACTCATGGAGTCACGCTTCCATTCTTCTCCCCTAGATCTTCCCACTCAACACGGGCTGGTCTCTCCTCAAGCAAGTCATAGGCTCAGAAAACAAGGGCATCAGTCGCGGAAAGAAGAACAACCACAAGCCTCGAGACTAATCATTCTTTCGTAAGCCATGCTGAGAAAGCACTTGTGTTTGCACTCCATCTTATGGCTTCAACATGCAACCGGCCTCATCAGGCTTCAAACCGGAACACCCATATCATCACAAGCATCAAGGTTCTAGTGGGCACAACATTGGTTGAACCCCCTTCACCATGTATACATATCTATTAGGCTGTTCTCATTTCCCTAAATCTGTGGATTTTATGACATATGATGGCAGTGATAGCATTGAAGAATGTTTTTCATAGCTCAATTAGACTCCGTGATTGAAGTGCAGAAGTGGTACGACAGGCAGGGAAATGAAAACATGCTGGATAGGGCCGTACCCTCTTACGAGTTAAGACATCGCGGCATCGAAGACTTCAAGTATTGGCATGACCCTCTTTTTTTGTGCTTCTGCAGAGTGTTGAATTAGGGACACAAGTATATCAAGCATACAAGTCTAACTGACGCAGTGTGGCTGTCCAGGCGAAGTACCCAGACTTGAGAGCCAACACTATGGTTTTCAGTCCCGTTACTATCTACCTTTTCCCCTTTCAATGGTTTATGGAATATCTGGGAAGCGTAGTCGTTCTTTGTGGCAAATAGCTCAATGATTAGTTTGCGAAAACCGAAGGTCACTATCTGAGTCCAGTGTGCAAGGCCATAAAGGTTTGCAATGTAGCACATGAAGGAATGGCCTATTCGTGTTAAAAAAAAACACCCAGTCACTACCTCAATAATAACCTTCTCCTCTTCCTTGTCTCCCTCTTCTCTCTTTTCTTCGGTTATTCAGGTGGAATCAAGGCTCCTCAAAACGGTATCCATTTACAGTTGCCACACCAAAGACTTTGTCAAAGACGCATTGTCATGATCAGAATACAACTGGGGTGCGGGTAGCTTGAGCTGTCTGTGTTTTTTTTTTATATTAATAAAACGGCAGAAGACGGGCTGTTATTTTATTCTTTTTTTGGGAACATACCCACTCAGTCACTTTCCTCCATCGAGCCCACAGCCTGGCATTTCGTATAGAAGTTTGTATAGAGATAAAAACAGGGCCCAACACAATGTCTCCCTATTTCCACACGCTGGCCGTCTCGACGCCCTTATTCTTCCCCTCCTGATACGTCTCCGACAGCTCCCCATAAAGACCCTTCAGCCTCGCAATCTCCCCCCGCCACCTCCCCCTCTCCTCCTCGTCCTCGACCTGCTCGACCAGCTCCGCCAGGCTCCCGGCGCGAAAGAACTTGTTGCTCCGATTATACAGCGCCCGCCTGCCCAGCGCCTCGTCCGTCTCCCCCTCGGCGCGCACCCGAAACACCTCTTGCAGGATATCGATATCATACGGGATGGCGAACAGGTCGCGCGAGTCCTCGTAGGTGAAGAGGTAGTAGAACTCGCGGAAGCCAGCCCAGGTGATGCCGCTCAGGCACAGCGAGCAGGGCTCGTGGGTGGCGAAGAAGATGCAGTCCTTTGTCTCGGGCCTGGGGACGTCTGAGCTTCCTCCATCACCTTCTACTCCCAGGCCTGGTTTCGTGAAGAACTCCTGGATGCAGTTGATCTCGCCGTGCAGGAGGGGCGACACGCGCTCGTTGTTGGTGGCGACGGTGTGGGGCTGCAGGTCGGCGCGGCGGAGGATGGCGGCGCCGAAGAGCTTGCAGCCCGAGGTGACGCCCTGGCGGGTGAGGGGGATGATGCGCTCTTCTGTGGTGGTGAGGATGGCGCGGAGGAGGGCCGAGGGGTCAGTTTTGCTGGTGGTGGTGGCCATGCTGGAAGGGCTTTCAGTCCTAGATCAGGTGCTTATTGGGTTAGCTGACGTCCAGAGCGTAACGAGAGCGCATGAGATATGAGAACTTAGGTCGCGACATATATGTTCACATGTGGTTGTACGTGATAAGGTGGAAGTGAAGAAGGGCCGGCAGGAGCCGTCGAGAGACCAAGCCGGTCGCGGGGCCGGGACCAGCCGTTGGGCCCGGCGACCTCCGTTAGGACCGTTCACGGAGGAGACCAACAAAGTTTAGCCAGATAATGAATAAATAGATTCACAGTCTCCGAGGGTGAAAAAAAGAGTTCTTTCGGATAATCATCTCAAGTCGATCCCTCAACTCGATCAGCAAGCGTGTCCATCCCCCTCTCGTCATGGTAGAATTCATCCCAGAGACGGCTATATTGTCTCGTCCTAATCCGGAACGGAGTCGAACAGGTCCAACCCATAGCACACCTGCAAGTGTGGCACGGCACGGCAGGGCACAGCAGTTGTCTAAGTAATTACCACGGTATTGCTGCTATACAGTAATAGTAGTAGTACTAGTAGTACCATAATATAGTAAGCATCTTGCAGTACATGTACCATGAGTACTGTAGTAATGTACAGGGCAGAGGGGGGTGTCTCGATCAAAAGAAAGACAAAAAAACCTTCGCTTCTGCGTCCTGCCAGTGTGGTGTGTGTGCCTACGTACTAAGTAGGTAAGCAAAGCTGTACACCCTCTTCTCCCATCCGGAGGGGTTGTCTTGTCTCTCTGTGGTCCCGACCCTTATTGGCTGTCCATACCACAACCCCCGAAGCGGGGAAGGATCAAGAGCCAAAGATAGGACTCGGCGTGTAACCCGCCCCAGAAGACCCCGCCTCACACGAGCACCACATTCGGGCAGCGCGGCGTGGTTGTCTAGGCGGGTTGGTGTGTGGGAAGACAAAAAAGAAATGTCAGCACATGCGTTGCTGATGACCCTCTCCGTCAGCAGCAAGTCCCAGCCTTCTAGAAAGAATGAAAGTGATTCCAGGCCGCTATTGGTGTTCTTCTCTTCACAGCTGTCGGGCCGTCTTGTTGTGGTGGCACCCTTCAGCCACCTGCCTCGTGACCAGCGTTCGGATAGCTAATGATGAGGCCACTCTGAGTCAACCCTGGGCAGGGCTGGCACTCGTGTTGGATGAAGCACGCAAGACATCGGCAATAGTCTCGTTTTTCCCTTCTTTTTTCGTTCGGGATTGCAAGATCGCCGATGTTTGATTTTTTTTCTTCCTTTTGTTCTTATTTTCTTCCCCTTTTGGTAGGTGTGAGTCTATCTGCGCAAGAAGCACGCAAGAACAACAATGTGCAAAACGTAAGAGATGTACAACATATGGTTGAAATGCACTCCTGGTTGGAAAAAGGCCCGGAACAGCGGGACGGGATAGGCCTCAAGCCCCGCAGGCCAGCACTCCAGGCACCCGGGCACAGCGGGACTTGGGCACAACAGCAAGTTGGAACCCCGCAGCGGGCAGGACAGCCACTGATTGGATCGTTTGGTATCAGTAAGCAACCACTGTAAGCGCCTGAAACCACACCTGCGTGATAGCTGCCCTTCCATATACCACTTACAGTACTAGTAGTACCACTGATTGCTACTACCCACTCACACACACCCCCCACCGGAGGAAGTGTGCCATCACAGACCCAAGATGTATCTTTGAAAAAAGGAAAGAAAAATAAACATAAGCAGAACCAGATATGTGGCACCAGTACTACCCTCCTCCTGCTCCTCCTCCTCCTCCTCCTCCTCCAAGCCGCGGCTGAGATCCTCGCCTCCTTCTCTTCAAGGGCTTCACACCGTGGTCCTGTTGACACTCTCCCAAGGGGTTGTGGGTGGATGATAGTGGTCCAGCACAAGGATATGATCCAAGAGTCTGCATGCCAGCCTGTTTACCCAGTCATGATCCTTGATCACACGACTTATCAATCACATCGCATCGTACAGCAGCCTAAGTGATTACCACCCCCCACAAGCCGTGTCGAGAAGCGCCTGCCGTGTCACCACACCCGACCGGTGAACAGGCCCAGCCTCGAGAAGTAGGTGAGTCTCAGAAACCCTCTTCCGACTGGACGCTGCAGGACTTGTGCTGCACAATTATGCACGACACAGCCAGCACAGTAGGTATAGCAATTGTAAGTACAGTACACCTTATAAGGCTGTGTTAATAAGATAGATGAGGCTCTTGATATCGACAAAGGCGAGGCGAGTGGGGGAGGCAGAGCCGCCTGCAGCGCTACAGCCCTGTCTGTCATTCCTCATCTCATCTTCCTGCCTTCCCTGGCGCTATCCACCAATTTTTGTAGAAACAGCACTTCCTCTCGAGGCTCTGTCGCACCAGAGTGCGCATCTGACCTGAGCTGTACTATATACGCACGCACGCACACGCACACGCGCACACACACACCTCCGACTAGCCATCCATCCATCCGCCCACCCACAGACACGCACACAGCCAATTGCGATCTACGCCCTCATTCCCCTCCACTCCGAACAGCCCTCGATGTACCTGCGAGACCTGGACAGGGAGTGCGTGTATCGCATCCAGGCTGCGGCTGCCTTGTTGCTTGGGGGTGTTGTTTGGGTTCCCGGCAGAAGTGGCTCGTTTTGCCGTCTCGAGCCTCCTCCCGTTCCTACCCTCTCTCCTCGGTCGCCCCCTCTCAGCACTTGTGTGATGTTATTCTATACCTTTGTCTCATGTGAATAACGAGTTGGCAGTCCTAACGAGTATTCTATATTAGATAGCAGGAATGAAATAACCCGAAAGAGAGGGGGAAATAAGAACAAAAAGAGACAGAGAAGCACGAGTTCAGCCCTGCAAGCGGGTCCAAGAAGCACGCCAGGGACGTCAACGCGCAGATCTGTCCCTCGCGCGGCCCATTCTCGCGGCCTAGAGAATCCCCTCGAGGGAGGGGGAGAGAGAGAGAGAGAGAGCGCTAAGATGCCTCGCAGGTTACTAACCACATGGACCCAAAGCATGTCTCAAAGGAAAACGGAGGCGCACCAGAAAAGAGAAAGAAAAAAAAAGGGGGGAAAGATCTTGGCCCCACTCCCTTTCCTGCATCCTTTAGAGGGCTGAAAGGCAGTCATCATCATCATACTTGCGTTTTCTTGGTCTTACAGCAGGCATCCAGGATATTATTAAATGTACGTAGACTTCTGGAATGCTGACGGCGTGCATACACAAATGCACTGGGGCCGGTCCCTTCTGCTGCGGCCGCTGAATTAAAGTTGGGTCGAGCGGGATGCGGCCCCCATCAGGAGGAGGGGTGGGGTGGGTTCTCACTGTCCAAGTACTCTTAGTGCTCGAGTCTTCTTTGCGAAAGTTATTCATTTATGCCTGGTGTGTTGAATGCATCTTTGGGCGATTGACCGTTGGAAGGATGAATCAATGAATCAGAAGGATGAGGCACACACACAACATATACACACTCACACGGCACGGGTCCAAATTTGAGGAAGCCAGGAGAACAGAGATTTGTTTAGATGATGGCTTTTCACTACACTCCTTTCGGCGCGGAAATGCAGTCACCCGGACAGAGGCAGCATCTGGAACAGAGAGGGGTGTGTCTTTTGCGACGGATACACACGAGACAGATGGCACTCAAACTGGCTTCTTCAGCTCAGAACTGAGGCTTGCCGTCTTTTGTGCTAGAAAATGTGATCAACTAGGAAAAGAAGAGACAAAGAAAAAAAGAAAACAGACGAATCACCATGGTTGCAACTCTTGTCCTTTTCTTTCTAGTGCACCAACTAGAATAAGTATCATCATTGATATCTCCCGAGACGGAAAAGAATTGGGCCGTTGCGCCGCAAAACAAAATGAGGGGGGGGGATCATCACCAATGCTTTTGGCGGCGGCGACGGACCTCCTCACGCCGGGTTACAAAATTTCCCTTCTTTTTTAATCCTCCTGGCTGGCTGGCTGGCTAAGTAGCTGGCCCGGGCTGATTTGGACTGCTCGAAAAGGAAAAACGGCGTAGCGGAGGGGAGAGTGAGAAGCCCTTTGGAAAGCGGGTTTCAGCTTGTTGCGTTCACTCCCCCTCCATCTCGCTTTTGTCCAAGTACTGTGTTCGTTCTTCCCCCGGGGCCAGGGCTCTCTCACCAGCCACATCTTACACACCTCTTGCATCGTCCAGCTTGCAGTGAATATTGCGCACTGTGTCGTACAAGAATCTCATGTGTTGTGCGAAGAATAAAATAATAGCCATATTTGTCGATGCATGATAATGGTGGGGATTCAAAACTACGGCAACGACTTATACCCGTTGTAGTGGGACGATCCAGGAAGAACTTGTCACATCCCATCCACAATATTGAAAGGTGTATATCATCTTGTGCGTTGGATTGCATTAGACAACAAGAAAGAATTGGGTATCGAGGGAAAAAAGCAGAAAGAAAAAACAAGAAGACCAAAATAGTTACATAACACATCATCCATCGTAACAAACCGTGCGTGTCGACTGTAGACCAAACCCTTCACCCTCCTCCTTCTTCACCACCACCACCACTACCACAACCCCCTAATTATACGCTGCCTCCAGCCTTTCGATGCGCGCAGCCCTGCTTTCGCGCTGCTTCTTCCGCCGCCCCGTCTCGCTCAGGTCATTCCCCCGACTATCCTCCCGATACAGGTTATACTCCACCCCATCCACATGCGCGTCCCCCTCCGCATACTCCTCCGCCGCGGGCCGAGGCGCCGTCGTGGCCGTGAACCTGACAGGAAGGCCGTCCTCTTCCTGTCGTTCCCGCGCCGCCTGCCCATCATTAAACTCGAGAATATCACTGTCATGCAGCGACCGCACCTCGCCCCACTGCTGCTCCACCGGCTCCCGCCGCGTCGTGTAGTCCGCCGGCTGCTGATGCGCCGGCAACAGATCTGGGTTCGCCGGGCCCCAGTTGCTTTCTCCTCCCCGCCGCCGGAACGCACCGAAGAATCCTCCTCCTCCTCCTCCTCCTCCTCCTCCCGCTGGCGGCGGAGCATCGCGGCGCTGTGCAGGTGTAAAGCCCTCGTAGTATTTGGGAGCGCCATACAACTGGCCATCTGCATCGCGGAGGGGCCGTGACGCCCGCCGTCGGCCACGGTTCATGCCGAACTCGAGCAGGACGGACAGAGGGAACGAGACAGCCGCGGCGCACGCAGCAGCGAGACAGGCCGTCTCCAGTCGGCACGCGACGCCGTAGGTGGGCAGACGCACGACGGCACTCCCTGCCGACGACGAGGGCGTGGCAGAGGCGGAGCCCGAGCCGTAGGGGCTGTCGACGCCGGAGGAGCCGCTGCAGGAGCTGGCGCCGGCGCGGTTGGCGACCGCAACGTAGATGTAGGCGGCGGTGAGGCCGAGGTCGAGGAGCATAGCGATGAAAGAGGTGGCGGCGTGGCCGGCGCAGCACCAGACGAGGAGGACGCCGGCGAGGGCGTAGAGGGCGGCCGCGGCCGAGATGCCCTCGATGGCCTTGACGCTTGTGGGCAGGGTGAGGTTGTGGTCGAGCATGGTGGCGAGGAAGTACGAGTAGATGCCGAGGACCACGGCGGCGCACGCCAGTTGGAGGCCGCGGAAGAGCCACTGGAGGCACTTTAGGCCTGCGACGCCGGATCGGGAGGCCATGGTGTCTGTCCTGTTTGGTAAATAAAATCGCCTCTTGTGTGTCGCCGTTCAAGTGAATGTCATATTGTTCTATATTGGAAAGGTATCATCACAAAAGTTGAACAGTTGACCATGGGCACATGGAAATCAAGCATGTCAAGAGCATATTGTACATGTGTTATTCATGCGATGACGTCGAAATCACATTCAGAGACCTTGTTTGGGTGACGAAACCCCCTCCCAGTAGTACCCTTGAGATGGATGGTTGGGGGGAGGGGGATTTTTCGTTTCGGATTTGTGGTTGTGCTATGTCATCGCCAGGGGATCGACCCATACATAACACGCAATACTATTATGAACCCATCTTGGAAAAGCCCATCTCACTATTTTGTCCACGTGGGAGGGAGAGAAAAAAAGAAAGACGATCATCATCTGTGCGCACATGGCAGCAATCGTGGTCGTGATTCAACATTTTGGTGGCTGGATATTTGCAGTAAATACTACGGTAAGTACAGTCAGTCACTCGGTACCTTTGGATCGTATGTTCTGTGTCTCAGCATGCTTCTGTGTCTCTAGGTTCTAGACTCGGCCCAGCCCACAGTTTACCACCCAACTACACCGCTCGTGCCTCTTGAAATGGTTCTCAGAGGCATAGACTGTATAACAGCCGAGGTGTATAGAGACCGTGTATATGGTCTCAGTGTATTGCTTGTTTAGATTTTTTCTTTTTCTTTTGCAGGACCATCGCGAATGTTGAGCCGGTGCTTCTCGTCTTTCGTGGAAGAAATGAACCCACGACTACCGAGTGTTTGGTAGTCATTTCGATTTCCAGCCACTGGCTTACTCTCCCGAGGCTGCTGCTACACGGCTGGAGCACCAGAGAAAGTTTGTCACAACCGTTAAGATTCTAAGACGGGGCTGTCTGTCTTGTGCTCGTTGAGTAGACAGTCGGAAGGACTCATGAAATCGGGTTGATGATGATGATGATGATGATGACGGGTTAACGCATCCTGCTATGATGTTCAGAATGCAAAGTAATTATACGAGCACCTAAGTACTATGTAAAATGCAAGGCCCTCCTCCTGCCTCGTGCGTACGACTATACTACAACTACTGCAGAGGCGAGTAGAGTAGGCCTCCAGCTTCTAGACCTCGACATAGTCAGTCAGGCAGCAAAATAAAACACGAGAGTCTATGGCACGATAGTGCAAAAGAAGAATCAATCGATAAATTCAATATATTGGCTGGGTGTAATTTCTGACGCTCGTATACAGAACAGTGACAGACAGTAGACGGGCCCAGGCCAGCGTATGTGTTCAGGTGGGGGCTGGCTGGCTGCTGGGGGGGGGTGTACTGTACTGTACTGCTCAGAGGTGTCGACCCACTAAGAAACCAGGCCCTGATCGACATGCCAGAACTGCATAAGAAAGCGTGCATTGCGGTCTGCGGGCCGTGTGGGTCAATGTCTCTCCTCCTCCTGGGTCTATCGATGATGGGTAATACATACGGGGGAGGGGAGGGCAGGGCAAGGCAAGGTTATGCATGCTTCAGCTCGCCTACTCTGCTATTCTTTTCTTTTTCCCTACACTATGGCAACTTTTTCTAGCCTCAGGGGCAGGAGGACCTGAACCGAAGTGGCGTCCAGTACATTACTATGATACAAGTCCAGTAGCTTTTCATTCTCCCCTTCTTCCTCCATGAACCAACCAGAGTAATCTCCTTCCTTTTTTTTCTTTTCCTTCTTTTCTTTTCCTAACCAAGAGAATAAGAAATAGGAAGATTACATCACACACCCAGCAGAAAGAAATTTTTTTTTGACATTTCAATTTCCAATCCCGGCCGCCCCTAGCACACATCCCCGAACCCGCCAGATAAAGTAACAGATGTACTGTATAGTATCTAAATGCTGCCAACAGTACATCATCATATGACACGGCCTCTGGGAAATTGAAATGCAACACGGAATCTTACAAGTGAGAGGAGTTCACCCCCCCCCCCCACTCTCCCCTTCCTCCTATTATAATAATTGAAACACACCCCCCCTCCTCTCCTCTCAACCCCGAGACGCCATAACAGGGACCGAGGGGGGGGGGGGGAAATTTGGTGTGTGTGTGTGTGTGTGTTTTATTTTTTATTTTTTTTATTAATTTTTGCTTTTTTACCATATTGTGCGTTGGTTGCGGCGGCGGGAAATCTAAAGGAATCGAAAATTGGAGGTGTCAGGTGGTTTCATGCCCAACGGGGGGGGTTTGATTCATCATATTGGGCTGCAGTGGGATGATGAGACACTATCATACAATCCATCAGTCACCAGACCCCATCTATTCGGGCCTGGACCCTTATCTTCACAGCCTCACAAGAACGCATCGTTACCGTTACCCTTACCGCTGGTCTCGTCTTCTGCCCCTGTGTGTGGTCAGTCAATGAGTCGGTTATTCATCACATGCCCCTCTAATCCTTGGGTTGTACGAGAGGGGAGAATACGGCAAGGACCAAATGGAATCGTCACTTGTGTGTGTGCTAGGGTTACCCAACAATTTTGAATCGAAATGAACACCCAGAAAATTGTGTACATGTCATTGCTATTCTTCTGGTACAGGCCCCAGCCAGACCGAAGGGAAGGGGTGCATAATCTTCTGGTCTCTGCCAATGCGCAGCCCATCGAGATAGCCAGAGCGAAAGAGAGGGACTCTGAACGAAGTGGAGAGTGCAATGTTGTACACACGAGACGAGACCAAGTAAATAAACGCCTGGTATTTGTTGATTGATTTTCCATAATAAAGCATTATTAACCGCTATTCATTCCATTACATTCTTGACATCCAGGCTTGCTGTACCATACCGCCGCCACCCGCCCCAAATAAGCAAAAATAATAATAAGAAAAACATTTGTATCCTGTACATTCCACTGCCGAGTCATATCCAACCCCAAAGAAAAACTTTTTGTATTCCTGACAAAGACAAGGAAATAACATCCGAGGCTGTGCTCATCCGTTGGAAAAGGGACGGTTGCTGCCGTCTGCTTCTGGTCGTGTGTGTGTGTGTTGGCCGCGTGAAGTGCGTTGATTCATGCGACATCTGGAGGAGGGGGAGGGAGGAGATTGAAATATTGGAAGAAAAAATATCCCTGGGTATCATTGTAAAGAAAAAGAAAGAAAAAAAAGAGACCAGAAAGATGACAGCCACCGCGAGACCTGAGGTCTCTGGGTATTGTTGTATGACCGTGAGGGAAACCCGCAACCCGAAGGAAAACCCGGTTGATCAAATAAAGAGATGGTATTGTACAGCACCGCCCGATATTGTTTTTTTTTTTTCTTCCTTCCCTCTCCCGCCTGTCTTGGTGTCTCTCTTTTGTGTGTGTGTGTGTGTGTGTGTGTTTAGTGTTTTTTTCTTCTTCTTGTTCTTTTCTGTCTTGCATTTTGATTGTGTGATGATGATGATGATGATGGGCCTGTGCAAGGTGGTATGATCAATTACTGCTCGGGATGTCTGAGGACATCCTCACAGTTGGCGTCGAAGCGCAAGTTCCAGAGCCGGACCGACTGCATGAACTTTTCCGTCTTGTCAAGCTCGCGGTCCCTGCCGAAGAGGGTCTGCACGAACTCGATGCCGGAGCGCTGACCAAGCTGGGCGTCCTTCTTGCTGCCGGCCGTGAGCATGGGCTTCTCGCACAGCTTGAGCAGTCTCTGGAGCTTGTCCGTAAGGCGCTGGCCGGACAAGATGAAGTCCTCAAACATCTCCTTGTTGTCCTGGGTCCGGATGCGGGGGACGGCCTCGGTGGCACGCTTGATCTTGCCGGCGAGCTGGATGAGGAGGAGCCAGAGCTCACCGGCCACCTCGGAGATGGGGGTCGACGAGCCGCGCGAGTACACGGTCCAGTCGTAGACCCACTTGCCCAGGCTGTTGGCATCAAAGACGGAGCCGAGCAACAGGATGGGCTCCTCTGTCGGGTCCCAGTTCTTCAGCGAGTAGCCCTTGGGGATCCCCCAGAACTTGGCATCGGCCTCCGTGGCCTTCCTGGTGGCAGGCGGGGCCTTGTGGTGGTGGTGGGGGGCAGAAGGACGAGCGGTCTGGGGCCGCTGCGGCATGGACTGCGAAGCACGGCGGGCGTGGGCGGCAGGGCGGCGCGGCTCCTCGTAGTATCGCGTCTCGCGTCTGTCAAAATCATCATACCGGGGGGGTGAGGTCTGTGCATAGTAGCGGTGATCAGTTCCACGCCCACGATCGTTCTCATACACGTAGTAAACGCCATCCTCGCCCCCTTTTCTCCTGCTGCTGCTGCTGCTGCTGTGCCGCTTCGACTTCGACTTGGCTGGTATTATATAGGTGATACCGTTGACCTCGACGTACTCGTCCTCGTCGGACTCCCCATATGGATCTGAGGGCCTCGAGTAGGAATAGGAACCCCGACGGTCGCGGGCAGGGCGCGGCCCAGAGAATGATTTCTTGCGCGATGATCGCGTGGCACTCACATTGGCCGTGGCAGCGTTGGTCGAGTAGAGGCCCTCGCTGTTGTACCGCGGCGAGAAGGCGGCAGGGCGCGGGCTGGGATAGTCGTTCATGCCGCAGCTGACGTGCCGGAAGTGTGCTCGGGTCTGAGGCCGTTGCGGTGTGGAGGAGGAGGCATAGTAGTAGACGGGGCCGCGGGGAGAAGGCGTGGGCGTCGCGAACTGGTCCTTTTCGTAGTAATACTCCGCGCCGGGAGTCGACCCGTAAGGAGACTGTCCGTTCATTGTTCCTGGCTCTTGCAATGCCTCGCTGAGAGATTCGATGCAATGCAAGATCCGATTATCCGCAACGCAGCCTCGCCAGGTATGCCAACGCCTTGAGATTGCCTGCGTGTCCGAATGCGAAGGTTCGTGTGTTTGTTGATTGCTCTGAGGCCGGGGGGGGGGAGAAAAAAAGAAGTAACAAGGCGCCTATGTCGGGACGCAAGGAGAGGAGAGGAGTGACACCGTCACCTTTCTATGTAGTCGGTAGGAAATGGGGGGAAAAACCGTCTTCTGGCAGCACACATGTCAAGGTCTTGTTGGTGTTGAGATCGGTCGAGGGGGCGGAAAGAGCATCAAAGAACGTGCGGGACGCCTCTCTGATGGTAATTTCTGGAAGAGACTGGGGCACTCTCGAATGATTCCAGTCTCTCATAGAATAGTGTGCTCAAAAGCAGTGCAGAACGTCGTAGTAGTGTGGACGTTTGACGCAGAAGAAGAAGGAAGATGTATCTCTGGATAAAGTGGCATGTATGTCTGTCGCAACAGAAGCAGAAGCGCGAAAAGCAGTGGTTGGAGAGAAGAAAGGTGTGTGTCTCAAGCAAGTCCTTTAAGAAGAATTTCTTGGTTTTCAGACCGAGCCGGGAGTGGGTGAGTGGGGGGGGGGGATTAATTCTGATGTGTGACCCCCAGCAAGAAAAAGGATCGCACGGATTCGGTTGTACCGCGCTAAGCAGGGGATAAAATAAGTGATGAGTGCAAAGTCGGTTCCGAGCCTCGTGGAGTAGTAGTGGTGGTGGTGGTAGTGGTGGTGGAGAGGGGAGGGGGAGGGGGTGTCTTTAGAAAAGAGACTTGGGGGTACTTGGGTACCAAAGACAGGACGCAGAGGGGCGCCACCCGCTGGGTCTCACACCACACTGTTGGGTACAAGGACAGACTAGTCATCCAAAGTGCGAAGACCGAGCCAGGACTGTCCTCACACCGTCGCCGACTCCAATCGATGACTGCAGTGTCACAGTGTTGGTGGTGGTGGTGGTGGTGGCAGCTCGGGCTGAGCTGCAGAAAGCAAATATGCAGTGAGGTGAGTTCGGCCTGCTGAAAATAGAAGCAAAAAGAGGCTGCGCAGCACTCGAGTGCTTAGCTGCAGCACTCGCCGTGAGACCTTGGCTTCTTCTAGGTTTCTTTTTGATCCACGAAAGAGAGTGGAAGAAAGAGTCTATCGCAACCCTCGGTGGGTTCACCCTCGCTCGTCCTGGAACAGAGAAAAAAAAATCGTGGGCTGGCGTGGGCTGGCGTGGGCTGGGTTCAGTTGTCGCATGAACACCGGCCGATTCAGGGGACCAGGTAAGCGAGATTGCCTTGGACACAGCGACTGGGGGGCCGGCTTCTCAACACACGACGAGACTGGGTTCGTGTGGAAAACAATGGAAGAGAAAGAAGGGAAAAATTTTCGCCTTCCTTGTCGTCGTCTTCCCCGGACTGCAAATCCAATTTCGATATCAGAAGCCCATGCCCGTGGCGTCAGTGCGTTTGGGTTATCGACTTGTAGCAGGGCATTGGCCTCCTTCGCGGGAACTCGGGGACTGGTGGATAGAGGGGCCGCATCCAAACTAACTGCGTCTCCACAACAGAGTCGATGGAGTCTCCGGAAGGCCTGGGCCGGGAGACTCGGTCAACAGGCACCCCTGTCGAGCTTGATGTTGGTCGGTGAACGACGATGTCGGTCAGAAGGTTGTCGGACAGGCAGAGAGGAGGCTGTCTCCTCCCTTGCCACTCTCTCGATGGCTGGCCAGCCGTGAGCTCGAGAGCCAGGCAGACAAGACGATGAGACACCTCAGGTAGCTGGGGTCCAGGTTGCAAGCCGCTGGATGACGCAGACGGCTTGCTTTCAGGTGAAGAAGGCCCGTTTGGGTGGCCGGTGTTGTTGTTGCCTTCTGCCGTGAAAGATAAGCATCCGCTTCTGGGTGCGACCTCGCGATTCTGCAACAAAGTTGAGGAACACTAGCGCGCCTTCGTGTCCAATACGTCGATGGTGATCTCTGGCTGTGGTGGACTGCACCGCGGGTCCGCCAGGCAGAGAGGCCGTGTGCCACGGGCTGCGGGTAATCGCAGGTCACATGCACGAGCACCAAGGGCGACGTGCAACAGATGGCTAGGTGGGACCACCTGGATCTGGGGTCTGGCCAAGAAGAAACCCCGGGCCGCGGTGACTGCTAAGGTTCAGAGCCGTAGTGGGTGTTGTTGTTGTCGTCGTCGTCGTCGTCGTCGATACACGGCCAGCAGGGTAGTGGAGATGAGGGTGACGAGTGGGAGGTTGGCTGCCAATATATAGATGCACAGCCGGGGGGGCGAGATGGCTCAGGCAAACAAGGCGACAAAGGAGGACACACACGTGCAAGAGTGCGAGGCTAGTTGTGACTCTTTGAAGGGAGCAATTTTGGTATGTGAGTACTTTAGGTAGCCACTTGAAGACGCGTCTCAGAGGCGATGTGAGGAGGGAGAAAGAAAAGAGGGGGGGGGGGGGAGCGAGATCAAGACCATGTTCCACCGTGAATAGATGTGAAGACGGTGACGAAGAAGAAGAAGAGGGGGAAGGGGGCCAGACGAGACGTTCGTGTGATGGGAAAAGGCAGAAGATTCGCAGATTCACCCGTCCGTTTTCACGGGAGGGAGTCACACTGTGGAGAACGGCAGGTGGTAGAAGCCCTGTGCACTGTGCCCTGTGCCCTTGTTGCCGAGGAAGGAGCAAGTCGTCAACCCCCCCTTCCGTTTCCTTAATCGATATCGCTTGCCTCCTTGTCGTAATGAATGATGAATGGCAAGAGCGTTCCCGACCGAAAGTGTGCCAGGTGATGCGGTCGTTGCCAATCCCCTGCCTCTTACGCCCTCCCGCCGTTCGCCCACACCCTCCCTTCTGCATCCATCATCCCTCGTTGGCCAATGCTCCAAGGAGGAATGACAGCAGCACGACCCAACCAGGAGTCAGTCCCGGCCACACACTCACCTCCTGCAAGATTGTCAGATCCGCGACCCAAGGGACAGGTTGACGTGCTAAGCCTGTTGGCATCAAGAGATTCATCATCACATGCCCTCAAACACCTCGGTGCGCCACCACACACCCACACAAACCAGGCTGAGGGCTGCATACGTGGCTGACTACAACGCATCTGATCTAGGTTGTCCAGAGAAGAATATCCGGAGGAGACTCATCGATATCCATATCGACATCGTCATTTGTCTTCGTCGTCGTCTTCTGCCTGGCTCACTACGCTGTGCAGCGATCGATTGACGGCCGGACGGTTGAAAAAACAGAGTTCCTCCCCAGGGGGGGGGGGGGCGCACACCAGCGTGTCCCTGCAGATCTGAAGTCTAACACACAGCAAGCAGGCGGCCGATCTGTCTGTCTGTCCTTTGACCTCCGGCGGCGATGGGATCAGCAGGGCATCGTTCCAGTCTTGGTATGACCATCTTGTCATGTGCACGCCGTCTACTATTATTACAGTATTACAGTACGATAGTGGTAACAGACACCCAGGAGGCCCCTGCCGCGAATGGTCCAGCCCACCACGGCCAGCAGCCAAGGAGCTGCGGGGTGACCTGCATGAAAACGCTGGGGCTCTCCCTGGCCCCTGAAATGGACTCTAGCAGGGCTATCCAGCGCTCTTAGGTACGTTTATCATGAGCCCCAACAAATTTCACAATTTCACAATTTCAATCTTTAGATTTTTATTTTATTTTAAAAAGGACAGGCAGAAAGGTGAGGGGGGAAGATAACACTCCTTTTCGAGGAATTCCAGCTCTAGTGTCACGTACATGTGGAGCCCACGAGAACTTCTTCCCTGTGTACAATCAATCAACCTCCCTTGCTACAGATTCACATGGCAGTGGACCGACTGGCGAGTCTAACTTAGCAGTATGCTAATTAACGTGCGAAGTAGCGGCGCCCCTGAGCCAGTGGCGAACCTGATTTACCTCGCCTCTCTGCGTGGCCTTATAGGGAACATGCCGGTTCAGCTGGACAGGTCCGAGCAAGCGTTATATACGAAAGTCCAGCTTGCATATACCAGGGTTCAGCTTCACCAAAGAGTCATGCATCACCTGCGTTACCTTCAGGGCCAGCCCACTACCCGCCACAGGTGCCACTCTCACGCTTGGGGCTGTCGTTCGCGCATGCGTGGAGGCCTGCGTGGAGGCCGGCAAGCTCGTCGGTGCGCTGGGGCAGATGCCTGTCTATCAACGGACTGACTCGACACTGCCAGGTGCACCTGTCTACACCAAAGCCTCATGAATGAGTTCAGAGCACGTACTACGTGTGCATACATAGCCCGGAGGCCTGATTCGGACTTCATGAGGGCAAGAATCGATCTTCCGGCCTTATCAAGGTCCATCGGCCGAGAGACCCACCCGGGGGGCCCAGCTCGTTTGCTCCCGCCATGGTTTGCAACCGGAATACCACCCTGAGACCCGCGAGACACTTGAGGACTAACAGGCCATGTCCGGCGCCTACTGTCATCTCCCAACACACAAACACACACACACACACAGAGAGAGAGAGAGAGAGAGCCCAACCGACAGCACAGTTCTTCTTTCCTGTCGCAAACGTAGCCTCAGAGCGCCAAGTTTTGCGTTCATCAGACGGATTGCTCACCGAGCCCCATACAGTATCAGCGGCACCGTCCAGGTCAGCCGCTCTCAAAGACCTCTCTCGTGTGCTGGCAAGCGACAGCCACGACAAACAAAGGCAGGGCATCTGGCATCGTGAAAGTCTCGACTGCACACACCGCCGTGTCGATAACTGGCGGTCCAGACCGCAGTCACTGCATCATTGCACATGAAAACAAGGCGAAATGCTGTTCAAGCCTTGCTAAAAACCTGCAGACTAATGATGATCCACCCTCTCGCATGCCGCAACTGTGTCCACTCATTTCCGCTCCATCTGCCATCTCCAGCCCCACGTTCTTCTGTCAATTCTGCATCTTTGTCTCTCGGAATTACCCCTCCCCCTCTCTGAGCTTCTAGAAGACCAGACGAAGAAGGCTCCTAGCTGGTGGGACCTGGCGGTATGTTGACCCAGAGCTCTGCCCCCCCTCTTGGCCTATCCTCTCTCTCTCTCTTTCCACTGGTTCATAGCCTGCATGATGGTACTAGAGAGCCAAACAAGCATCAAAGAGGTTGCAGCGAGGCATCAATGAGTCACACTAAAAAAAATTCTGACGGCGCCAGCATCATTATATGTGTATGGGATATCGTCATTGCACAGCCTGTGCATTGGAGCCCAATTTACGAGAGTCTAGCGCAAGCACACCGCAAGTACGGTAGTGTGAGAAAGAGAAAGAAAAAAAGACACAAGAAAAAAACTCAAAACCGCCGGTCAAGTAAGCTTGTGTGCAGGACATTCCCAATGACTTCATCGGAGCAGTCTGGACTCTGCAGCCCTGCGGGCGCCTAACTTTGTGGTGCAGGACTAAAGGTTGCGGTCGCAGGTCGAGTCAACGAAGGCCAACAAAATATGCCCCGCCATGCGGCCAAGTTCCTCATCCCACGCACAGCTCCAAATCCTCTGTACAGGTGTACGTTGGATTTTAGGGCCCATCACTCCGGGTCTAGTTAAAATACACCTTACCCAGCAAATTCGATCGCCTTGCGCGGCTTTCTCAACTGCCTTCTTTACCGTCCTCAACCGCTGCGGGGCATCGTCAAGCCACAATAAGAAACAAGGACGTCTAATGTTTACCGTTGGGTCTGCATGCAGCGCAGCATCCAAACAAAGATGATGGAGGGGTTGAAGATCACGGCGCCAGGGTTTCGTCACTCAACAGCGTTCACCGACACTCTTTAACGAGACCGTCGACGCCCAATGTCGTACACCCACACACCGACCCCCTCCCTCCATACATGTGCGATGTCGGGCGATCCATGCAACAATACCCCTCGAGTTCTGCCCAAAGCGCAACCGCAAAAGCATGATCTTATCTCTGCCGTGCTGCATGCACATGCACATGCAGCCAGGCCTGTGCGCCCCGCATAACCATTCTCCGATTGATTCGAATGAATGCAGGGTTTTGCGCAGCGTCTCAGCTGCAGAGACACGTCGCAGGGTTTTTCTAAAGACTTTTTCTTAACTGCTCTTGGCCCTATGGCAGACGGACAGGAGTCGCCCGGCGCGTCTCTCTTGGGGGTCGTCTGACGTCGCTGAAACTTTCGGAAAGGCATTCTTTGGTGGCATGTCCGGATCATCATGCGAGGCGCGACTGACGATGGGCCGAGACTCGATCTGGCCTGACCGTGCATCAAGGATCGGTCGATGGTTGTTGGCTGCTCCTTCTATTGTCTCCTGCTGGCCCATTTTTGACAACACCCTTCATTCGAGTCTCTCCGCCGACATTGTGAGCCCTATAGCGTGGCCAGCAGAAGGATACGGCTAACGCGCAATCACGAACAATTCACCACTGATCACCACGTCCCAAAGAACAAGGGCCTCAAAATGATACTCAGAATTCCATCACAGGTCTGTTCGTCCCCGTACTATGTCTGAGAATGATCTAACCTACTTCTTCTCGAAGTCAACATATTGACCGTCCACGAATGTAACATATGATGGCACGTCGGAAGGTCCTTGGGCCAGGTGCAGAAACATCTCAGCATGCGAGTCGCCCTTCGGGACGAGGCCGACTGCCCAGCCCTCCGCATTGCGCTCGTCCGCGAAAAAGAATCTAAATAACCACAGGGTGATTAGGTTCTGACCAGCCAAGGTGCGCCCACAATGAAAGCACAGCGCAGGGAGATATACAACTCACCGGAAGCCTTTCTCCTTGAACGCCTCATCCGCCGTGCCCACCCAGAAGTTCCCACCACACTTGCCGATCCCCAATGTCATCAACCTCGCGACCGGCATCGAGAGCATGCCCTGCGGGACTACGCCCTTGGGGAGCATATTGCCCGTCATGATGAACGTACCCTTCCGCCCTTCTGCGGTCCACACCCTGACCGCCTCCCGCGCGGCGAGGTACGGGTTCTTGATCATCATGTTCAGGTCGGCATCAAAAGCCGCGTCTGCCACGGCGAACGGGTTCGTGGGGTCGTCTGCCGAGGGCGACGTGACGTTGTAGGCGTTCCAGACCAGCACGTCCGGGAATGGCCATCCTTGCACTGCTGTGAGTTCGGTGAAGATGCGCGAGACGGCAGCCGGATCCGTCAGGTCGGCCTGAATGTGGACGTGGGTGTTGGCGTCGGCGGGTGCGGACGGGAGTGGCGAGCGCGAGACGGTCGCGACGCGGTAGCCGGCGGAGAGGAACTTTGCGGTGACGGCTGCGCCAATGTTGGCGCCGGAACCGTATATGATTGCTACGGGGCTGGACATGGTGCTGTTTGTTATGGAAACTGTTCTCTCTGTTCGCCTGGTGAGGATAGGCAAGGCCCCGAGGAATGCAAAGATAAGAGTCACTAGGTCTTAAATAGTAGAGCCAGCGACCTGATCGCATAATATACCCACTACTCACCTCGACCTGTGAAATCAATTTCCGATCACAAAACAACCCTCCCCCCTCCCCCCCTCCCCCCCTCTCCCCTTTTTTTTCCCTTTCTGGCTGCCTGCGGGATGATTCCAAAGCCCACGACCCCGCAAATTCATGTCAGGTTGTGGGTAGGACCTGGTCCTTCAGCATATTGATTTCAAAGCAGCTGATGCTATCCACACACAGAACATACACTGCTGCTTGTCTTATACTCGCCTGAGGCAATTCTCAGTGGGCGTTGGTGTGTATAAGTGGTCAGAATCATGAATGGGTTGTCGTTTAGTTATCGGATGCCTAGGCCAAACCGGGCTATGTTCTCACTCATCAAAATCAGCAATGTCATGCAGGATGTGCTATGTTATCATGATATTGGTGGGCTAAAGATAGTTGGTATGCTCTAGAATCTCAGTGCTTACTTTATACATAAGAAACTGACTTGGTTGGGGTGGTTTGAGCAAAGCTAAGGTGGCTGACGAGACGGCATGAACAGCCTGTATACTCGGCAGGAATAGAGAGGTTGGGGGGGGGGGGGGAAACACGGTTACACAGAAGACTAGCAAAAGCAGGATATGTTTAAAGAGGCTTTGATATGCAAAGACGCTCATATAATATTTGTCCTACCTAACTGGTTGTAAACACATACTTTGGCCAGGCACCACATGATGGCTGGCTCTGCTCATTTTCATTGTCTAGATACGTCTGGAATATTATCTATGTTTTCTTGTTGATACACTCATCACTATCAGAGGCCATCATGATTGTTATACGAAATCATAAGGTTGTATGCCCCAGGTCTTGTCCAAAGAATATGGGTTTTATTTTAAAAGGAGGGGCAGTCTTGTCTGGGACTCATCCACTGCTGCACGATAGTATCCAGCCTTTCTTTCTCTTGTGATTCTGTTAGCATTCTCATACTGATATCAATGATATGTGGTAATGGTCATAACAGGAGAAACGCATTAGAAGAGGTCCAGATTCATACTTCTACAGGTACATATTGGGGATTTGTTGTCTGTTCAGACCAAACTCCCTCTATATTCCTTGGAATAAGTTTTTGCATTAAAAACAGGGATAGAATAGGAGAGAACGAAAAGAGCAGTCTAACAGCTTCGAAAATTGGCACAGTTTCTCTACTTTGGTTGTACTGCCACAATTTGGTTGTATGTTCTGTGGTCGACGTAGGCCTGATATCGCACATCAAACTCACCAATCCAAGCATCGGGCCAATCAAGTTGACAGACCATGTCGATGATTTCCTGGATTCGATAATTTAGGTGGCGGGAAATTTAGTCAGCGATGACAGTGAATCTTCATCGTCAGAAATGAACTCGATCAGTCCCCATTCGCTCTCCTTCAGGCCTGCAAAAAACACTGACTGGAAGGAATGTCCCAAAATAGGTAGTGATGCCGTACAGTGACCCCGCCTGAAAGACCCTCTAGCGATGAGAACAGAGATTCCAGAGCGCCGGGTCGCCACGTAAAGAGGGGGGCGGGCGGTGCTTCGGAGCACATGCAACGTCGCGGCTTTTAACAGGTCAAAACCCGGCGAAACGCATCCATATTCTTCCACCGGCTTCCACCTGCTTTGGTGGGCCTGACAATCGCCATTTCGACTCATAACTTGATGAAACACCACGTTCCTCGTTTTTTTCTCTTTTTTTTTCTTCAAAATACTACGTCATTTCTAATACATGTCAACGTATATAGGAAAAGAACCGGAATATCACGTCGATAGATACACACCCGCACTGGTACATGCAATGGAAGTCAGGGGCTGCAATTGTGACTCATAAAGCAAGTGTCGTCGTCGCCCTGTCCTTGAACACGCACGCGTCTAGTGGTGTTCCCCAAGACGCGGCACATGATTCGCGGTTCCCTGGCACATCACCAACCACACCGTGAATATCTCGGTGGCGCTGACCCTGACCGCGCATTGGATAAGATGGATAGAGACCAGGCAGCTGGGATCGGCAATAATGGGAGGCCTGCGAGCAGGTCGAGGGCCTCAAGTCCCCTACTCTGAGTGGTCGGCTTCGTCCCGCTGAGCGGACAGAACCATAGTCAAGTATGGTCCTGCATTTCATGACCCATTCAGCATTTCAGTTTTCAGAAATGAGTCACCATGGACAACCGTTGTGAATCTGAAAGGTCCTGTGCTCAGTCTGTATTAGTCACTATATTTGTGTTCTCCAGTTTCCTGTGTCGTTCTGCCTTGTTAAATTCAAAATTCGAAATCACATGCATATGTTGATCGCTGGGGTTGAATGACTTATAGGTGACTTGATATTACACAATGCAGCCTGCAGGCAATAGGTACAATGATGAGCAAGATTGACTATTTGGCATTGTAAGAAGGATAATGCACCTAGAAAAAAACTGCATTTCGTCTTATGGTGTCCAACCCAACCGATGAGCAGCACTTAATACTATTCTAGAGGTAGTTGAGCGACAGCCCTTTTCATAAGGGAGCGAACAAGCCATGTGAATGCAAGGGAAGCCGCTTGACATGAGACCAAATCTGCGCAGACCATGCAACCAGTTAACGTCTGGTATTTACACAGTCATCATCTTGATATGTAACCTGTCTGTCTCGTATCCTTGTCACACCGGCCGAGGTTTGTGCGAGTAGGCAGGTATGGTGTTAAAGGAATTAACTGACTGTCTTAAGTCCGTGCCGCACGATGATAGTGATGCACTACTGCTTGCTCTGCCATCGATTTGTATCACCAAGCATGGCAGGGCGGAACTCCGATCTGACCAATATTTCCTCCGGAATCCGAAACCCCAACGTCACACATATGTGCATTATCAATTCTTGACAAACGGCTTGTCTTTTTCAGCGACGTCGTGGCAGCCTAACCACCATTCGTATGTGAGGTTGGAGACCCTTCACCTTCAATCTAACCCAGATTCGTATCGCGGGCTGACTACGCAAGTACTCTCAGACGGTGGGGGATTATAAAAGAGAGAGTAACATGTTCCAAACAGCTTTAGAAGGCTCAACACGGTAGTGATTCTATGTCAGGATAGTATAGATCATAGCACTCCATAATTACACAACCCTTCAAAGAAAGAAAAAAACTTGGCCACAAATACTACAACATGGCTCCGAAGTACGCCAAAGACCAGCCCGCCGGGTTCGTCAACCGCATCGAGAGAGTGGCCGTCGTCGGTGTAAGTCGACTACCTACCGAGTAGCCGCCAAAACAGCTTGACCCTATGAAAGCCAACGTCTAACTCATCGTCTCGCTAGGCCGGCGGACAAGTCGGAAGATGGATCGCGGAGGCCCTCATCAAGACAGGCAAGCACACCGTGACCGGCATCACCAGGGCGGACAGCACCAGCCAGCTGCCCGCGGGCGTCGTCGCTGCCAAGGTCAACTATGACGACGAGGCCTCTCTGGTGGAAGTTCTCAAGGGACAGCAGTTCTTGGTCATCACCCTGAGCGTCTTCGCGCCCCCTGAGACGCACAGCAAGTTGGTCAAGGCTGCTGCCAAGGCCGGCGTGCCCTATGTTCTGCCCAACTTTTGGGGCTATGACCCCTTTGACCAGGAGCTGTCGGAGCAGATTGGCTTTGGGAGGCGCTTCAGTACGTTACGTCCCGCTGTTGCAGTTACCTGGAGTCTGCGCCAGGGATAAATCCATCAGGAGCTCTGGAGTAAATACAGCTAATGTGTCGAACCAGTCGAGTTTCGCGAGGAAGTCGAGTCGCTGGGTGTCAGTACCTGGGTTGCAATGGCGTGGTACGTTCTTTGCTCATTTACCTCACATTGGGCCTTGATTATGACAAGAGCTTGACGAGTCTTCTTCCTTTTTCTTCTTCTTCTTCTTTCCCCCGGGACAAAAAATCCTTGGAACATTTGAAACACATTCCAGCTGACGCAGAGTGGACAGCGGCTTCTGGTACGAGTTCAGTCTCGCGGGCAGCGCAAACAGGTTCGGCTTCGACTTCAAGGAACGATCAGTCGTTTTCATTGACGACGGCAACTTCAAGATCAACACCAGCACCTTTGCCCAGACCGGCCAAGCTGTGGCCGCCTTCCTCAGTTTGAAGCTGTATCCGGAAGACGCAGATGACAAGAGCCCCGCCATCTCCAACTGGGAAAAGAACTGCTTCTACATCTCCAGCTTCCTCGTCAGCCAGCGCGACATGTTCGAGAGCGTCAAGCGCGTCACGGGGACCACGGATGCCGATTGGAAGATCACGACGGAGAAGTCGCAGGAACGGTATGCCGACGGCATCGCAACCATGCAGAAGGGAGACATGTCTGGCTTCGCCAAGATGATGTACACTCGCATCTTCTTTCCTAAGGGGAACTCTACCTATCAGAAGACCAAGGGTCTGCAGAACGATGTTCTTGGCCTGCCAAAGGAGAATATCGATGAGGCTACCAAGGAGGCGGTACGCCAAGCCTTGGAGCAATGAAGAGGGGTGAAAGTCGATTCTATACTTATGTAGGATTTCGAAAACTTGTTGAGAACAATTTGAACACTGTCAAAATGTCCACCAATTTCAAACGCAGACCTTTTTTGCGGCCCAGGGGACTCATGTCGAGCGAAGTCTGGGCAAGATGCGTCCCGGATGTGGCCAAGGTGTGGTAAACTTCGAGCATCTGTTCTCACATTTCAGTAATTATTGCCCTTGATACAATATGCGTGCAACATAGGATTAAAGCACATCTAAAAAAAAGGGGGGAAGAGATGTTTGGATCGTTCTGAAAGACTTCGTTGATGAGTCTCAGAGGAATATTGAGGGCGTAATCATCATCATCGACTGCGAAGAGGGTAAGAATAAGCGTAGCAAACTACTCGGACGGGTTACTTCGTGGCTCCAGATCGGAGACTCACGAGGTCCAACATCCCGCGGACTTGTTTTTGTCTGCGTGACGAAGGTGTGAACGAACGGAGAAGAAGAGGCGGCCTGCTTCCAACGCTCAAACTGGACGTAGGTGTAATTGCATAGGGCAGAAAAGTTGTTTGCCCGGTTGAACAGCAAAACCTTTCGTCTTGTCGATTCAGCCAGGGCTTTGCTCCATTCGTATAGATGGGTTGGAGAAGGCAACAGTGAAGGATCAAAACTGAGGTAGAAAGTTGTCCTCCAGGCATTCAAGACACCAGCCTGCAAGTTGACAGAAGATGTACTGCTGCTGGTTGTGGGCATAAATACAATCTCCCACAGAGCTGAGTTTTGCCAGAACACAGAGCCACCCAGAAAAGCATCACTTCAAGACTCAGGAAGGGTCATTCTATATTTGCATAATAAATTTGAGTGTGGGAGAGAAACAAGCTAGGTTTATATTTGATGGGGTGCAACTCTGTTGGTAGTTGATGTGATGTTGAGGTGGGTAATTATTCACAGCAGCTAATCTAGACCTCAGCACGACATGATATGCATGTCAGGGAGGAAAACTCCTATAGGCCTAGCAAGCTATTTTCTCCAACCTCATCATCTCCTGTACCTATTGCATTAAGTAGTCATGCTCTCTCGGCCTCCACCATGCGTCTAGCTTCTGACTCCTTGCAGTCATCGAGGTATGGTGCAATGTTAAGCAAGTTCCAATGCTTTCCTAGAATCTGTGCTACGCTAGGTAGGTCTGAAATGTCTGAAATGTACGTGAGTTCAGGAGGGTTGGGAGGGTAAAGGGTGAGTACTTGGTGAAGCAGCTTTCGATGATTGTCAGGCTGCCTCGAGGTGAGATAACCGCTAGATATTATACTGATATGTATTCTTCCCTCTAGCTATGTGTCGTTTTTTCTTCTGCTGTTTGATGCAATTCACTGTGAAATCCATATGCCTGTGTGTATGGGAAGTTGGAAGCAGTGGACGATAAAACCCAACAACAGTGCAGTCCCAAGAGACCTTAGTTGTTGAATTGGATATATCTGGAAGAGTGTTCGCTGCTATAGTAGTGCTGAAATGGTGCCTCCGGCTTTCGACCATAGGTAACATACGCTGTGAACCGTCAGCATGGATGTGACATTTCTGGGTCAGGAACATCCGAAAAAGTTGGTTGCTCACCAGGAAAGTAGACACGCATGTTTTGGTCCCTTATGTTTGCTCGAACTTCGTCTATGAAGCTGGGAAGCTCTTCCGAGGGTAGACCACCTGCTAACAGTATCTTGGTGACGCTCGTCACAAACTGTAGGCAATTTATACAAGCCATGCTCCCTAAGGTACGAGCGTTGTGCTCGAGTGGCCATTTATTCCTGTTTAGATCATATTAAGTCAGTGGCTGGCTTGGGTCATGACTTGACCAGGGGATAAAGGTAGATAAAGAGGGACACCACACCCCCGAATCCGACCTCCCCACCCAAGAAGGGGAAGGAAGAACAAGGGGGAGGGGTATTGGGGGGGGGGGGCGGAGAAAGAAATAGGAAGAGAAGTAGAAGAAGAAGGAAAATAAAGAATAAAAAAAATAAAAAGGAACACTGATGCGAAGTGCACGCATGGTTCCGAACAGCATGTTATCTGAAAAGGCTTGGGATGCCGAGGAGGATTTATCCCCTGCCGCATTGACACAAGTAAAGGAGTGAAACATACACAGGAGCGGTGAACCGCCTCACAGCGATTTCTGTAAAACCAGCCTCGACCATCCATGACCTGTACTGCAAAGGCGCACGGAAATCTCTTCCCAGGGCTGCACCCCCGGCCAGTACGTATTCCAGCCACCTCTTCAGCGCGGAGCCCCTGTACATCTCTTCAGCGGCAGCGTTCTCCGGGATAATCTCGAATGCCCACTCGTGAAATTCGGCCCATCCGCCGGGGGCTAAATTGGAGTAAACTTTGTGAATCATGTTCTGATGATTGCTAGATGCACATATTTAAATTAGTTTGGGTATATGGAATGACATGGGAGGGAGACAAAAGATGTCGCGTAGAGCCTGTATGTGGGGGTTCCCTGAGGCGCACACAATCATACCTGAAACTAGTAGCCATCAGACGCCACCTGATGAAGTCGAAAGGCATATCAAATATCCACGGGTCCTCGGCATCTTCACGCTCGAATCTGCAGTTCGGAGGGAGGTTCTCTGTCGGCTGGATGAGGCTGATGTCGGTCCCTATCACGGTCGTTCTTGGATAGTGTCTGGCGAATTCGATGGCCCATATTCCTGTGCCTGTCCCTATGTCTAACACCTTGGAGGTTTCCTTGATCGGCGCGAAAAAAAGTCTTCCGTGTAGCATAGTTTGCCATACATGGTGCTGAATATCTAGGGCACATACACAGATCAGCTGCGTGTCGAGGGAAAAGAAACGGGAAAGGCTCCTGAAGCGGAAAAAGGCTGTGTTGCGCACCGAGACGATTTTGTTCAACCTAATATAAAAAAAAATTGGTTTCAGATTGTCAATCACACAAGAGCTATATAATAAGAGGTCGCGGTAGACTGTTTCATACACCGTCATGAGGCATTAGATATTCTAGAGTTGGAAGAGTGTGTCAATATTTAGATACTATTACGCTGCGCCACTCACATCAGACACACAAAAGGCCAAGACAAAAAGACTCACTCCCCTCTCGATATGCATTGAACAACCTGCCATGTTCCTCAACCGACAATGCGTCCGGGATCGTGGAGCCTCTGTTTATTTTTGCCAATATATATATGTCAGCCGCCGAGGGGTGTCCTGTGGGTAATTATCATCTGCTCAACACAAAATTGATGTACTCACGTAGCTTGTCGTTGTGGTGAAGCCTCGCCTAGTCGTTCCGGGGAGGGAGTCATGATGAAGCTGTTGAGTGTGTATGTATGTATACCTGGGCCCTGTCAACAACTCTTGAGAGAACAAGCTGCAGGAAGAGAAGAAGAAGAAAAACGACCACGATGGAGGTCTTTTTTCTTCTTGTTTCTTCTTTTTTTCTTCCCCTTTCTCAGGTATGCTTGTGTGCTCTGCGCCCGTCCTGATCGAAAGAGAATTTTGACCGCATCGTGTATGTTTTTATAACAATTCCATCAGAGCGGGAGGAGAACGGCGCTGGCTGCCAAATATGTAACTCGAACCGATAGATAGAGAAGAGAGGACAAAAGGTTGATGAATGTGTATGTGTGTGTGTGCGTCTGGTGTGTGTTATTCGCCCTTGAGGGAGGACCCGTCACAATCGACCGAGTGGATTCCGGCGCCGATGCAACAATAGCTGATTGGAACCGATACCCTACGGCTACCGCCGTGCAGGGGCCAAAGCGGAAGCCGGGAGGTACTGTAAAGATGGATTTTCTCTTGTGAAGCCAAATTCTCCGATTCGATCCCGCATAGGTAGAGTTATGCGGAAACGGCGGACCACCCCTTTCTTCTTCTGACCGTTCTTGTCTTTTCAAGGGAGCGGTGATGGAGGAGGGGGGTAGAAAAGGGGGGGGGGGCGTTGACTGTTTCCCCCCCTTCTATGGCTTTATACCATAATAGCACCATTCTGGCAAAAATGTCTCACACGCGCGCAGAAGCCATTCGCTCGCGGCCGAGTGTCTCTCCCACAAAATGACGACACGACAATGGGCGCTCGTTTTTGGTTCTGAGCGAGGCTGGAATAGCTTTTCCAGCTACAGGGATCTGGGATCGATTTGTCCACGGGTACTAGAGGTATGCAAGCTCTATCCCCTTAAAGACTAAAAAAAAGAAGAAGAGGAAAAAAAAGACGAGCATGCAAAGCGGCCCGCATTGGAGGAGGGGGGATCCGTGGGATGCGAGCGGGAGGGCCCCAAGGTTTGGGCGAGTGCCGGGCGGCTTTCGGCGGGAATGTTTGTGGCCCGAGGTTGCATTAGGTTTAAACAGAAAAGAGAGATAAAAAAAATGATGAAATGCCTAGGTACTCGGTACAGCAAAAAATTTAAAATAAAAGGTTACTATCTACGAGTCGAGGGGGCATATCGGGGCGGGGACCGTGCAAATCATCTTGAATCGTCATATTTCATGCTAAATGTTGACCACGATGTCCTCGGCGGTTTGAAAGGACTACGAAACGGTCTCAGATCTGACTGTGCTTCACCGCTGCTCAAGTAGCCAGACTCCAGATCCTTTGAGTGCAAGGCCATTATCGAATCTCCGCCTCTTCCTTCTCCAGCCAATGTTTTATTGTTTGTCGTAGTGCTGATCTCGTTCAGCTCCACCGACACCAACGATCTCTGTCTGGACTTGTCACGCCACAGGTGACGAATCACGGGCAGTGTCTGCACAATAATGGTGCCTGCTACCTCGGACTGATACCAGACCATACTCATGCCTTGACGCCCTATGATGATCGACAAAATAAAAAGTCAGCTCTCGTGGTCTTGTTCTGGGTTGAGAAATTTGGTTCGTGTTGATCCTCGTGCCTCCTTTTTCTTTGCTTCCTTTTTTTCTTCTCTCCCTCTTTTTTTGCCCTCTCATCATGAGAGAGGAGTGGATACGCATTGTGGGGGCGTGGGCTCGACCTTTTTCGAGCACCGACTGGGCTGGGAAAACTTACAAAAATACCATTCATTGTAATCATTTAGACCAGGACTCATCATCCAGGCTGTACGCCAGCTTGAGGCGATAGCAACGACCACCCCCAGGCTCATGGTCACGCAGATGCCGATCTTCTCGATCTGCTTGATCCGCAGTTTCCACGTCACCAGCCATGGGAAAAGGGCCAGGACAAAGTCTATAATGATATTCCACACTATTATGATTGCACAGCTGCATGAGCTTCTAGTCCACATGTTGTTGTTTGTTGTTGCTGTTGCTGTTGCTCCACTGCAAAGCAAATCCTCCCATAGAAAAAAAGAGGTTGGAACGGGGTCAGGCCATACTTACTGTTTCTTCCCACTTTGATGTTGGCGATTGTATAATAGGAGACGCATACTCGAGGTATCTTCCACCAATAGGGGGACTCCCCACAATAATTTGTCCACTGCAGGAAGAAGGTGATGGTGAGGTAGATGTTGAGCGAGGCGATGATGAACCACAGGGCCCATCTCTGCCAGCCCTCGGTGATGCCGGGTCGGAGGAGTGTGACGGCAAAGGCTGACTTGCTCCATGCCTGACCCACGGTCGTGAGGACGGACGAGACCGAGACGAGGATGAGCATGCGATCATCCCAGGTTTTGGTGACATAGCCTGTGCCAAGCTCGATGCTTATCACCATACACGTCGTCAAAAGGACCAGCTACCAAAGGTAATTCATTAGCGAATGTGGTCGTCATCTTTTTTTGTTCTTGTTTGTTTCTTTCTCTCTTTCGGCTGGGTTCGCTGTCAAGTCTGTGGGTATGTGGGCGGGTGGATGGACGGCATACCCAGGAGGCGACGAGCACGTAATCATCCCACCACAATCCATGCCTGTGAGTGACCTTGTACCATATCCTTAGCCCGAGAAACGCAGAAGCGGCCACGCAGAGACTCCAGATACCGCCGTTGACCTCGCCGGATGGGTTGACGAAATGGAGGACAGTGTCTCTCGGGACGGCCGCTGTTGTTATCATGCCATCGTCCAGATGCATGTTCGTTTTGTCATGGACGACAAAGACGACAAAAATGGTTCAGGTTTTTGGGTTCCTGACGACCAGCGCAAGATAGGTCAAGTCAGGTCATGGTCGGAAGGGGACCTGGACCTGCTAGCCCTCATAAGAGTTTGAAATAACCTTTAGGTTTTCCCATCAGTAGACTCGGAAGTTAGGGGAAAAAGACATTAGGTCCAGAATCCCAGATCGTCCAGTTTGACAAATGCACCCCACAACCTCGTATGGATCACTTAGTCCGTGCGGTTCCCACAAAAGTGTGCCTCCTGCTTCACAACTGATGAGTGACGAGGCTCGCCCCGTCTTCGCCCCGTTACCCCATGTACCGGATGGTTTGATTTTTGTACCAGTATGTGATCCCAGCCACGGACGCATATGGGATGTGGCCCGGACAGAATAGCCTGGTAGGAGGATTGTGTCTCTTTTTCCCTTTTCTTCCTTTCCAACAGCAGGCCCCCCCCCCCATACCATGGACAAAGACAAGATTAGGAGAATAAGCCCAGACGGTCGGAGATACATACTCCTTCTCGCAGAGTTCATCTGTACTCTAGTAAGCCACATGCTATGCTATTTCTCCTCAATAAAGCTACTACACCCAAACGCCACGGCGCCAAGTCTGGGCCGGCTGTTTGATATAATACACAATACCACTCTATTGCGCACAAGGAGGTCCTGGCGCCATCGATAAGAAGGGGACCAGTGTGCCGTGTGCAGATCCAGAGGCGTGTCGCCCAGGCCCCCGGGCCTCTGAAGCATCTCCACGCAGGCGACTGAGGCTCCACTTCTCATTTACCAACACGTTTCATTAGCTCGGCCGTCTCTTGTGGGGATGGATGCGAGAAAGCTTGGCGAGGGCCTGTACCCCTTATGGAGGAGCAGAGCTGGCTTTCGGATCGAACACGCACTAGACTTGAAGCATGACACGATTTGTGGTGGTGTGTACTATGGTAATCGGAGTGTGATCTGGAACTTGTCCCAGCCATCTCAGACGCTTTCGTCTCCAAGACCAGTGCAGACGCCATCTCTCCAGGAACCCTGGCTGCCATGAACCATCGGTAGGGATCGCCCTGGTGCTCGATTCGCCTGGGGCCTCTCTCTCTCTCTCTCTTCGTCCGAGGTCCGAGTGATCGCCAAGCTGAATCCATGGTTGACTGCTATGTATGTAATATACCATAGTAGTGCCCGTATATCTGGGTCGAGCTAATGTGACAGCGGGCGGTAAGGTGTTTGTTTACAGATGTGCAGCACATCCAAACTTTGTTTCGATAGGGTGTGATGTGGTCAGTCACACTCTCGTATACCACTCATCGCAGATCATCGTCGAGAGACTACCAATAACGTCTTTCCTCAGCAGACACTCTTCGCATCCCTCAACAGTCCTTCGAAGCTGAGGCAGCCATTTGGTTTTTCTCGGAATCTCATGTGGACAGTTGAGAAAAGGTAATTTGCCACCCTCATAGATGTGTTGGGTGTTAAAATAGCAACGCCACAAAACTTTGGGACGATGGGAGCGATGTGGGCCCCGTTTCGATACAGGATAAATCCCTCGTGGCTATCTCAAACATGCGACCCCTCAAGCCCCTGTTCCATCGTAGCGCCTCGGTACTTGGGGCAAGCTGGGGACGATCATCCCAACCGGTGGGGACCTGAATGATGTTTCTCAGCTGATCCAGTGCACCATGTCAATCTTCATGGCGTGAACGATATCCGAGCAGCCGATCGTCGACATGTCTCGCAGCCATGTGTGCTTCTGAGTATGCCTATGACTACACCTACAATGACACCATAATACAATATCATAATAGGGCATATCGCACAACATATTGCATAGCCCTGAGGCGCGGTGGCCTCTACTCGAGACACCACCGCAACAAATGCTCCATTAGGAACTGCGCCGCGCATCACATTGACAGCTTGAACCCAATTCGGTACCGAGCTCTTGGCGGGTGAAACAAACAGTCCCAGTCTGCTGGCTTGAGGACAAATCACTTGTATTTATTGGCTCACTTCTCGTCGCACGCATCTGGATCATGCGGTGTTGAACACGAGATTTCTCACATATTTACAACAAGCTTGAAAAAATTGGATTGATTGGTCTTTGAGGGCGGATTTTCCGAACAAGAAGAGACAAAAGGCTTCGGGTCTCCGGAACAAATGTCGAGGCCCAGCCGGACTCGAAACACCTGCACTTGTCGAGTTTCGAATCCTCTCACTTTTCTTAGCGGGTGGACGGATAAAATCAAAAGCACGTCTAATCTCTGCATTTTATGAAACTCGACCCTCGACGCTAAGTATTGCATCTGCATACATCCATTAATCACCAAAAGCAACGCAGCGGTCGTCAGATAGAGTGAGGAGCATTCATCACCAAGCGAAACTTTGATTTATTTTGCATGACAGATCTTGCTTCGAGCTGCTACACACTGAACTTTTGTTTCCCCAACGTACTTGTATCAACAATATTCCTATGGTATCTTTTGTTCCCTCTGTTTTCCTGCCAGCCAATGGTCTCCGCACCGCGCCAAAAGCTCTGTTCATATGCCCAAGTTTGCACGTCGGATATTCCGAGCGGAGGGGCTAGGAACCCAATGGTGACGACGTCCTCGGGGACATTGCACAGCTTAATTGCCCCGGCTGTCCCGGCTGCTCAGGTTCGGAATCGTCGGAGCCTCGACAGTGGACCTGAGAGGCATTGCTAAATGAACGCCACAACCAGCATAGGATTCCACCCGGCGGATATTAGGTCCAGTACCATCGAAGTACATGCACCACTCGCATCCAACACGTCAGTGCTCATCTCTGGGGCCATGGTGAGGAGACATCCTTAAAGAGTGTGCCTGGTTAAATCTGGATATAGGATATCTCTATAGCTCAAAGCAGGCTTTGTATCTGCAAATGACTAATCATATCCATGATTCCCTCCACACGCCCGACATGGATGGTGGACAAGCTCCGCGTTCGACCAGACACGATCATACATGATACTTGTCAATTTCATGGCATGCTGGAATTTACGCCGTTGTTGTTTTCTTCTCTGCTGCGTGTGAAACCATATGAAGAGTCACTTGA
The DNA here is from genome assembly GCA_014849355.1 of Cryphonectria radicalis. Classification (NCBI taxonomy): domain Eukaryota; kingdom Fungi; phylum Ascomycota; class Sordariomycetes; order Diaporthales; family Cryphonectriaceae; genus Cryphonectria; species Cryphonectria radicalis. The sequence continues at coordinate 224,428 of JACWQW010000038.1, read as the reverse complement.
GCAGTCACAGATACCCTTTTCACTTACTGTGACCCACGATACACGAAACCAGGGAGTCAATTCTCCAAGCCTTGTTACCGATGAATTCACGGTGCAATCTCTTCAGGAAATTACTATGACATCGGTTGAACTGTAGTCAAGTCAAAGTCCTTTCTGTTCATTCGAATACGGAAATGCCTCATCCATCATAGTATGCGATGACTAAGAATGTGCAAGATCTCTGCTTTGTATTTCTACCATAGTAATACGCCTACTATATGCACTCCACCAACATATTCAAATCCCTGCAACCATCTGCGTCCTGCTTTCATGTGCCGTTACGGCACAGTTTCTCCATCCAACTGTCCATGTCTGCATGCTCTCACTGCATTAGACTCTTTGGCCTACATAATAATTACCTGCTCTGTACGACTACGTGTGAAATGTGTTAAAGGAATCACTGGAGGAAATACAGGGACCGAATCAATGGTCGAGATGGTAAAAGAATAATAATGAAAAAAAGAAAAAAAAAAGTACAGCCAGGGCATATTTCATATCTGGCAAGTCTCCCTAAGAACTTCAGGTTATCTCTGCCTGGGGTTTTCTCCATCCCGATTCCTTCTCGTCGCGCGAGCCTCCAAGGATGGAGCTGCCTAGGCTTCTCATGCGCACAAGAAGGTCACTGACTCTGCCAGTGCTATCAACTCGCCTTGGAGCCTCGAGCTCTTAGGGATCGGCGGGTCTGATCCGCTTAAGGGCCTAGGGGCCGACAACCACGTCGACGAGAACCTTCAGAACCATCTCTTCACTGGGGTAACGTTTGAAATGCGCGTCGATATGTATACTATCGACGCCTTCTTCCAAGAACCCGAAGGCGTGGCCGACACAATGCAGGACTACGGAACCAAGAGCACAGGCCCGCTTAGCACCAGCAATGTAATCACCATGGCCCAGGTCTTGCTGCCCGAGTTTGACACTGAACAAGGGCGCAAAGAACTCGACTAGCTGTTAAGCCCCTGGGGAATGACAAGAAGACCGCCTCTCCCGTCCTGCCCACCACGCTAGCCTTCGCTGCTAGGCATAATAAATTCGTTCGTTCCATCCTCGCAGATCCTTCCAAAGCCCTTGGCAATTATATGTTTAGCTCAGCTCACGCACTTTCCGATGCTTTCTAGCCCAACTTATTGTGCATCCAGCAAGCATATCTCTGTTGCCATTAAGGTCTCGAACATGCTCTCGCGCGGCTCTATGCATATTACCAAGGCCATGCCCGACCATGCGAGAACCAACGAAAGGCTGAACATCGACCCTCGCGACCTCTCCCACCCCCGCTGGACCTAGAAGTTCTCGCGTGCCAGGTCCGATTCACCGAGGATATCAGCAGCCGCACAGAGCCTATCAGGCGCTATCGAAAGCCGTACACCAAGCGCTCCGCGGACCTGGAGGCGATGAAGAAAGTATATGCGCTGAACGGTAGATAGGGGTGTGTCCTTATGCTGGGAAAATGCTCTATGATGCCTCGTGAGATAGGATGTGGAAAAGGTTCTAGGAAGTCTGACAAATTTGGGATTTGCCTGGTGAGTGCTCCCATCCCAACATCAACATGGCAGCATCGTCGCTGATAGGACTTGAGTTCCTTTCTCTGCCATCAACGACCGAAGACTAGATCGAGATAATGCAGACATGAAAGGGGGCTACACACCATTTCTTGGAAGCGACAGGTCAGCCAGATGTGGTCGCCAGCTATGAAAAGGCACCAATGGGTAACCATCCGTCCCGTTGCAACGAGCGTCCCTTTCTGAACATGAAGATGGTCTTGCACGCAGGGCCAGACGGGCTGCGGGCCGGAAGACGCTACCGGGCAGCCAGGCTCCTCCAAGTACGTACGGCCCGCCAGCCGTTTCCGGGGTTGCGCCGTATTTTCCTCGGGGCGGGCGGGCAAGGCCGCAGCGCAGCAGTGCTCAAGAGACAGATTGGCAAGGTACAGAATCCTTCCCGAAGTGAGCGCTCTCTAATAGGTGGATAGCACATGGCGTGTAATTACGTACGTACCATGGCGGCGCGAGCCGGGCTCTTGCCTGCAGGAGACGAGATGAGATGTTGTTGTGGTGGTGTCGTCGTCCCAACCGAGCCCTGGATCAGATAATGAGACGACCTTTGACGACCTTGGACCACCTACCTAAAATCGATGCCAATGGTGCCTCGAGGATTATGCATGCGCCAGTGACCATCGCTTCATTGGGTGGTTTCTTTCCACATCTGGGTGTGTGTGTGTGTGTGTGTGTGTGTGTGGAAATGGGGCAAAATACTGAGAAAGAAGCTCAAAAGTCGTGTGCTGTCTCCGTCTCTCAGTCTCTTTGGCCCCCTCACCACTCCAAGAGGAGGTCCTTGCCCACTCCTACAAAAGAGAGAACGGCCTGCGCGCATCCATCCCATGTCTCAATCCCACCTGCCACCCTCTGTAGCCGGCGAGCCGTACCAAGTTGCGTGATCTGACCCAGGCTCTAGCAGGGAAAGCAGGTCTGGATGGGTGCGTGGGCCTGCGTGCTTTACGAGTACGGGGAGAGACACCCCAGCTGTTGAGATCATCATGGGACCCGTGGCGCATGCATGAGCTTGCGCGGCCGTGGACAGTACAAATGTGTGATGGAGAAGAAGATCGCGGGCGATCAGTGTCAGCCATGTCAACCTCGTCAAGGTAGACCCTGTGGGAAGTGGCGAGCACACAGACGAGCGACGACCACTCCTCCTCCTCCTTCTTCTTGACGATCACCCCGTATCTGTGCTGTTCTCGTCCCAGGGTAAGGAAGCTGACGAGCTGAGGAGGGAGACGTTGGGTTGCCATCGCTGCGGATCCGCAGTACTGCTGTGGTGCTGCTACAGCTGCAACTGAACTGGAACCCGAGTCCGGAGCCGAGAAACCCCCCCTGTTTGACCCATGTGGAAAAGCATTGCGCCTCCTCCTCTTGGAAAAGAAAGTTTGCCACAGTCTTATTCGGGACTTGTCTCTTCCGCCGTAGCCGCTGCAGCGGTTGATGGACATGGAAGGGGGAGAAACTAAAGGCGAGGTTCTGGGTGAGGAATGAAATCCGTCTTCAGATCTTGATCTGTACGGTAAAGCATGGACCGGAGCTCTCGGCCGAGATGAAGCATCGAGTAGCTTCTGACCCTGCCACGCCTGCTTGCGAGTGTGTTGCCACTGTAGAAGAAGGCTGGCCCCCAAATACTACTTACTTAAGTACGTTTACTGACCAAGTACAAAGGGCCCATGCTAGAACCGTCGCCTGACAGTGCCCAGCAGCCAGCAAGCAGGGGGCCTGTCTCCAGTGGGGTCAGGCGCTAGAAAGCTAGAAGGGACCCCCGGATGGGCGAGGCTTGTAAATTATCACTGCACTTGCGCAACAGGATATGTACAACGTTATATAAGTGAGTGAACGAATGAGTACACTATTGATAGTGCCCCATCTCTTGGTGGGGGCTGTAATCTTTTGTCCCTTCTACAATAGAGCCTAGCAGAACAAGAAGACGGAGTGTCCCGGCAGATCTTGGGTTCACAGGTCTTCCCTGCCGGGCCTCTAAGCCACTGTAAGCCCAGGCACTGCCAGGCACACCAGGTTCGCTAAGGGACGACTTGCACACACCACAATAGTGGCTACCCTGCCTAGCAGTGAATTCTCTCCTATCGCACCTATCCGCCCATTCACCATCCATCTTTTTGCTGATCCCATCCTCAGCCCCCCGAATCATCATACATTGCAGTATCTCATCTCATCGCAGGAAAAGTCAACAGAGTCCTACGTCAGACATCCTGCAGAGCTTTTCGAGAGTCTTTCCCCCCCTTTCCATACTTGATCTTCCGTTCTCCTAGCCAGGCAGTAGCAGGCAGATACATCATGCAGCACATGGAGGAAGGTTGGCCAAAGAAGAAGCTGGGCGGGCACTCGTAGCACCAACCCACACGAACGACACGGCAGTACAGGACGCACATGAGAACGAACCCACCTACAGATATCATAACATCATATTCTGTATACATATATACATACTGGCGCGCCTCGGACCATGAGCCAACAACCTCCCCAAGGAGGACCCTCCTCCTCCTCTTCCGCCTCCTTCTCCTCCGCCTCCTCTGCCGCCCCCACCTCCTCCACAGCCTTGACACTCCCGCCCATCTCCACCATCTACAACTTCGTCTCGGCCGACACCGCCAGCGCCCCCGAGCGCATCCCCCCGCCGCTGTCGGACCACCCTTATCAACACTTTCACTCTCACCATCGCCATCTCCTCCATCCTCAACACCAGGATCAACAACATCATCATCACCCCGCCCTGCACGCCGACCAGGCCTCCTTCAACACCTGGATCACCCCAGCCAACACAGCCCAGCTGGCCGAGGCCGACGAGGAAGACAATTATGCTGCCGACGCCGCCACCGACGATGACGACACCAACTTTGTCTACGAGAACGGCCGCCGCTATCACGCCAACGCCGACGGGCGGGTGCTGTACCCCCTTCCCAACGACGAGTCGGAGCAGGAGCGCGACGACATGAAGCACAAGCTCTCGCTCTGGATGATGCACGAGAAGCTGTTTTACGCCCCGGTGGAGGATGCCCTGAGACGGGGCGGGGCCGTCTTTGATTTGGGTATGTTTCTTTCTTTTCTCCTTAACCCCCTTTTCCCTTTTCCCTTTTCCCTCTTCATTTTTATTTTTATTTTTCTTATATTGCATTTGCGAAGTCCTCTTGTATGGACTCAAACCTGCCATGCAAAATCATGATACCTAAACCTCAGGAGAAACCACGCCCCCCCCCCCCCTCTCTCCCCTCTCTCCCTTTTCACAGCCCTCATTTCTCCATGCAGTGTGATACAGAAACGTACCAGAGTGGCTGACAATGTTGTGTTTGACATACAGGCACCGGCACGGGGGAATGGGCCATGGAGAGTAAGTTTGGCGTCCGTTCCTGCGCTCATGTCTCTCCTGAATATTAGTCGTGTCTTGTCTTGCCTTTCTTGTCTGTCTCAGGCTGATGAGCGTTCGCCCTTCCTCGCGGGGCCGCAGCAGCAGTCCTCCGTGTTGCAGAGGCGTTCTGCTCGCTGCGCTCTGGAAATCGCTAGCTATGACGCTCGGGGAGGAAGAAGAGGAGAGTTTTGAGGACGCCCGAGGAGAGAGGGGATGGATGAGGGAGCCAGCTAGATCATGAGAAGAGAAAAAGAAGAAAACGAGATTTGGCTAACAAGTGGCGGCACAGTGGCCCAGAGGTACACCGAGTCCCAGATCTTCGGCTGTGACATCTCGCCCATCCAACCCGCTTACGTCTGGGAGAACGTCTTCTTCGCAACGGCCGACTTTGAGGAGGATTGGGTTGACTATGCCGAGAACTCGTTCGACTACATACACATGCGCTATACTGCCTTCTCCATCAAGGACCCAGTGGCATTGGTACAGCGGGCCTGGAAGTGAGTCTCCAACCCTCCATTGAGGTCTTGTGTACACACACGCACACACACACACCTACCTCTCTTCACTCCTCCTTTCCTTCTAAAGAAAACGAAGAAAGAAAAAAGGAAAACATCGTCACTCACATGTGCTCTCCTCGCCCCTGAAGGTACCTCAAACCAGGTGGCTACCTCGAGTTCCAGGAGATGACCTACTGGCCGCAGGCCGACGACGACACCCTTACGCCGACGACCCCCTACGCCTTTCGAGACTTCTGCTACTACATGCAGCTCGGCCTCGAGAACCTAGGCCTGAACCTGCACACCATCACCCGCCTCCCCGACATCCTCCGCTCGGCAGGGTGTGACGGCAGCGGAGACGGCCAGGGCAGGTTCGACGACGTCACCGAGGTCCGCCACAAGCTCCCCATCGGCCGGTGGGCGCGCGACCGCCGCCAGCGCGAGAAGGGCATCTGGTTCCTGCGCATGATCCTCCTCGAGGGGCTCAGCGCCATCTGCAAGCGGCCCTTTTGTCAGGGCCTCGGCTGGAAGGATGTCCAGGTCGAGATGTTCCTCGTCGATGTCCGCAGGAGCCTTCACGACGCCGGGATCCACGCCTATTTCCCCTTCACTGTGGTCTATGGTAGGAAACCTCTTGACGCAGGCCAGGTGCAGGGACAGATGCAGACGCAGACGGCACCAGCTCCATCGGCGCCCACAGGGACCTAAGAGAGGTTGCTGTGTTGTGGTGAACATCCCCTGGCCCTCTTTCATATGACCCCTTTTCCTTTTTTCTCTCTCTTAAATCCTTATTATGGTCCGGGTCATCCCTGGGTAATATATGGGTGGTTGACTTTTGATACTTGGCTTTTTTTTCCTTCCTTTTATTCCTATCATGATATTCAGACAAATGTGTTCAAAGATACCCAATTAGGGAGGGTTTGTTCTGGTATAGGCTTCATAGTGAGAGAGAGGCTTATTTTAATGTTTGACTATTAACAACATCTGGTGGAAGTCTTGTTTGCTATATGGGCAGGAATTTCGTCTTTTCTCTTGAGAAACCAAGCATGAAAGACTCGCGAAATAGGCTTGAGGCACGAGGGGGAGGAAGAGGAGGAGGAGGAGGAGGAGGACGATAAATATATAAATATGTATTCACTTCAACAGGTGCCCATCCGCCTTGGCCCCCTCGGGTCTTTTCCAGTGGACCTTGACGCCGCCCCAGCTGTGCTGGCTATACTCCCCCTGGACCTTGGCACACTTCTTCAGGCCCCACTCCGTGACGCCCACCATCAGACAGCTCTCAAACATAAAGGCACAGCTCCCGTCCCCGACCTTGGCGGGCCGCAGCTCGGTGTTGCGCGCGCCCTCGTAGCTGTCCGCGTCCGGGCCGTGGCCGCTCATGACGTTGTGCAGGCTCGCGCCGCCGGGGACGAAGCCGCCGGCGCCCCCCTTCTTGGCGTCGTAGCCGCCGCAGATCAGGCCCATGAACTCGGACATGGTGTTGCGGTGGTACCAGGGCGGGCGGAACGTGTCCTCGCCGACGAGCCAGCGCGGCGGGAAGATGACAAAGTCGGCGACGGCGGTGCCCGGGTGGTCCGACAGGCCCGACAGCACGGTGAAGACGGACGGGTCCGGGTGGTCGAAGCTGATGGAGCCGATGGTGTTGAAGCGGCCCAGGTCGTACTTGTACGGGTAGTAGTTGCCGTGCCAGCCCACGACGTCGAACGGGGTGTGCCGCTGGCGCGTCGCGTAGAGGCTGTTGGCGAACTTGACCGTGACCAGGTGCTCGTGGGCGGCGCCGGCGCCGGCGCCGTCGTCAGCCACAGGTGCAAAGTCCTCGTCGAAGCTCGCCACGGGGGCCTGGAAGTCGCGGACGTTGGCGAGGCCGTTGGAGCCGATGGGGCCGAGCTCGGGGAGGACGAAGTGGCCCTGGTACAGCTCGAGGGCGTAGCCGCGGGCGGGCTTGCCTTCGGGCAGGTAGACGGCGAACTTGACACCGCGGGGGAGCACGGCGATCTCCATGGGGCGGACGAGGAGCCAGCCCAGCTCGGTGCGGATGTCCAGCACGCCGTCCTGCGCGACGAGGAGGAGGTCCCCGTCGGCGGAGTAGAAGGCGTGGTTGGGGTCCATGGACCGCCCCGCCGCGAAGATGTACATGCCCAGCCCGGTCTTCATGGTGGGGTCGCCAGCGCCAGCTATCAGGTGTAGACCAGACACGAAGTCGGTGTCGCCGGAGTCGTGGTCAAAGGGGTCCCAGCGCAGCTGGTTTGGGATGTAGTGCATCTTGGTGGCGGCGGACTCCTTGAAGTCGACAGCCTGGCCGGGCTCGGTGTGGCCGTTGAGCGGCTGGTTTGTGGCGGGGGCGAAGGGAGGGTGTGCGCTCGAGGGGAGGATGCGGTAGAGCCATGTCTGCTTATTCTCGTGGCGAGGCGCGGTAAAGGCGGTTCCTGAGAGCTTCTCGGCGTAGAGACCGTGAGATGGCTTCTGGGGGGAGTTGTGGCCTACAGGGAGGGCGCCAGGTACTGCTTCGGTCCTGTGAGATCCAGGCGAGGGAGGAAGGTCAGCAAAGGTATTCCAGCCACTCCACTTTCATTGCAAGTAAGAATCCATTCGTTGGGAGAGTGGGAGAAAGGCTGGTTGGATCTTTACTCGAGGTAGGAGTTGAAGCCGTTTTGGTAACGATACTTCTCCTTGAAGTCGAATTGCGTCACGGGCATGTTGACTTGGCGGAGGACTATGGCTGTAATGTCTTTTTGCCTTCTTGTACCCTTAAAGAAGAATAATAACTGAGGATGACCAAGACGATGGAGAGGACGAATGACGATAATGACGACGATAACTACGACGACGACGACGACGACGACGATGATGATTGATGCGGTGGGAAAGAGTTCAGAGCCGACAGCACCACAAACAATCAGTCATTGCCGAAGAGAAGGGGTGAGACCGTCTTGTTGGAGAGATCTGCCATTTTCTCGTACCGTTCAGACGCAAAGCAGCATGCTTGCGCCCTTTCGCACCTCGCCCTTCGGCTCTTCCAGGCGTTGGTCCTGGTTTCTGACGTTTGACCCCGAGCAGTGCATTACAACCTTCTTCTACCGAAGGGCCCCCCTTCGATTCCGCGGTATGGTGCGGGGCGGCTAACATCGGCGGATGCGGGGTTGATGGCCGCTCTCAAGGATCCACTGTCGAGATCGCGGGGCCGACTCAATCCGCCCCACTGACTATACCGCCTTGGGAGGAGGGGGAGAGAGGGGGGAGAGGGGGTAGCTTTGCTCAGTCTGAATCCAGATGATACACGAGAGGAGAAGGATCTCGAAGAAGGATGACGGAAGGGAGATTATTCTACCTCTCCCTCTCTCTTTCTCTGTCTCTGTGTGTGTGTATTTGAAAGTACAGAGAAAGGAGGACTGGTGATGCTCCTAGCGGACAGATTCATGCCTCTTCCTATATGTCGGTGGTAAATTCGTCCGCTGCATTCCCAGTCCCTTCCTCCTCCTCGTCCTCCTCCTTGAACGCAGGGAAATTACTCGCTTTGCCCAGAAAATAGACACCTTGTAGATCTAGTGTGGTTGTGTGCGTGTGCGCGTGCGCGTGCGCGTGTCGCCTCTCGTCAGTCGTCATTTCAGAGGCGAGTCTGGTGTGATGAAGTGGCATGGGGCAAGCCTGTGCGATGTCAGCAGAGGCCACCGTCTATGCACACCCTCATTCAGCTCAGAGGGACTTTTCTTGTGCGATTGCTCACTTGCCCAGCGACAGATCCTATCAGTCGCGTCTCTCTTTTGGGTGTTGTATTTATATACGGAACGCCACGAGACGGGCAATAGGAAGGTAGAGCCGGCCAAGGATTGAGATGCAGCACCAGATGCGAAGACGGCCACTGTCCGTAACTGAGAGCCAGATTACCTGCATCACTACCAATGTTATCGGGAGAAAACAACGGTCCATTTTATAGCACTGATGCAGCTAATCTGCAAAAGGCCGACGGCTCACTGAAGATAGAGGCTAGTCATAGATATGAGGTTCCAACTACTGCAGCCAGCTGTGTCAATGTGACTGCTCCAAGCGGCCAAAGCACGACAACATATCATGGCAGTCTCAGGCTCCGCGAGGCAGCCTGTCAAGGCCAGACTGCGCAGAGCCTGCCACCTGTGGCCTGCTTGCATACGAGGCTGGTCTACTCTTCGCCCTTGTTCTTCTTCTTCTTCTTACCACCGGTAGACTCGACCTCTGGAGTCGATGTCAGGTGCACCACCAACCGGGTCTTGGACTCCTCTGGGTCGTACTCGAATCCCTTGAGGTAGGCCTCGGGGAGCTCGTCATCTTGCTGTTAGGTGGGAAGAAGGTCAGCGAGGTGGGTTGAGAGAAAGAGATAGGCAGAAGGTAGAGAATTCTGCTTGGGGGATGGGGAGGGCGAAGGAGCCGGACGAACCTTCTTCTTGTAGGGCTTGTGGATGGCATCCATTGCATCCTTGATGGTGACACCCTTGAGGTTCCGTGCAGTGACCTCCAGGCCCAATGGGAAGTGCAGATCAATCTTCTTGATTGGCGGCTCGGTCAGGTGGAGCTTGAGGATGTCCTTGTCCTCAATGGTGTTTGGTGACGTGTTGATCTTCCTGCAGAGGACACCACGGGGCCCCAGGTCAGCCTGCGGTCGTCGAGCATCAGCAGCACGTTCTGACTTACCAGCCCGTCTTCTGGGTCTGCTTGGCAATCTCGATGATCTTTCCTTCCTCGACTGTTGTTCAATGCTGTCAGCCAGGTCCGTCCCTCTGCAGCTGAAAAGTCACCAACGAGGAGGCTTACTGAGGTCCTCGAGCTTGAACACTCCGGCGGCGGCCACAGTGCTCTGCCGGGGCTTCTTGACCGCCTTGGCATCCTTGACGTCGACGCCATCGACGGCGGAGTCAACCTTGGCGAGTGGCTCTGTCATGATGACCGAGAGGGATGTGGTGCGAAGTCTGAATGTGGTTGTTGTTCTGGGTGTGTATGTGTTGTCGGAGCAATCAGTCAATCTCGGAAGATCAGCTGATCGTATCCACGGTGTTGATGAGATGTCTTGAATTGAAGGCCGGGTCGGTGGGTGCTTTGATCTGAGCTGGAGAAGAGCAGAACAGAGCGGCGGCAAGGGAACAGAAGAGGGGAAGACGAGCTGTTCAAGTACAAAAAGGAGGGGAAGGTGGGAAGGTCATAGGTCACGTCCCCCTGTTCCTCGCATTCCGCATTGGCATTGGTCCGTTGCTTCTCTGAGCAGGGCAGGCACATTGCATTGTCGAGTCTCATGTCATCACGCGAGAGAGGAGGCAGGTAGCGAGGGAGCCTTCCCTAGCAGCCGTGGCGGCCTACTGTACTTTGGTACATACATAGTAACAGCAAGCCGCAGCAGCAGCAGCAGCCCCACCATTAGCAGCACGGCAGGAACGGATGAGTGGCGGGCCCCCTCCAATCAATGGCGTGAGCTTCTCTCAAGCGTGTGCCAGGTTGAGTGAGGGAGGGGGGCCCCTTCCTTCTTCTCCTATGTACTTGTTGTGTGCGTGTGCTCATCAGGCGGGGTAACCTGACGCACCTGCCGGCTGCCACCAAATCACCTTCGTCCCTTCCCACACCAGCTGAGGGTGGGGCTGGCTGGCTGGCCGGCCATTGCACCTGCTCTACACAAGTGCCAGAGCACAGCAGAGGCTACTGACATGCCAATTCCATCACCTCCTCCTCCTCCTCCTCCGCCCATCTCTGCCCACTACAACTGCTTCTGTTGCTTCTTGTCCTGGAGGAAAAGACATTGGCATCAGCACATCAGCCCATCGCGTGACCCAGGAGGGACTACTGCCAGTAATGGAGCAACGGACGATCAGCTCAGCAGCCAGCCATGCCCCCCCCCCCCCCACACCTGGGCGCTGGGCATTTCCGCGAGTGGGTAATACCGCTCCCCTGAAGAGAACTAGCCTGTGTAGCCTGTGTTTCCCTAATACTCCTTTTATCGCGATAAAAACCTGGGGAAAATCTGGGGAAATGCAGTAAGGGAACGACCCACCCACCCAAAGGCGCTGCCCTGGTAAGGAGCAATGGCCCCCGATTCTCTTGATTGGTCGCAGGCATGCTGAGGAGACGAGGTGTGGAATAGGATCGCAGACCTTGAGTTGTCGCTCAGAAGCCGCCTCTTTTCCTCCTTCGTCCGTGTGGACAGCGGGAACTGCTGGAATGCGTTGCTTCGGGAGGACACGGGGATACACCAAAACGTCATCATCCACCTACTGCTCCACTTTCGTTGCGCCCTCCTCTGGCCTGATGTGTCACACCACCTCGCCGTCCCGGTGCGAAGCTCTGGCGTGCTTGCGTGCCTGCCATAGGAGCTTTCCGCCCTGGACCTCCGCCCTTGCAGGACACCGCCGCGACGGCGCTGAAGCAAGTGTCCACTGGGAGCAGACGATGACAGGGCGTCCCCAGGCTACGATGGCACGACATCCAACGTCTAGCCCGTTCTCTAGTGCACTCGCTTCACAAGGGGCAATCAATTGGCTGGGGCGTATTGATGGTTCATGTTGGTATTGCTATGGATGAAACCGTACAAGGCCAAAGAATAACACACGCGCTCGCTCCTGACCCTCCCCAGATCACCCTGACGGTGTAATTTCGGGTGGCTGTTTGGCTGTCCCGTCTCAGAGTGCCTGCCACTCCGCCTTATGCGCCTCTACATAATCCGCAAACCCGAGTGGCTCTTTGCCAGAGTACTTCTTGATGTTTGCGGCAGACTCACGGTGCAAGTCTTCCGAGAAGAGGTAGTTACGGTCAGTGGAGTACTCGTCGACCTTGATCAGGTACTCGGCGATCGGAGCCGGGAGGTGGTTGGCCTGAGCCGTCTCGAGGAACTTCTCCTTGGTGATGGGGTTCGAGTCGATATCGTGACGACCGGTGATCTTCTTGATGATTGCCCAGCTCTGCGCCTTGGTGATCAGCTCCGGTCCCGCCAGGTAGATGATCTCCTTTCCATCCGAGGGCCTCTCCACGAGCACGGCGGCTCCCACCGCGCCCATGTCCTCCGGGGTGATGTTGTCGACCCAGGCGTCGTCCCGGAGATGCGTCGCCTTGGGTGGCTTCGCAGACCGGTCGAGGAAGTTCTTGAAGTAATTGCTAGCGAATGCGGCGGGCCGCAGCGCCGTGAAGTAGGGTATGCCCACCTCCTCCGCCGCGATTTCGACCTGGGCGTGGGCCCAAGGAATGAGGGCCTCCTGCGGGATCTTGCGAAGCTCGTGGGCCGGCGTGATCGAGAAGCTCGACAGGAAGACAACACTCTCGACGCCGGCATCGCGCAGCGCTTGTAGCGCCCCGCGCATGGAATCCGACGCCCCGTGGATCCAGTAGATGTACGCGGCCTTGGCCCCAGACTCTTGGACCGCCCTGGCTACAGACGCCGGGTCTGTGAGATCGGCCTGGACACGGGTGAAGTTGCCAGACTTCTCGACGTCGGCGGGAATCTCATGATTGATCTTGGCGGGGTCCCGCATCGCCAGCCACACCTTGGCGCCGCGCTTGTTGGCCTCGAGGGCGACGTGAGCGCCCACGCCACCAGTGGGACCAAAGACGATTACGTTGTTGTACTTGCGGGAAGACATGACTTTGCCTTTCCTTGTTGTTTCTCTTCTTTCTTGAATTTTGTGCTTAGGAATGATGCTCAAGAGATGCAGTCGTCCGAACTCTGGGAGGACCACCGGGGGCTATTTATCTATACAATAACCATCACTGCATCCGGTCAGGTGTTGTCCAACCTCTAGCAAGGTGCAACCTGTTGCGGCGGTGTGTCTCACAGTATCAAGCTGTGTGTTGCAGCACGGACCTGGTGCGAACACGTACTTATCTCCAGAGTGTAATCACCGACGACCACGGCTCGCCCTCGGGAACACTTTTGGTCCGACCCTCAGCTCGGGCAGCTCGTCACGAGCAGTTCTCCGAACGGTGACAAATGCAGCCTGCGTTCGGGACCTACGTTCGCTCACCTGTCCGTTGAGATGCTGATCTGGCATGAGAAGCAAACTAATTCATCCGGCTCCAATCCGACCTCGCCATAGACGGGCTGATGCATTACGACTTACTGTGACGTTCTGCCGCGCCGGGCCCGGGCGTCCGTGACGCGCTTCTGTACCTTCAGTATCGACCGGACTTATCATGTTGCTTACGAATAAGCCGGCAATGGGCAGATGATCTGGAGATCGCATCCTTCACACCTTTTTGGCGACAATCCAAGCCAAATTTAATTTAATTCAATCCTTCACGAGGCTATCACCTGCGCCTGGGCACCGTCTAGGATCTGGATCCGGATCCGGATCAGGACCATGTCTGGCCTCCGCGGGCGCATCGCCTGAGGACCCTTTCAGGGGCGAACTTTGCATCGCCTGTCCCCCATCATCTCTCGTCATCTTCAGTCGCCTCTGACTTGTCCAGTCCTCCTGCCACCCGCTATTCTTCCACCCTTCCTCCTCCTCCTCCCCCTCCTCCCCCTCCTCCTCCTCTTCTTCCAAGTCGTCCACAGGCGCCTCCACCGTCGGCCGTCTCCGCCTCTCCATCCTAATCCCGCGAGCACCGTCCTTGGACCGGTCGCCCGTGCCGAGGCGGAACACATTGCCAAATATCTTCTCCAGCATGATCCTCAGCGCAGGCAGGCATGAGCAGAGGACCCCCGCGGCAAGCTCCGCGGTCGTCCAGTAGACGACGGGGACGTACTGCCACGTAGGATCATGCAGGCTGCCGAAGACGTACAGCGTGCGCAGGCGGATGATGGTGGCCACGAGACCCAGCCCGCCGACGGCGAATATGAGCGCGATGAGGACCTTGCGCCTGCGCGAGATGTTGAGCCTCCACAGCATGCCCACGGGAAGCACGATGAGGATGACGTCCTGCGCAACGGCGAGGCCGGAGTTGGCGTACGCAAGAGCGGCGACGTCGAGGCATTGCCCGTTGGGGATCAGGAGCCGGCTCCGGTCCCAAAAGTAGGCGACGGGCCGGCACGAGAAGATGGTAGCCACGAGGATGGCGATGCTGGGGAGGAGGATGAAGAGCAGCGCGGCGTGGCAGGCGAGCCGGAAGGGCTTGTGGGGGTCGAAAATGCGCAGGTACATAGAGATGATGGAGGTCTTGATCGCGGCCAGCGCGGCGACGTAGAAGATCTCGGAGACGTAGACTGGTGCAGCAGCAGCAGCAGCAGGCTGGGTCAGCAGGGGGAGAGAGAGAGACACAGAGAGGGTGTGTGTTTGTATGTATGGGGGAAGGGGCGGGGATTATCTCGGAAGTCGTACGGTAGGGAGGGAGGCTTACATAGTATCAGGATCTCCTGCAAAGCCCCGTCGGCGAGATCCCATACATGGCTGCCAAAGCCCAGACGGGCCACTATGTGCGCCACCATGTCAGTGGAACGGCTCTCACAGAGCAGACATGCAGACAAGACACCACAACGGGATGACAGAAAAGGAAGAGAAAGAAGAAAAAAAGAATCCTACTACTCACTACGCAGCGCACAGGCGAACAGTACCGCGGCCAACATGATCGAGGAGATGATGATATAATCCTCGATGCAAAACGTCCTCGACATGGCCTTGGACATGACGCGCAGGAGGACGAAGAGGGCGGAGACGGACCAGAGCACCGACATGATCACGATGACCTGCCCCGACCGGGAGGCGTGCGAGTAGTTACACTCTGAGGCCTCGAGCCGAGATACTTCTTTTTTTTTGGGGGGGGGGGGGGGGTTTAGATGTCATGTTAGCTAGACTGTCTTTCTTCTTCCTTTACGTTCTCTTTTCTTCTTCTTTTTCTTTCTTCACTCTCATTTTAATTTTCATCCTTTTTTTTCTCTTCTTTATATTCTGTTGTGCTCTCTGTATGACGACCATGCGATACAGCACGCCGGCCTGCCCAACCAGCCAATCGGCCCTGGCGGCGGAGGTGACTTGAGACATGTGCTATTGGGGGGGGGGGAGGAGGGGGCGTGGGGGGTTTGTCCTTCGACAACCCACACAAGACTTGCAAATGTTTGTGCAGGGGACCAAGACATGAAATTGACCAAGAAAGGAAACAAAACAGAAAAAAAGGGTAAACGAACCGAGAAATTCCTGCATGGTACAATTGGCCATCAAACAGTCCAACACGGCATCCGCCAGGGCGGTGCTCTCACACTGGCACGCGACATCCGTGACGCTGCAGCTCGACCGGCTGACGCCCCCGAGGAGGCAGGTGAGCTGTGGTTCAGGAGCGGGTCAGTCTCCTCTCCGTGGGGGTGTGTGTGTGTGTGTGAAAGTTTTTCTGTTGGGGTTAAGAGAAGATAGGGCCAGGGGGGACGGACGGAAGGGGGACCAAAGAATAAGAGAAAGGAAAGGTTCGAGAGAGAGAGGGAGAGACGAACTCCACATGATGAGAGATTCCCTACTGAGGTCTGGGCTGCCACGGGAGTGGACCCGAATGCGAGGACGAGGAAGAAGCTGAAGAGGAGGATGAGGAGGCGGCTGCTGGTGGTGGTGGTGGTGGCCAGGGAGGAGTATCTTCGAGAAGTGATGATAGCGGTGGTGGGTCTGGCCCGGAGATTGGGCGCCAGGCGGAGGAGGAGGAGGCGTATCACCGCCATGCTGCGTGGGATTGCTGCGACAGCGGTGACGAGTGCGTCGAGGCCGCGGACCCCCCCATGTGTGTGTTGACGACCGCCTGATGTCCCAACAGTAGCAGTATTATTGAGAAAGGTTCTTGTGTGGCGTAGATAAGAAGGGAGAAGGGGGGGGGGGTTCGAGAGATTTTTTTCAAAAAAGAACAAGTCTGAGGTAGTAAGTAGGTTGGCGGCCGAGGATGTGAGGAGAAGGCTGCATTCGGTACAGCCCACCCAAAACAAAACCCCTGCCGGCGTCCGATGTAAAGGGTTATAGGCGAATCGGTCGTACCCAGCTGGAGTACTGGATTGAGTTTATGGAACGGCTAGAAGCCAAGGCATAGTATTGCTCGGAGATAAAAATGCGATCGCCTTGAGGAGGAGTCGTGGATCTATATGTTCTTCCGTCTCTTCCAGATGGCCGTGGCGAACAACAAGAAGGCAAGTTGAGTTGTGTGTTTTTTTGCCTTTTTTTTTTTTGTTTTTTTTTTTTCTTTTTTTTTTTTTGGCGCAAAGGTTTCGCAAGAGGCTCAGATGGCTTGGTTGGGGACCATGTATTTGTCCGCCGAATTGCTATTTTTCGCCGTCCGGATGTCTCAGCAACAACACATGATCTCCATATTCCGTTTCCGGAACAAGAATAAGTCTCGACTCTTGCTGACTCGGGAACTCACGCAGAGGAGGGGCAAAGGCGACCGAAAAGTCGACGCAATAAATGTCTGGCAGTGAGATGAAAGATAGAATCACCACAAAAAAACAAAAAAAAACCGGCAGTAGAACTGATGGGCAGGATAGCTTCAGAGTCAGTCAATTAGAGATCAAACAGCTGGCTGAATGAAGGGAATGAATGGTTCAGCATCAAAATCAAGCAAGCTTGTGAATCTGGACATGCTCTTGTATATGAGGTTTGGTCGGAACGGCGCCCAGATTATGAACTATCCTCTCTCTTTCCCTTTCTTCCCCCTTGTTGGTGGGTGTGGAGACCTATCTCAAGTGAATGGACGGGGCGTCCCTCCTATCTTGGTATATTTACTCAACGGTTTATGCCGTTTATGCTCGACCCCGTACGGCGGAGGGATGGTGTGTTGCATGTCAAGACACACACACACACACACACACATACACAAGAAAAATGACCTATCCCGCCATGCCAAGCAACGGGAAGTAAAAAGAGGCCCCATCGAACTGCCGCCGCCTGCGCGCGAGGGAGAAAGCGGATCGTGGAGGTCTGGCATGAACAACGCCGGGCCGCAGGGCTAGACCCAATCTTAATGCGACGTAAACCGGGCCTACGGTTTGGCCCTAGAGAGATTACATAGAAGCTCAGAGTTTACCCCCGGGACTCCCCTCTAGGTGTCCTTACTGTGTAGGCTTTTGCTATTCCACTACGTACCAAGTAATCTTGGGGCGTGGTCATCACAGGGCCCTGGGATGATTGGCGCTCTGGGTAGCAGAACAACCGTGTGATGGTGGCTGTAGGAAAGACTTACCTCGACGCACGAAGGATGAGAGGGGAAAGGAGCGAAAAATTAAACGGGGTCCGAACACGTATCCTCGTCTTGAGAACAAGTGCGAGAGAAACGAAAGGGACAGGAGTCTTTTCTTCTTTTTTTTCTTTCTTTTTCTTGGTGACGCGGTGGTTTCGAGCGATCATGGCCCTTTGCTGAGCCCATATTAAATCAAGCATTGAGCGCACTAGATCTCTTGAGCCAAGGCGGAAGATCCCTTTGCCAAGACCTTTGTACCAGTAAACGGCAGCATCAACAGTGGACTTTGCCGCCATGCCTGTACGGTCTGGTAGCTGCGGTTCAGCTGATGGCACGGCCCTCTGTTGTAGCGAGGCTGGGGATCGCGGATATCGCTCCCAGTGCCCGAAGTGGTGAATCTGCCGCAGGAGCACGGTCGATGCTCTGTCAACCCTCCTTGTAAAAATGTCCAAGCATTGTAAGAAGAAGAAGAAGAAGAAGAAGAAATCTGGCTACATATTCTTGTACGCGGCACTTCCTGGAGACTGGTCGGTGACAGTTCCTACAACGAGGAATGAGGCAAGTGGGGCCAGGCCTGTATGTACATATAGAGGCCCGGAGTGGGCCATGGCGTGTGGGACGTTCGCGGGTCTACCAGGCGGATATCGCATCTCCGATGCAGATCTCTGAACTGAGAAAATTACGGTACTGTGGCGCACATAGTAGTACTACTCTATGCTGGCTAGTCGGTGAAGATATGTTGCTCACGTTGCCCCGGCGGCCATCTGTATCCATGTCCCATTCGCGAGCCAGGTGCCACCCATGGTATAGTCGCCCATCTCCAGCCCATACGCTGCCGATAGCGCAAAGAAGCCAAACCGAAAGTATTCAGGCTCGCCGGCAATCGCCCTCTGCCAGGTGAAGGAGCGCTCGTCCTGGCTGGACGAGTAGTCTCGGTATCGCTCGACGTCATTGACGAGGACGCTGGTCCCGTTCCAGCCCACAGGGACACCTGGCCACGTGAAGGTGATGCTGGACACCGTTGCGTTGAGCGCAGTGATCACGGGCAGCGCTGAGCCGTCCAGCGCGTCGCCCTGCAGCTCCGCGGCCGTCTGCAGGATCGCGTCGAAGCCCCACTTGGCGACGCCGTTGATGAAGAGCCCCACGAGGATGCCCTGATAGACCAGGCTGGGCCGGGTCTGCATCGAGGTGCCGGGGATGAGGAGGAGCCCCAGGATGTAGTGGTGCAGACGGAGGTCCTCCTGCGGTATGGCTGCCAGCAGGCCGATGATGATGCCAAGGCTCACGTAGAGCGCCAGGTACCGCAGCAGCCGTCCCTCTCGCCGGAATGCCCATGCCTGTCCGATGAAGGCGCAGAGGAGGACGACCACGATGATGACGAGCGAGGCCAGCGCGCCTGGTTCCTGCCGGATATCGTGTGCAGTGAGCCTCTCGAGCGGGATCAGCTCGAAGGTGTAGTCCGCCAGCACGGCCACCCAGCACGGACCAAGCCACAGGACCGTCTTCTCGAGCTGGGCGGTAAGATCGTGCAAGGTACGCCGGATATAGAGCCTATACATGACCATCGAGATGAACAGCGCTGGCAGGAGCTTGCCCATGGCCGTGGACACCAACGTCGCAATGCTGGCGTACTCGGGCGTATCCGTAGCCAGCGCCGCCTGGAGGTAACACCCGATGATCGTCGTGTAGAAGAACACCGAGGCAGATCGGGTGAACAGGGACAACAGTGTCGTGTAGACGACAGACACGGCGAGCAAGTCCCAGGAGAGGTCCCTGCAGGAAGCAGTTGTCGATGTAAAGGTGAAGGACGACGGGAAGCTCGAGTCGAACCCGATGCTCGAGATGCCATTCCGTGTCACGGAGGGATAGTTGCTCTGCTGGCCGATGAGGGACACAACACCACAGCCGCCTGCGCTGTTGGTGATGACACCAGCATGAATGGCGGCAGAGCATATAAAAGAGTCGCCGCGATAGGTAAAGTCATGGGTTCCATCCGAGGTTGGGCCGCCGACCACCAGTGGTTCATAGATGACTTCTTGCGCACCGACTGCACGAGGATTCTGCACCTCCTCACCGAGGCAGTTCGCAGGACATCGGAAGGCGAACGAGCTGTCAGCAAAGGGCAGGCAATATGTGCCATTGAGCCCACAATCGTTATTCTCCTCCCTGTTCCTTACAAGTCAGTACGACAAACAAACACCAAGCCCCAGTGATTGGACCACCACAAGAAAGGAAAAGGGGAGGCCAAACCAGAACACGCCACCGCATTGTATCTGAACTGGTTGGCCATAGCCGTTCACATCATCAGCCACCGCCGACTTGTGGAGCACAGCACCAAAGGTGGCGATCCAGCAGATGTAAAAGAGGAAGAGGGCCAAGATGCGCTGCCATTGTCTCGGGCAGAACTTGTCCACCAGCCGCAGCGGCAGATGCTGAAGACGAGGCAGGACTGGTCGTATCTTCCAGATCCTCGGGGGGTTGGGTCCCTTCAGATAGGTGCAGATCGCATCTGACCTGCGCTGGATGGACGGTGGAAGGCGTCTCTTCAGCTTCTCCAGCACGAGGCTGCCGTGTCCGCTGACGCCCGTCTCCTCGGCGCTTCCCGTCGACGATGGCTGCGATGAGGCCGCCCTCACCTCGTCGGGGCTGTCTCTGGTCTTCTCGAATGCCTTGTGTGCGCTTTCGTCGGTGGTTGTCTGCCTCACGCAGCTCTCAGGGTCTCGTAGCAGCGCATCTGGACCAGCCATCTCCACAAAGTTCAGCACAGTCACCGCTTTCGACAGGCGTCGTTGGCTTGGTATGCGTCGAGAAAGGTCACCCTAGATGACCACTCATTGCCGACAAGAGGTTTGATGGATAGTGGTCGGTATCCGCTGTGCCGTATTGCCGCGTTGCCGCGTTGCCACCCCTTCTTTTCGTCGCGTGTGCGTAATCCTCTCCAAGCTGAAACGAGGTCAAGTCTGGACCGCTGAACCAACATTCCCGAGCAGAGAGAGCCGGGGTCATCTCGGAGCCGTGTCGGCTTGCGAAAGAAGCCCTAGGCCACTTAACGCCACGGCATATCATGGTGAGGTGTTGAGCCAAAGACTGTTGAGGCCAAAACTGGGTTGATTTATCATGTCGTGGGTTCACGAGGTGATTTTTTGCTTGTATTTTTGTCTTCTTTCTATCTTATTAAGGTGTTGAGTTGAGTTGGGAAGGAGAGAGGGGCGGGTTGTCATAGCTCAAAGTATGGGCTGTCATCGGGCAGGTGCGTTGAGGTGCAGTCAGGGTTAGGGCAGACCAAGGTTAGGGTCGTCCGAGCCACTGGACAATAGCAGATCTTCATCTTTTCAACCACCGTCGTCAACATTGCATCGCCAGCTCTCTCTCTCTCTCTCTCTCTCTCTCTCTCTCCCCCTCATCTCCCTTCGGTCCTGATATCTCAAGAACCTCAAGCTTCTTCATGGGCACTTCGACCAGAAGCAAGCTCTTTTGGCTGAGATGCCCCTCGCTGCAGGTCGGAATCGATGCCCACCTCCCTCCATCGATCTTCACCTCCTCCTCCTCGGTCACCTCTTCCAGAAGACATTGGACTGATGATCATGGATGGCAGATAGTGAGTACAGCGCACCGGCTGGTCCACTCAATGCTGCTTTCCACTCAGGATAGGACATTTGACTATGCACGACAGAGACACGGTGCCCGACACATACCGTCATGCTGGCGTCTACATCCTAGGCTCATCACCGGAATAGCGAACACCGCCTTATCCCTACTGAATACCAGAGAGCACCAACACTCAGAGGACAAGGGCCCCCTTTGAAGTTCAGCCATCGTGTCGAGGTGGAAAAGTACCAGTGGAAGATACCCCTTGGGGCCATCGAGGCTCTCCATCCCGAGAACTCATCTCCCCGGTACTGATGTCGTCATCACGGCAAAGACGCCTGGACGATTTCTGGAAGTACGCGGGCAGAGTGACTGCTATGAAGATCGCAGCCAATGTCACACTCGTCCACAATACAATATTCATCGATGGGTTCAAGCCTGTGGGCTTCGAGACTGGTCCTGAGCTTGACAGCCTAGTCGCTTTGCACTCTGTAGCGACGCGTGGCCGCGGCAGTTTCCCGATAGCCAGAGACACTACCTTTTTCCTTCGGGCCTGCTTGGCACGACTCAACATCGTCGGCGTGACCAGCGTCGACACCAGTTTGCGGAGAGACACCGCTCCAGATGCGGCGCCGAAGAATCTGGCAGCCAGCGTCACACTCTTCGGCCAAGTACTGCCTCCTCCAGACGGCCTGCTGGGCTCCCGAGACATGTATCAACTGTCGCTCCGCCGGTGCCTGCACCTCATGAACGACCTTCAGAGGAACGGCTACATTGTTGAGCAACGCATGGAATGTTCTGTGAAGGTTTCGAGAATATGCTGCAGACGGCACACGGTGAGATGTGGATCCCTAATGTGTAATTCGATGTTGATCAAGATCGGATGACTTTACTTGTCAGAATCTGTCGATATGGACGTCAGGCCTTGCTCGCGCTGCGGGTCGAAAATCCCCAAGAGATGTCTTTGATCGTTTATTGCTCCCTGCCTGACATAATAATCTCCATGAAACACGGGTCAGATTGAGAGGGCGGTTGTGGATCCTCCGCACACTCTGACCTCACCGCCGGGAACCTCAACATGATATCCAGGGAAGAACGTCCAGACCAGTTGACAACGGAGGATACGAACGGCTTCATGAGATGCCCAAGTCTTGCCGACAACCGACTGCTGCTCGACTCAACTCTAATTTGATCAGAGACTGGACGGTTCTGCTCTGTTGTCGTGATTCCGTGCTGCGGAAGTGCCGGTCATGGGGCGGATCGCGGTTCGGTATGCTCCGAGCACCCCTTTTCAGGCGACACGCCGGTCCGCCACCCGTGGCGCTACCTTTTCGCCTCTCGACGGTATTGGTGGACATTTTGATGATGCCGGCATACCAGTCCCTCTTAACTGCTCATATCCAGCAACATGAATCCTCTTGAGCGCCAAGGGGAACGGAGGTTTTATGCTTCTTTTGAGTGGGCTTCCTATTAAGGGACGAACGCTGACACAATGGTACTGACATGCAACCGAGGACCCACAGCGTCTGGAATATAGGGAGCCTTGCCGATAAAAAGGAGTGGCACATGGGTGTGTTAGAAACGAAACAACCTCGTTAAGGAAGTAAAATAAAAATAAAAAGAGTGCATCTATCGTCGAGACTATATCTTGAGCCTCGTCCCCTTCGTTGGCTGGTTTGCAATTCGCCAAACGGACTTTTGCCTCCTCAGAACATCCTTCATCGGCGTTCTGCTTCCCCTCCCTTCCTTTCTCTTTTCTTTCAACCTTGCTGCTCTCCTCCTTGGATTGTTGACCGCTTTTTTTTTTTTTTAATCTCCAGCCATGAGGAAGAGCCTGGCATCCGCCCTGTCGCTGCTGGCCACCGGCGCCGCGGCTCAGCAGTCGCCCTATGGCCAATGCGGCGGTACCGGCTACACTGGGCTGACAAGCTGCACGTCTGGCTACGAGTGCACGTCACAAAATGCTTATTACTACCAGTGTGTCCCGGGGACCGCAACGAGTAGCTCACCGGCTCCGTCCACCTCGGTGGTGGCGACGACGACGGCGAGCACATCGTCAGTAGTTTCTTTACATCCTCTAGAGTTGCGGGCTGGCCCCGGTTCTCGGGAAGGTTCAGGAAGAGGAGGAAACGCGCGGGGTGGCGGGAATGATCTCCTTGCATCCTCCTCATCAGAGGCATCCGTCGTAACATTGGCCACATCTAGTTCCTCTGCGGTGACGACGTCCAGCAAGACCTCGTCCTCGACCGTGTCAAAGACGTCGACCTCGGTCGTCTCGACTGCGACCAGCGGCGGCACCTTCGCCACCACGGATGGGCTGCTCTTCAACATCGACGGCGTGACCAAGTACTACGCGGGCACGAACTGCTACTGGTGCTCGTTCCTGACCTCGGACGACGACGTCGACACGGTCTTCTCGCACATGGCCACTGCAGGCTTCAAGATCATCCGCGTCTGGGGCTTCAACGACGTCACCTCCGTCCCGTCCAACGGCACAGTTTACTTCCAGTACCTCTCCTCTAGCGGCTCCACCATCAACACGGGCGAGTACGGCCTGGAGAGGCTGGACGCCGTGGTCGCCGCCGCCGAGACGTACGGCCTCAAGCTTATCATCAACTTTGTGAACAACTGGAGCGACTACGGCGGCATCGCGGCCTACACCACGGCGTTTGGGTGCTCTGCTACCACCTGGTTCACTGACTCTACCTGCCAGGGACAGTATCAGACCTATATTGAGGCCGTTGTTAGCAGGTACAAGACCTCCACAGCTGTGTTTGCGTGGGAGCTGGCCAACGAGCCCAGATGCACTGGGTGTGACACGTACGTTCCCTTTTATAAATGACTACAGCACCTGCTTGAAAGACAAAAGGAGAAGACACAGAGAGTCTGTGGACTGACACACGGGACAGATCTATCATCTACGACTGGGCCACCAATACATCGCAATACATCAAGTCTCTCGACTCGAACCACATGGTCACCATGGGCGATGAGGGTTTCGGGCCTCTGACTGGAGGTGACGGGTCGTACCCTTACACGACAGATGCAGGCGGCTACACCTGGGCCGATGATCTGAACATCACCACCCTGGACTTTGGCACATTCCACCTGTACCCTGACAGCTGTAAGTTCCCTCGCCCTTTTGAAAAGAAAATTACCCTGCTCCGCGAAAAGAGAAGAAACAAGTGCTAGGGCTGACCATATTTGGGGAAAATTCAGGGGATGAGCCCTACAGCTGGGGCGATCTCTGGGTCACCACACACGCGGCCGGTTGTGTGGCAGCGGGCAAGCCGTGCTACCTTGAGGAGTACGGTGGGGGCAACAACTGCACCGTCGAGAACCCCTGGCAACAGTACGCCCTCAACAGCTCTGGCATCGCCGGCGACAGCTTCTGGCAGTACGGAGACACGCTCCCGAGCTGCAGCTGCGAGACCTCAGACGACGGCAACACGGTCTACTATGAGGAGGGCAACTGGGACTGCATGGTTGTGGATCACATCGACGCCATCGACGCGCTGTACCCATCCAAGGTCTGATGAGAGGGATGATGAGAGAAGGCCCCCCTAAAAAAAAAATTGAAAAAAAAGGAGAGGCCGCTCTCTCACGTGGGAATCGTGTCCCTCGTTCACTTCGCTGTATATATATACATATTGCCCACCACCGTATCTACAGAGCATCATTGCAATATTCTCAACGGGCAGTGAAGAATACCAGTGCCATGTGTTCGTTTGCACTATGCGAGTGTGTACAACTTTGAATTGAACCTGATGAGGAAAAGCATATATTTGTGTATTGAGATATTAGTATGTTCGTGTATCGCTAGGAAAAGATCATGGGTCATTTCAAAACTCAAATCGATAGGAGAAGAACATATTCAACGAGACCATCCAAAAGAGCAGGAGAAAATAAATCAATGATCACCTCATCTTCGAGAAAACAAGACGAGCCCACGCAAGCATCAGTCAGACATGATTGAACGACTCCCAGACGACCCCGAGGAATCGGAATCGGAATCGGAATCAGAGTCGGAAGCAGAACTGGAATCAGAATCAGACCCACTATCATTGCGGTGCCACTCACCCAGACACTTCTCGCCAGCAACATCAGTCAGCCCCGTGAGCTTCGTCAGGAGATCCGCAGTAGTCACGCCTTTCACCTTCTCCGCCTCGCTGACAAAGTCCACAAACGACAGCTCCTTCTCCTCGGCCAGACTCATGTCGTACAGCCGGCGGCGGGGGCGCCACCTAATAGGCTTGGGGGGGCAGCGAGAAGCAAAAGGGGGAGGGGCAGAGGAAGGAGGTCCTGCGATGTTTATGTATCCGGGCCCATATGGGGGCTGTGGTGGCATGGGTGGTCGCATGGGCGGTGGTGGCATCTGTGGCGGCGGCGGTCGTGGCATTGGCGGACGGCCTGGCATCACGACGGGTGGACGCCCCATCCCGACGGGTGGTGGCGGAGGGCCCGGGCGCATCACCGGTCGGGGACCTCGAGGGTATTCAACAGAGTATCCGTGTGGAGAAGGCTGGCCGATACGACCAGGCACGGCCGGTGTGACCCCGGCCAAGAAATTTCGCAGCCGCCCGGCCCGCATCTGCCTGTCTGTCTCCTCGGACTCATCCTTGTTACTGGGAACGAGGAAGGGGGGATTTTGAGGGTAGAGGCGCCGCAGTGGGTTCAACTCGATCGGCCAGAGTTTCATCTCGATGCTGTCGCCTGGCTTGACGCTGTTGGTCCACAGGCGGGGGAGTATGTTCTCGCCCTTGGCGTTGCGAAAGTCATAGTGCCCTTCCAGAACATGCGGTCCGATCTCAGCAACAGAGACAAAGAGGTCCAGGACTATATCCTTCACGTTCTGGTTTTTTGTTTGTATCCTGTTAGCATTCCTCTGGACGAGATCATTCATGTATGTGCTTCTGATCGGCGGTGGGGGAGGTTGGTTCTATGAAGGAGTGCATCACATACCTGCCATTCCTTGCCGACCTCAAAGGGGATACTCATTTTGCGGCCCAGCACGTCCGTGAACGAGATGGGCGCTTTCTCCTTTTGTATGGAGAAGAAGACAATGGTGAAAGAGTCGGCATCATCGTCACGAAGGAGTTCCCGAAACGCCAGGCAGACCCTCTCCCGGCTCTGCAGCCTGTTGGCCGCGGACACCACGTCGTCTATGATGTACTGTGTGCGCGGTCCTCCCACGATATACCGACCAAAGGTTCGGAGCTCGTTGTCTTTTCCACCACCCTTGATCTTCTTGAGACCGGCCTGAAGGCGCTGGTGGCCAAAGGGGACCTTCATCGGCGTGCTGTACGGCCTCCCGCGGGTGACCCAGGCCTCAAGCTTCTCGCTCGGCCAGTCTCTGGAGAACTCATCATCCCTGCCAAAGATGCGCTGTGTCCATTCCGCCATGGTATCAGAGAGGTTCTGGCCCACCTGGCTGAGCGCGGAGGACACCTGGGGGCCAATCTTCTTGACGCTCTTGTGAGGCTTGGTGTCTTGAGGGTGGATGAACACGTTGAGCTTCTTGGACGGACCTGCTCTGTTGTTGCCAGGCGCACCCTTATCAGACACAGCGTCTCGTGCATCAAAGAAGTCGACAACGTGTGGTGGTGGCGATCCTATTTCAGCAATTTGAAATTAATCAACATGTCTTGGCCTTGTAAGAAGGTTCTAGTCATGAAATTACTTACCGCTCTTTACAGGAGGATGGTTGACAGCAGCGGGCTCACCGACGACTGTCCGTCCTGATGTGGTAGAGCTCGTGGTAGAGGCATTGTCCTCTGCTCTCTTCTTCGCGAGGCGCTCTCGACGGCGTTTCTCCTTCTTCTGCTTCTTGGCTTCCTCCTTGGTCAGTCTCCCCTGTGCGCCACGCATGTAGTACAGGGCAGATCTGATTGTGACCTCGGACTCGAAGGCTCCATTTTGACGCTGGGTTGTGCTGTGTGTGGGGGCACCGTATTAGTGAACGCTCATTTATTACCAAATTGATGTGGTGGTTATACATTCGAAGAGGTGGGGGGGGGGGGGGGAGGGATGCGTTCTTACTCATTGTGCAGCTGTGCAAGCTTGCCTATGTACAAGTGCATGAAAAGGGCTTTATTGACCCATTTGATCTGGTCATGGCAGCGTTCAAAGCGGACCTCAAGCCACTTCCGCTGACCACGGATTTTGGAGATGAGACCTAGGGTCTTGACCGAGTACAAGTCAGGAACCGGCCCGATGAGTATGTCCGACTTGTCCTCCTCTTCATCCTGATCGCTGTCGTCGTCGCTGTCAGAGTTGGAGTCGGAAGACGCCTGCCTATCAGAGGCCCTCTGAACCAGCAAGATCATTGCCTTGAAGATGAGGCTACACTTGATGCTGAGAGCCTCAATGCTCTCACATCCCGCTGGCGTGAAGACCTGGGAACCACCGCTTGCGGCTGTCGCCACACCACCACACGCCTCTCTGCCACCGAGGAAAACCTGGAGCTGTCGAAGCGCCGAGTTGCTCGCCTCAATACAATAGGCTATGTCGGCCGTTTCTCCTTCAAACTGGGAACTCAACTCGGTCCAGGCATGGAAGATGTTGGCCAGCTGCTGGCCAAAAGCCAGAGTGCAGCTGATGCAGGTGCAGTCGGGATTGCCAGGCATCTTGGACAGTAGTAGTCCTGACCACGAGTTATCAACAGTGTCAGACTCGGTGAGCCAGTGTTGGGTGTAAAGTGTGGCAGCGGGGGAGTAAGAGAAATAAGGAGAGCTACATCAAGTGACACAACCACACGCCCTCGGTCCTGGACACGAAAAAGTAGGAGGAGAGGCTTCTGAAAGGAAAGCCCTCGAGTTATACTACATATTTATGGGCGAGCGCTATTGTGCGAGAGCCAGCTACCGACAAGAGGGGAAAAGGGAGACCTCATTACCCCCCTACAGCCTCATATAGGGGCCAGAACATGGGGAAAGAGGAGGGAGGGTGAACGATTCTGATCATTGGACAAACTAGGGAATCGACGATGTTTCTGCATGTGCAGTAGCTGTATTACTGACTACAAGGTGCAAAGCGAGCCAGCCAATCTTTTCCCGCAGAGCTTCTTGATCCTTCGGACTGCAAGTGTAGAAAAGAGGCACAGACACAAACCATGTCCTGGATACTTATGCCTTGGCAGCAAGCTTAATGCAATATGACGGAGGAGACGGAGTAGAGGGTGCAGAGAGGCGGGTTGCTCTTCTTTGCTGGTATTATAGCCTGGTAAGCGAGATAAGCATGTCCAAGATGAGTTGCATTAGTATCGTATGACGTGCTGTGGAGACGGAAGACTATAGAGCCGCATTTTGGAGGAGACTTTGCTGGGAGCCTTATCTGCCTAGAAAAGGGAAGTGAGAGGTATTGTACAGTGTTTTCCGGAAGCTCGCTTCGTTGGGGAGGTCATGCTGTGTGGATTTTCCTTACTTGCTGAATATTACCGGGCTGGTTAACGAGATACTATTAGGAGTTGATTTCAGAAGTCAAGAATAGAACCACAAGGAAGTAAGGTTGTTCATCTTGAATCTTATTATCGTTGAAATACGCATTGCAAAAGCTCGTGATGAATTGTGTTCTTGCACCCTTCCCTCCGCCTGCTTACGGGTCATCGGTAAATAGCGCCACTACTCACCACCCACCCTTTCTGATGACTGCAGTAATAGTGGGATGTTTCTTGAGAAACAGGATTCTGGAAATGATAGGCTAATAATGTGCAGAAATAATATGACGCATGTAGCAAGCGCCACTACTACTATTCTCTTTTCAAGGTCACAATGTAAGCCACGGGATGTCACGCTCAGGCCTCCTCTCTTTTTACTCTTGGGTCAATAACTAAACTCCAGGTGATCAAGCGCGAGTTGGATATTTTGGCTTGTGCATAATCTGGTCACCCGATCTAGTCGATCTATCAGAGCCTTAATAGCTACAAGCTCTTCTCCGACGCCTCAACATCAGCAAGATATTGTGCCCGCAGCCTCTCCCACTCCCCATCCGCCAACTTCCCCTTGAGGGGTAACCTGCCGCCCTCCAAGGTGCCCATGCCCGTCACGCGGTAGACAGCCTCTTTGATGCCGACGATGCCCGTCTTGCCAATATACTCCTCGGCCTTGCTGACCACGTACTGGAGTCTCTGCACCTCGGCCAGCGCGTCAGGCTCAACGGGTCTCTTCTCGGCGAGGTTCATGAGCCTGACGACGGTCTTTGGGTAGATGGCAGAGAGGCCGTCGATAACGCCCGCCGCCCCGAACAGGACGATGGGGCCGAGCTGCTGGCCGAATCCGCTGTAGACTCTGAATTTGTTGTGGTCGATTGCTGGGTCTAGAGAGACCTGGACGTGGTGAGACACGTTGCCATGGGACCTGCACGGGCTTGTCAGTAAAATTCATATATATATATATATTGAAAGAAAAGCGGGATTTTTCTTACATCTTGCATCCCACAATGTTGGGGTGCTGCGCCAGAGCCGTGTACGTCTCAGGTGCAACCACGACATTGTTCGTAACACCAGGGTAATTGTAGCTGTGAGAATTCTCTTGTTGTTAGTCTTGTCCCTTTTTCCTACTCTTGTCTAAGGGGGGTTTCATGAGGAGGAAATGAACAAAACATGGGCAGTGGTTCATTGTCAGTCAACACACACTCACATGAGAATGGAAATGGGGCTGTTATCCGCAATCACCGTGTACCATTCCTGAATGTTGGCCTGGTTACCAGCCGTGCCAAAGTACCCAGGCACCAGCACAAGCCCCCACTGCGCGCCGGCCTTTGCGTAGTCATGCAGCCACTCCAGCGTCTCGTCGATGCCGTTGGTCAGCACGCCCGCCATGATGGGGTAGTCTGCGAAACCGGCATCGTCGAGTCCTTTCCTGCAGCCCGCGACGAGGTCGAAGCGCTCCTGTTTGTTGAGGTGGATGGCCTCGCCGGTCGACCCGAGCAGCACGAGACCTCTGATGCCGTTCTTGGCCAGAAAAATCGAGTGCTTCACCTGCGTCTCGACATCGACCTTGGCTTGCAGTCCTGAGGACGCCGAGGTCGGATGGAGGAAGGTCGGGACGGGGACGTAAACCCCGGTGGGAGGGCTGCGTACTGATCCAGGCGACATTATAGATTTGGCTCTGGTGAGGGTGTGTCTTTCTTGATTGTTGGGGCAGGAAATAATCGGAGAAGAAGAAGAAGAAGAATAAAGAGCACGAATAAACAAGAAAAGAAACACTTGCTCGTCAGCGTCGTCGAATGAATCTAGTATGTTTGACTACTATGGTATGATCGATTCTCAACTGAATCGCTATCGTGGAGCCGTGCTCGGGGCCTTCTTAGCCGAAAGGGCCCCAAAAAAAAAGGTACCCCCACAGGTTAAGGACTTGCACATAGTACAGATTCGGGTTCTACGTTGGCCCGGGTGTAAGTCCCATTCCCATCAGAGAAGGGACATACTGTATGTACCCATGGTGCTGTGACGGGACCCACTCTTTGTATCCATTCAGTGCCCATGATGTGATCTCCTCACTTGCTTACGTGTGTGATGGTTTCAAGGGGGGAGGAGAAGCTTTCTATAAACTTTTTTGGAGAGGGAGAGACAAGAAAAAGCAGAGGACAGAAAGAAAGAGGGAAAAAAAGAAAATCGCTAGATCTGTGGGACAACACAATAATAAACGCTTGGTTTGTTTGTCACCATACTTATTGATCAGACCATTTCTTGTTTTTGTCTTCCAAAATGCCCCTCGCACAGACGTTGAAATTCAACAACGGGTTGGAGATCCCGGCTGTGGGACTCGGGACTTGGGCAAGTAGGGTTTCTCGATAGAACCATTGATTGAATCCAGCAACACTGACAGTGCTGCCATTAATCATAGCAATCCAAGCCGAACGAGGTCAAGGAGGCCGTCGAGGTGGCGCTCAAGTCTGGCTACACCCACATCGACGCTGCTGCTGCGTACGACAATGAGAAGGAGGTCGGCGATGCCATTAAGGCCTCCGGCGTCGACCGCAAGAACATCTTCGTCAGTGACTTACTGGTCTATTGAACCAAGTCCTCGGATCATTATAGTTGTCAAAGACGACAAGCTGACGTGCCAATGGAAAATCATAGTTGACTAGCAAGTTATGGAACACCCATCACAAGGCCGAAGATGTCGAGAAAGCAGTCGACACGAGCCTCGCGGACCTCCAGACCGACTACCTCGACCTCTACCTCGTATGTTCACAAAGTCATAGTGCCCTTAGTATTCATGTCCCCCACCACTAACGTTAAAACTGTAGATTCACTGGCCCGTCGCCTTCCGTAAGATCAGCGAGACGGAGCGCTTCCCCATTAACGAGGAGACCTACGGCATGGATATCATCGACGTGCCCCTCCTCGAGACCTGGAAGGCCATGGAGGCCCTCGTCAGGAAGGGCAAGCTCAAGACCATTGGCGTCTCCAACTTCACGCCGGCCAAAATCGAGGAGATCTGGGGTGAAGCCGAGATCAAGCCCGCCGCGAACCAGGTCGAACTGCACCCTTACTTTGCACAGCCAGATCTTGTCAAGTACTGCCACAACAAGGTAAATCGCCCCAGTCATCGATCATGGTGCTTGTCGAATGGATTGCTAAATGTCTTTCTATTGAGTAGGGCATTGTCGTGCAGGCGTACAGTCCCCTGGGCAACAACATCTATGGCCTTCCTAAGTGAGTACACAAGTATACCCTGAGATGGAGAGTCTTCGAGGGCGTGAACTAATCACAGAACCATCTAGGGCAATTGAAGATCCAGTCGTGATTGAGGCTGCTGAGACGCTGGGCAAGACACCGGCGCAGGTGGTCCTCAGCTGGGTCGTGCAGCGAAATATCGTGGCCTTGACGAAGTCGGTGACACCTGCACGTATTAAATCTAACCTGGAGGGTGAGTGAAATCGTCTCTCTTTCTCTTCTTTCCTTGGGCTGACACCTCAGGGCAGTCTTTGAACTTCCTCCGGATGTGTTCAACAAGATCGAGGCCCTTGATCGCAACCACCGCTATAACCTGCCTGCTAGGTTGGGGCTCGATATCTTTGGGGACGCAAAGCCTGGCGTGCTGGAGGAGGCTCTGGCGAAGTTCAAGGCGCAGAACAAGAAGGCTCGTGGGATTGACTCGTAGATACTTGGATATCCATCCATCATTTGTGTACTGAAACTAAATAGTATATCAAGCATGGGAGAATTCTTGCTGAGGTTCTAATCAACTTGTGAAGGGTGAAAATTTCCCCTGTAGAGTTTTATTAGTTGCTACACGGATTTACGAGAGTTTTCCTACTTGTGAACAGGGTGAACGATTTTCTCATTAAACACACGGACTTGACAAATTGTATTACGAGCACGAGGACTGACTTCCTTCGTAGATCGGGGTAAGTCAACTCCCGCGCAAAAAGATGCGGGTCTTTCTCCGCCCCCGCCTTCAGAATCCCATGTCTCCCACACATGAATCGTTGTATTTATACCCTCCCCCTCCCTCTGAGTTGACAGACAAAGACAGAATGATGCAATAGAGCCTCTATCCTCAAGTTTCTTACTGAATATCCATACTTGCTATTTTTTGTTCATTTAGTTCTGCACAAGTAACGATAACTCATTCTCACAGCCAAGATGGGCAAGATCATGACCATGGAATACTTCCGCGTCCCCCCGCGCTGGCTCTTTGTCAAAATCACCGACGACGCTGGCAATACAGGCTGGGGCGAGGCCACCCTCGAGGGCCACACGCAGGCCGTCGAGGGCTGCCTGGACGCCTGGTTCGACCGGTACAAGGGCTTCGAGGCCGACGACATCGAGCACATCTGGCAGATGTGCTGGCGGACGTCTTTCTACAGGGGCGGGCCTGTGTTCATGAGCGCGCTGGCTGGTATTGATATTGCGCTGTGGGATCTGAAAGGTTTGTCTTATTATTTCTTCTTCTTTTATTCATCATTGTGCCTTATTTTCTCTCTCTCTCGCATGGTGGAACACAAGTTCGCTAATTGGACCTTTTTTTCTTCTTTCTTCTTTCTTCTTTTGTAGCTCGCAAGCTTGGTGTACCCATCTATCAACTGCTGGGAGGCAAGGTCCGCGACAAGCTTAGAGTATATGCTTGGATCGGAGGTAATCGTCCGAGTAATGTAGCAGAGGAAGCGTAAGTCCCCCTTCCCAAAGATACCAGTCTCTAATGATCATCCACCCCAAACTTCACATTGACTCGCTTTATGATATCATGACTTTCTTATAGAAAGGCAAGAAAGAGCCAAGGCTTCAACTGCATCAAGATGAACGGGACCGAAGACCTAGGCTGGCTGGACTCCCCCTCCGCCCTAGACGCCTGCGTCGAAAGAGTCAAGGCAGTCCGAGACCTAGGCCTGGACGCCGGCGTCGACTTCCACGGCCGCGTGCACAAGCCCATGGCCAAACAGCTCGTCAAGCTCCTCGAGCCGCACCGGCCTCTATTCGTGGAGGAGCCGCTTCTCTCGGAGCACGTCGAGGGCATCAAGACCCTGGCTGACCAGACCAGCGTGCCCATCGCCCTGGGGGAGCGCCTCCACAGCAGGTGGGACGTGAAACCCTTTCTCGAGGCCGGGTGCGTCGATATCCTGCAACCGGACATTTCGCACGTCGGAGGGATCTCGGAGATGAAGCGCATCGCGGCCATGGCGGAGGCGTATGATGTGGCTTTGGCGCCGCACTGCCCCCTGGGGCCCATCGCCCTGGCTGCGAACTGCCAGGTGGATTTGACATGTCCCAACTTTGCAATCCAGGAGATGAGCCTCGGGATTCATTACAATGCCGGGGCGCAGGACCTGACGAGTTATACCAAGAACCCGGAGGTGTGGAATGTCAAGGAGGGGTATATTGATATACTGACGGGGCCTGGTCTGGGCATCGAGGTGGATGAGGAGCAGGTGAGGGCCCTGTCCAAGGGGGCTGCGGCGTGGGTGAGCCCCGGGTTTATTGGACCAGGTGGTGAGATTCGGGAGTGGTGATGGATGTCACCAAGTACACATGCACAGATAAAATTCAGTATGATATTGCACAGTAAATTACAAAAAGGAAAAAAAAATAAAAATGGACAGGTAGCTCATGAAGACTGGCGAGGGTCAGAGGTGATGAGCTCGGTGAACATCCAAACTTATGGACATAGGCATAATATTCATTCTTGTAGTTGTTTCATGGAGTCTCCAGGGTATATACTCGCACAAATCCCCATCATATCATCAACTTGATATAAAATACAGGTCAGACCATAAACAAACTGTTCCATTCCCCAAAGCATCGCCCGGCACAGACCTGGCAGACTCCCCAACACGGAGCAACACACCTCTCTCTCTCTCTCTCACACAAACACACCCTCACACACCAACCTGTGCCCTCTTCTGAAACTCGGCCAACCGCTGCTCATACCGCTCCTGAAAGTCCACCCCCAGCCCCAGCAGCCGGATGGCATTCCCCGCCAGCACCCCGGCCCTCTGCTCCCAGGTCATAAACCCATCCAGACCTGCACCCTTTTTGGCCGCACCAATCAGCATCTCTCCCGCAGTGGGCACCTCGCCCAGCGGAAAAGGGTAATCGCTCCCCAAGACCACGTTCGCCGATGGGATCTTGCGCAGCACATAGTCCAGCAGGTCCGGGTCGTGCACGAGACTGTCGATCCAGATGTTCTGCCCGGACGCGAGATGTGCGGTGGGGGTGATGCCTTGGGCCGAGTGCGCCACCAGGTCGGGCCGACAGTCGAAGCCGTGCTGGATGCGGCCGAGGAGGGCTGGGAATGCGCCGCCGGCGTGGGCGAAGCAGAGGCGGAGGTTGGGATGGCGGAGGAAGACGCCGGAGGAGGTGAGGTTGTGCATGGCCAGGGCTGTCTCGCATGGCCTATATGTTTTTCTCCTTGGTTAGTTGTTGTCACACACACACACACACACACACACTCTCTCTCTCTCTCTCTCTCTCTCTCCCTCCTATGCTCCTACGACTGGGGAGGAAAATATCTTTTTGCCGAGCCCCCGCCCCAAAGGAAAAGAGAACTTACATGCCGACGAGCCAGCTCCCCCAGTACTTGCCCCATCTGGCCTCGTTTTCCTTCTTCCACGAGTACCCTAGCGGGTGCACAAAGACAGCCATATCCAGCTCCTCGCATGCAGCCCAGAACGGCCCCAGCCTCTGATCATCCAGATCCATCTCCCGCCCGCCCGCCAGAGGCACCGAGGTCCCGATCTGCACGCCCACCAGCCCGACCCCCCTCGCCCTCCTCAGCTCCGCCACGGCGCCGTCCACATCCTGCAGCGGCACCGTCGCCAGCCCGACGAACCTATCCGGCTCGGCGCGGACGATATCGGCAATGTGGTCGTTCAGCGACCTGGCCAGGGCGGTGGCGGACCCGCGGGGCGCGTCGTAGCAGAAGAGCAGCGGGACCGTCGACAGCACCTGCACGTCCACCCCTGCGGCGTCCATCTCGGCGGTCCTGGCCCTGGGGTCGTAGCAGTTGGGCTGGACGCGGCGGAAGTGCGAGCCGCCGACGAACATGTCGATGTCGCCGCTGCCGTCAGTACAAGGGCGGAAGTCTGGCCAGGGGTAGTCGGCGGTGGCGGCGGCGTCGTCGTTATCTTTGTTGTTGTCTTCTGACGCGAGTGAACAGAGGTCTGGGAGGGAGGAGGGCATGATGTGTGTGTGTAGGTCGATCCTGTAGAGAGACTCGCCTGTGATGATGTTTTGGCGGTGGGCGTGGTGGGCAGCTGGTGACTGGGTTGGTGGTGAGCTGCTGGTGCTGGTCAGAGGCGTCGAGACACCGGACCCAGGTAAAGAAGAGGAAGGGGAGCGGGAGGATGATCCTGCTGAGCAGCATTCACAGCCAGAGGCTTTTGCGATCATGGTTGGAGTCATGTTTTGCCGTTGTCCACGAGCTGGTCTGCGCGTGTAAGAAGGAGGCAAGGTGTTTCTCCTCAAAAGTGGTCAAGATTTGTGTATTAAAATTCCACAGCCCGTCTCCCTTATGGTTAAGAGAACTCAGTTATGTATGGAAGAAGGAGGATGAGAAAGCAGGAGAGGAAGGAGGAGGAAGAGGTAGAGGAGAAGTTACAATGACCAGTGCACAGCCTCAGGTTAATTCGAGAAGAAGGAAAAGGATGAGGGAGACAAGCTTTGAGAAAGAAAAAGCATATCCCCCCCCCCTCTCTCCCCCCGGGCAAACCTAGGCGTCCTTGTTCTGATCATCGTCCATCGTTGCCCATGGCGGATTTCGTTGTGAGGAGCATCGCGGCAGGGCCACTCTAAAGTCTTCCGCTTCCGCGCAATTCGGATGTAAAAGAGGAGAAGCGGCGGCGGAAGGTTAGTGATTGCTAGGGCCCATTCTTTAGGCGTTGGCGGGGTTGTATGGCGGAAGCTGCACCCTGTAGGGGAAGCAGGGAAACGCCCACCTAAACCAGGGCTGCCAGGATCAGGGCCTGGGCGTATATCCCTCTACAAGTCAAACTTGAGCAGGCTTCTTAGTGGGTGGTTTCAGTGGGAGTACTGCTATCCAGAGAGCCAGGGAGCCCCCCATGTCCCCCTAAAGAACCCACTAGATGCCCGCTGGGAGCCAAGACCACTGTCATGTCACAGGCTCTGACGACAAAAGCCTAGAGACGGGGCATAAAAATAAAAAGTGGTCAACAAGTATGCCGACGTCTGCCGCGCGAGGTGAACCCATTTTCAACATCTCTCTCTCTCTCTCTCTCCTCAATTACTCATCTCAAACTTGCCTTGCCTTGCCTCGCAAAAAAAGATATCCCCTCCACCAAGCCATCATAATTATTGAAGACAAACTACAGACACAACAAAGAAAAGAATGGCCAGCAACACATCACCACCCCAACCCCTCCCTCCACCCATGGCCTTCGCGTCCTGGCTCTCCCAGAACGAATCCCTCCTCCAGCCCCCCGTAAACAACTACTGCCTCTTCAGCGGCAAGGACATGGTCCTCATGGTCGTAGGCGGGCCCAACTCGCGCAACGACTACCACATCAACGAGACCGAGGAGTGGTTCTACCAGCTCAAGGGCGCCATGTGCCTCAAGGTCGTCGAGACGGACGCCCAGGGAAACGAGGCCTTCAAGGACGTCGAGATCAAGGAAGGCGAGATGTTCCTGCTGCCGGGCAACACGCCGCACAACCCGTGCCGCTTCGCAGACACCATCGGCCTGGTCATGGAGCGCGTGCGGCCCGAGGGGAGCCTCGACCGCCTGCGGTGGTATTGCAAGAAGGGCGGGCACGAGAGGCCGACCGTGATCCGGGAGGAGGTGTTCCACTGCACGGATCTGGGGACCCAGCTGAAGCCGCTGATTAACCACTGGCGGGAGAATGAGAGCGTGAGGAAGTGTCCTGTCTGTGGGGAAGTGGAGGATCCGCAGTGAAGCCGTCGTGGTGTGGTGAAGGAAGTTTTCTTCTTTGACGAGATGCCGGAACGGCCGGATGTGTGTGTGTGTATGTGTGTGTGGATAGGTGATGCCGTAATGATGACTATAGGGAATAATGTCTCGGGTAAATTCCATCTAGACGCTGAAAATCAAATCAAATCAAATTCCAAAAAAAAAATCTGGCAAACCTTGGTGTAAAAAGCTTATGATGATGACTATTTATGACGCCGTCGCCAGATGCACCGTACGGGCCACCGTAAACACATCCCTCGAGTACTCGCCCCCCTCCCTCCCCGTGCCCGAGTTCTTCATGCCCCCAAACGGCGTGCCCAGCTCTCTCACCAGCCAGCAGTTCACCCACACCAGCCCCGCCTGCAGCAGCTCGCCCACCCTCCTCATCCGCCCGCCGTCCGTCGTCAGCAGCACCGCCGCGAGCCCGTACTCGCTGTCGTTGGCCAGCCGCACCGCCTCTTCCTCGTCTCCAAATGGCACGATCGTCACCACCGGCCCGAAGATCTCGTCGCGCAGCAGCTCCGAGCCCGCCGGCACCCCCGTCAGCACCGTGGGCCGGATCCAGTACCCCTTGCGCTGCTCTTCCTCACCACCGCCAGAGGCCCCAATCTCGGGCGGCACCTCGCCCGTGTTGAACGTCATGCCCTGCTTTTGTGCGATCTCAAGGTACCCTCTGATCTTGGCGTAGTGCTGCAGGCTCACCACGGCGCCCACCGTCTCGCCCACGCGATACTGCCTGGTGACATACTCGGTGAAGGCAGCCACAAAGTCCTCGTACACGGTCCTCTCGACGTAGATCCGAGACCCGCAGAGGCAAATCTCGCCCTGGTTCTCAAACGCGGCCATGGCTGCCGTGCGCACCGCGCCCTCCTGGTTCTTCGCAGCCATCGCGTCGGCGAAGACCAGCGTGGGGTTCTTGCCGCCCAGCTCGAGGGAGACGTGCTTGTGGATCTGGTGCGCGGTGGCCCTGCGGATGGCGATGCCCGTCGCGGTCCCTCCCGTGAAGGACACGCCTTGGACATCACGGTGGGCCACGAGCGCCGCGCCCGTGGTGGCGCCGTCGCCAAACAGCACGTTGATGACGCCAGCGGGCAGGCCGGCGCGGCCCAGGGCGGAGGCCAGCAGGAAGGCGCTCATGCTGGTGACCTCGCTGGGCTTGGCGACGGCGGTGCAGCCAAAGGCGAGGCAGGGCGCGATCTTCCAGGTCAGGAGGTAGAGCGGCATGTTCCAGGGCGAGATGAGAGCGAATACGCCCGCGGGGCTGCGGTGCTCGTACGTGAGGGCTACGCCGTCGACCATCCTGGCGGATGTGGACTCGTGCAAGATGAACGTGGCGAAATATCTTAAGGAGGGGGGCGTTGGGCGTTGGTCATGGTTAGCTTCTTGAGGAGGATGTATGGAGATGGAGATGGAGATTATCTGGATAGTCCACTCACGAGAAGTTGGATACTGCCCTGTCCACCTCGACCCTCGCCCGCTCCAGCATCTTGCCCTGGTCGATGCTTTCCCAGACTGCAAACAGCTCGCGGTTCTCAGCAATGATCTCGCTGACCCTACGAAGCAGCCGTGAGCGCTCTGCCCGCGGTGTCCTGCTCCATGCCGGGAAGGCAGCCCTGGCAGCGCGGACGGCGGCGTCGACCTCGTCGGCCGATGCACACGGGACCCGCGCAATGAGCTTTCCAGACTTGGGCTCGAACGAGTCTATATATCTCGACGACTCTGTCTTGGTGAAGTTGTTGTTGGTGAAGTGCTGGAGGGTGACTGGCTTGCCATTCAGGTTCTGGAGGAGGGCGGTGGCCTTTTCATGAGTGTTGGCCGCCCAAAGCGCGTCCAGGGCGCTGCTGTGGGATGGTTGGTCAAGATCCAGGGTGACCATGGTGACTTGAGAGGAATGGCACACCAGATTTTTTGAGTTCTAAATGAGGCTTCAAATCTGAGCAAGTAGCAGTCTTTGGTGATCACAATATTTCTAAAGAGACAGGGTAGTCGTCAACTCTGGGCTGTCCAGCGGCTGCAGGTGTTGTTGCCGACAGGGTGGCCGCCTATATTGTTTACTGGCTTTACAGGTCTTCTGCAGCCTCTACAGGCCCTGAGAAGCCCTGTAACTTGGGTTCAGGCCCAAGCTTCACATGCTAAAGCATCACTGACCCCGCCTAAACGTTCCGCTTCCGCGCTAGCTACCCCGCTGCATTGCCCTAGAGCCCCTCCCAAAGCGGTAATGCACAGGGCGCCGAGAACCAATCGGAAGATCAAGAAGCCACGTTGGAGCGGAAGACGGATGCTCGGCGCAATGTGTGCCAAGGAAAGCGCACCGCATCCATCTGAGTAGGAAATGATGCCGCCCCGGCAGGTGAGTCCCCACGTTTGATACGATAATACACCACTTTCTTGGTGTTCTTAATTCTTGTCTATCTTTTTGATCTTCAGCATGAAAGGGGCTAATGAGAAGAAGAACAGCTTGAGATCAAGGCAAAAAAACCTAACACGGAGACGCGGTTCTTATCATCATCTATCAACAAGAAAAAAAAGTAATTCCACCACCTTCACCTCCTCTCAACCTTGACAAGCACAACACCCCACCTCCCCTTCAACACACATACACACACACACACACACACACACATCTATCTTGAAATGGCATCACCAAACGGGCAAGGCTACTTTCTACCCGCCGAGCGAGCCCAAGGCCTTGCCAACTACCCGCACGCCCGCACCACGCCTTCCACCAGCCGCCTCCTCTTCGTATCCGGCACCTCCTCCCGCCGGGGCGACGGCTCCTACGAGGGCTGTGAGCCTTCCCCTGACGGCAAGGGCTTCAAGCTC
Source organism: Cryphonectria radicalis (assembly GCA_014849355.1). Classification (NCBI taxonomy): domain Eukaryota; kingdom Fungi; phylum Ascomycota; class Sordariomycetes; order Diaporthales; family Cryphonectriaceae; genus Cryphonectria; species Cryphonectria radicalis. The sequence continues at coordinate 184,116 of JACWQW010000038.1, read as the reverse complement.
GACTGCGGCGCCCAGACGGCCGCCGTGCTGCGCAACATCGAAGCCATCATCCGGGGTGCCACGGATGGCGCGCGGGGGCTCGAGAGTGTGGTTGATGCTACGGTGTTTTTGACGGATATGGGTGACTATGCTGCTATGAATGCCGAGTGGAACAGGTTCTGGCCGGATAAGGCGAGCGCTCCGGCCAGGACGTGCGTGCAGGTTGCGGCGCTGCCGAACGTGAGGCTGAATGTGGAGATTAAGTGTCAGGCGCTGGTGGCGGAGTGAGGGATGATTTGGGTGGCTGGATGAAGACAAGAGAGAGAGAAGAGAGAGAAGAGAGCACTTCAGAGATAGACGCTGCTAGATTGGGAGGAAGTGCTTGCCACGTGCTTTCCCCTCGATGCGAAAACGCGGTGCTCTCTGGACTGCAGCATCAGCACTGACGAGCAGCAGCAGCAGGCCAGCCTCGGGTCTATGTCTGGAGACAAGAAGCCTGAAGGCTTCCAAGACAAGTTTCACGGTCAGATGGACGAGGCCAAGGACTCCTCTCCATCAAGCAACAGAGGATGGTACCTTAACGAAAGTCTACGATTCAACGCCCTCCCCTGAGCCTACTGTCTCTCTGACCTGATCCTGCCCCATCGAATGGACTCAAGCCATCTTGCCCATGCCTCTAGGAACCATCCCCCAACCCAACTGCTCATAAGTCCAGCCAAAGACCTTGCCGTCCTCGTGATGGTAGTTTAGAAGGCTACGGTGCTTGCCGTCCTCCTTGTGGATCCCATCAATGGCCTTCAAGTCATCATCATCAAGTTGCACGAGCTGTTTTGTTCTCTCTCATATCTCGTCAGTAAATCTTACTTCTCATAAAAGATTTCAAGGTTGTTCATGTTCGTGTCTGTGGCGCGGGGCTGGCTTGGTTTGACTTGCCGTGATGTTCTTCCTCATCCGCTCCGGGTTCTCGCTCTTGGGCACCACGACGATTCCATGCTGCACAGCCCAGCTGAAGACAACCTGCCCCTCGCCGACGCCATGCTTCTTGGCGATTTTTACGATCGTCTCGTCCGACAGCACGGGGGACAGCGCCCCAGCCTGGGGCTGCCCGATGGGCGAGTACGCCGTCAGCACGATGCCGCGCCCTGCGCAAAACTCCTGCAACGCCGTCTGCGGCAGCAGCGGGTGCAGCTCGACCTGGTTGACAGCCGGCACGACGGCGGCGGCGGAGGAAGTGGTGTCGTCGCCCAGCAGTGCCGCCAGCAGGGGCACGCCAAAGTTGGACACGCCGAGGGCGCGCACCTTGCCCGTGTCGAGGAGCTTGACCATGTCGGCCCAGGTCTCGCGGATGGTGGGGCTCTCGTCTGGCTGCAGGATGCGGCCGTCACGCTCGGCCTGGGGCCAGTGCATGAGGTACAGATCGACGTACTCTGTGCCGAGAGCCTGGAGGGATCTCTGGAAGGCATCGGCTACCTGGTGGTGATCCTTGTTGTTTCTTTTATTTTGCGGGGTGGTGTGGTCAGAAAGGGAAAAGGAAAGAAAAGAAAAATCATGCACAGAGAGAGAGAGGGGGGGGGGGTGAAGAGAAAGGTGAGAGAGGAGGTTTTGGGGGGGGGGGCGCGCTGGGGAAGGGGAGGTGCTGCACTCACAGCTTGGTAGTCACAAAGAACTCCTCACGAGGGAGGCCCGAGTCGCGCAAGGCCCTGCCGACGCCCTCCTCGTTCTGATAGCTATCCGCCGTGTCGAAATGACGGTAGCCAGCCTTGATGGCGTTGAGACACATCTCGTAGACCCTGTCTCCGCTGCCAGGGCTGCCCATCCAGCATCCTGCCGAGTTGTTTTGCTATTGTCAGCACGTCATCGACGGCGAGGAGGAGGGGCTGATGGGAAGAAGTAAGGTATGCAGTTATTAATTCACGCACCCATTCCCACCGAGGGCATGAGGACGCCATTGTTGAGTTTGAAAGCTGGGATTTTGGCAGCCATGGTGTGATGTATGTGTGTATGTACTTTGATGTATAGATCGATATGTGTGTTGTGAAGGTTACTTGTAGGAGTAATTTTCCTGACCTGCAGCAGCAGTGATGGCGACATCATGGCAGGCCCGGGAATATAATTCATTCCGAGTGGATAGCGGCACCTACTGGGATCCAAAAAGAGGCAAGCCGCACCGACACCGCACTGATTAAATCCGGAGTACTAATAAATCTGTTCCGCATTGCCGGTCAAAGAAAGTTGTTGAGATGGGGTCACCGCACAGCGGTGCAAGCCAGTCGGCTGTCGAAGGGCCGCTCGCCCCGTTTCCACCACAAGAGGGGGAAGCAAGACAAAAATAACGTTCAAGAAAATAGGAAAAAAATAAATTTCTGAATTGCCCAAGAGTCTGAACAACCAAGAATAATAAAAAACTTAAAAAGGGGAAACTTCGCACAAGAACTGGTTGATCGATGCTGAATGAAGGGCCTCATATCCAACCCAACATTCATGGAATTCCCAATGCAGTATCACCGCCTTTCCCATCCGAGAGCAAGGACCACGAACACATCTTCTGTCCCGGAGTCCAGCTGTACAAGCGCCTTTGGTCAGACCCTAATCGCGATCATGATGTTGTGGCCATATCTTGCCGTAGAGACACTGCCCGTCCCCGTCCCCTTGGCCGCCTCCTCCCTCCTTCTTCCTCCCCTTTCTCTTTCTTTCTCTCTCTCTTTTGTGTCCACCAACACCCAACAGCTAGTCCACTTTCTCTCCCGCCGCCCTTCCTCACATCACCGTCGTAATAATCAACACAACCGGCCACGGAATAGAAAGAATCACCGCCGCAATAACAGACATGAAGTTGATCTCCCCCGTGCCGTGCGGGCCCCGCCACCTGTCGATCAGCGACAGCAGGGTCCAGATCATCCCGATGGCGTAAAAGGTCGAGGCCCAGAGGATCCCCAGCGTCAGGTCCGCCAGCGCGTCCGAAGGGCTGACGGCATCGCGCGTGTCGATCGTGGTGGAGAGCTGCACGAAGCCTACCGACGACATTTTGATGGGACTGAGGAGAGAGCTTGGTCCTTTGGGTGGGGTTTCGGTACAATTTCTCGATCTCGGCTGTTGGGAAGGGGAGCAATCTTGTTTATTTTTGCTTGAATGGTTCCCTGCTCCGGTGGCCGACTTTGTATGTATCAAGAGAAAGAACGTGAGTTTTTAATTTGTCGGGGTTGAGCGCGCAGCGCAGCGGATCGGCAGTAAGAGCGACGGATGGTGGTGGGTAAGGTTGGATGTGGCTGCAAGTGAGATGCCGCGAGGATATCCGAAAAATTATGTATGGTTGGTCTGGTTGCTTTGCTCGGGACCGGCCTGCCAGAAGGGGGAGAAAGGGAAGAAAGAAAAAAGGAAGAATAGAAAGATTGACCAGCAATTAGCGAGTGAACGGAAAAAGAGGAAAGGGTTAGGTAAGTGTTGATGCAGGATGCAAGATGAACATGTTAGGGAGGGAAAGAGAGAAAAGAGAGGGTGTGATTGTGATGTGTGACGGTGTCCTGCAGAGCCATCCTGGATCACTTATTGGGTCGAGCACACACACTGAATAGCCGTACATCCGATCCAGGCCAAAGAAGAAGAAGAAGAGAACCTCCCCTACCTCCCTTCTCCCTCCTCCCTCCTCACTTTCCCCCCAAATTCGCAGATCTTACAACCCCACCGCGGTATTCTTGCTGGTAGGTTAGCCGTTGTGTTGCAGCCTCTGTCAGGGGCCCTCTGCTTGAGACGAATGATCGCCAAAGCTAAGCGCCAGATGTAACGCCCTCCTTGCGGATCCCCGGTCTCTCTCACTTGGGCGGATCACGGCTGGAGAGCACTGCGCTCTCTTCCCCTCCCTCTCTCCGCTACATAGTACCATGATATTTATTGTATTATAGCTATAGATGGTTCATCTCGTAGTATTATTGACTTTGTTTTATTTTTATTGCTCAAACCGTCGAGGTGCGTAGCACGAAATGATTTCGGATCTCGTTCCGTCTCATTGCCGGCAACACCGTCGCTGATGATATAAGAATCCATTTCTCCTCGACTCAATTTGGAATTTGACTTCAGCTACATATACCATCGATGAAGACTTCATGCAAAACCGGATCAAGTTGTTGCCAGTGAAGGGCCCCCCCCCCCTCACCATCTAAGGGAGCTTTTCCATCGCCATTGGCATCCACAGTGGTTGATCGCCATCGTGAAACCGGATCCACCCACTAAACGAAGCACCTTACCCGCCAGTCTCTGGGTGCTCACACAGGTCGTATGCTTGAAGTATGTTGTTCGCTTTTCTACGTAGATGCATGCATCGTTTTCCTTATCAATTTTCGCAGCAAAATTGGGTGGCCAGGAGGATCATTTCATGCCATCTTCTGTCTAGCAGGGCATTGATCATCCCTGAGCGCCCCACCATATCGAGGTGAGGATATCTGATATGGTAAGAGGTTGATGAGGTTGATTCGAAAGGAGAATGCACCTGCGATGGCGAAAGGGAGAATTTCAAGGAGAAAAGGAAGGGGAAAAGGGGAGCTGGAGAGAGATGAAAAGGCGGCTATAACTAGCGGTTATCACAGCCACTGGCCACCCTTCCCTAAGCAACGTCTCCTACTGCGACGAATACAATCACTTTCACGCCATTTCACACAAAATACGCGCATACTGGAATGCATCGGTATAATTACTAGATACCAAGTATGTACATGAAATTCCAGAATCAACACTGGTGTTGGGAGGTTGATTTTGACACCTGGTCCCGCGGGCTCACAACGGACTTGGGCTCCCGTCAACACAGGCTTTTCTCGTCGACCAATGCTCTGAGGTTCCGGTGTGTCCCAAGGCACTACTATTTAGGTCGAGCTAATAACACCATCCTGCAGCATCTGCGTGAAGGCCTGGAGGGCGACAACGGGTTCTGTATGTTTCGATTCTTGATTAGCCACTGAAATTGTCTTTTTCTATATTTTTTGTCGCCGCCCCCGGGGGGGGGGGGACGAAGGGGGACGCATGTATTTCAGGCAACAAGACTTACGGTAGTAGGGAACCTCGTGTCCAGCCTCATACTAATAAAAGAGCGTCAGCATGGAATTCCTTGGACGTCTCAAACAAGTCAAACAACAAATACGTACCACACGCAGAAAGTTCAGGTTGCCAACACTCTTGAACTGGCCTCCCGAGACACCATCGACCGTGTACTCAGAAAGCTCTGTGGCCTGGAACTCGGCCGCGTCCGTGTAGTTGAGGTTGTTCACCACAAGCTGGCTACCATACCAGTTGCAGATCCAGTCTAATAGACAGCTGGTTAGCTTGTCCCTTGTCTTCACCCCTGTTTTCTTCTTCCTTTTTCTTTGACGCTATTTAGAAGTCGTCTTCTTTGGGGGCTTGCTTACCCAAATCACCAGCCCAGATGAGAACATTAACACCGCTCTGGACTACCTCGGCAAGGGGCTCTAGGAACGACCGTGCCTCGTCTCCAGTAGCAACAATCTTGGCGTACGGGCCGGTCGGGCACTCCTGATAGTCCGATTGCGCGCCAATGGATGTCATGACGGAGGAATCCTGTTTATCCCCCACAAACATAAGTGATCATTAGCCTTCCATGATGTCTCCAGCAGTGTCAGTGCTCGCTAAAAGGGGACGGAGAAAGATGCTTACCGCGAGGTAGTCGGCATAAGTCTCTGGCGGGTCAGTGCTCTCGTCGCTCCGGGGCTCGAGGACGTCGTAGACGTTGAAGTTGTTGGCCTCCTGTTATCCAAGGTTAGAACTCGTCCTTCTGCACATTCACATACATGTGGAAACGTAAGACGTAAGATCAGAGGGCTGGCTTACTTCGATGGGTGTCTCGGTGGCGGACGAGCAGGTGCTTCCAGCAGACAGACAAGCGGCGTTGTTACCAGTGAGACCAGTGCAGCTAGCGTAGGCGGGAAGGCAGTCCTCGGTATCTATCAAAAACAAAATCCGTTAGTTTTATATCTCGTTAATAGCTTTTAGGCAGTGTCAAATGTTTCTGGTCGTCTGGTCATGATTCCATGACTTGTAAAGGCACGTCTCGGGTGAAGCTGTACGTACAGGCATCCCTTGAAGAATGAAAAGCGTTAGCAGTCCTCTCCTTTCAGTGATACAGTACCGTCAAAACAAAAAGGGTCACTCACATGTAGTTCTCATACTGCTTGAGAGTGATGAGCTGATTGTAAGTGTTGTTGTAGGCGAAGATGGGGTAAGCCTGAAGAAATACGCGGTTAGTTCTCGGCCCAGCCACCGCGACTGGATCTCAGCCTACCTGGTACTGCAGCTCGGGGTCGATCCAACCTATTTGACTGTCAGTGAAAGCAGTTCATTTTTCTGAGGGACCGTCGTTTGGACGCGTCCACTCTTTCACATATTGTCCGCCAAGGACCAAAACTGCACTACACAACAACGACAACAACGCCACCGCCAGAAGTAGAAACGTACCATTGTTGATGCCAAGAGCAATCAAGTTAATAACCTCTCCATCAATAGTGCCGGCCTCGATCTGGGCGTTCTGCGACTGGAAGTAGCTCGAGAACTCCGGGCCGTAGTGGCCACCATACGACTCGGTGAACAGGGCAAAGTCACGGCTCTCATACGTGGGGAAGGCGGCGTAGAAGTTCTGCAGGAACTGCCAGACATACTCGGCCGCGGTGACGGTCGAGGTGGCCGAGTCGGTTCCGTAGCTGAAGCCCACACCTGATGAAAGGACAAAGGTTAGTCGCCATTTCTAAAAGAAATAGAGGTTTAAGGTGGAAGAGAGGAAAGAACAGGAGGCTTACCGATGGGCTCGTCGACGTAGAGCATGTTTGCGACGTTGTTCCAGGAGTACTCGTTCAGGCTGGGCTCGGTGGAGCCGTTGACGAAGTGGCATGGTCCTAGAGGTAGCCAAATGTCAACATTTTCGAGTGAGTAAAACCGAAAAGCAATAATACGAACCGTGTTCTTGGAAGAGACCAATCCTATAGAGAAAATCACCACGTCAGTAAATTCAATGTTTCTGTCAAGTCTGTGCCGGAGAGCGCCACGAAAGGAGATGGCACTGGGGAAGGAATGTTTTGCGCGGCTTACATGGAGGAGCATCCAGGGCCACCGTTGAGCCAGAGAACCAGAGGGGCCGTGGTGGGATCGTTGCGGGCCTCAAAGAACCAGTACCACATGTGCATGGTGCTCAACGAGTTCAGATCGGCGTCGAGGTAGCCCGAGTAAGTGGTCACACCCTCGGTTGTCTCCTATGTGGGCGTCAGTACTTAATCATCACTGGAAGGAAAGAAAGAAAGTAATGTGCTGAAAAGACTGACGCAGATTCCGGAGTTCTCCACATAGGCCAGAGAAGTCTTGTCACCAGCACGCTTGAAGACATTGTACTCAATATCTCCACGCGTCTCGAGGTACCTCTTGTGAAGGCCCTCGGAATTCTCCGACCTGGGAGCAGCCATCGCCAGGGTGGCGAGGCCAAGGGAAGCCATGATCCTGAGAGACATCTTGATGAATGACCGAAACAGTCCGTCTCGTCTTAAGTGAGTGAATAAAGAGGGAATAGGACGACTGGGTCGATCAAAAGGGTCTGATGTGCCCACTTGGCTGGTCTCGAGCGTTGGAAGGCGCAACGGGATGGGAGAGGACAAAAGGGGAGGAGAAAAGCAGAGAGGGTCAGCGGGGTGGCCTTGCGACCTCATATACTCAATTTACATCTCGAGCGCCGACCTGAACCAGATACGAGGCCTTGAACCGCCAAGACCCAAGCTCGAGATTTTGAGCAGCTACCGTGCATTGTGTCCTTCCTACCTACTCAGACCTTTGAGCCCCATAATCCCAAGGGCAGTGCAGGCGCTGTCGTGATGGCCAGGGAACGGACTGCCGCTTTGAGAAGGTATCTGGAACCTTGGCTAGGAGATATACGACACCAACGACAAGGCAGGGTCAGCTGGGGGCATTCTCCTCTAGTGCTTTTGCTCGTGAAAGGTCTGGGGATTGGGGATATTCTAAACTATGCTACATAGCACAATCCCACACCTTGCAGATCGAGGAGGTCGAAATAAGGTCCATATGGCGGAAATGGGCTAATCCGCGAATAGCAGCTCGGCAAGGCCCAGGAATCACCGACTGGTTCATCGATGGGGTCGTCCATGGAGAGGCTCTTCTTGTGACCTCCCTGTTTGGGCATGGTCGACGTAACCAGCGGATGGGATCGACCGTGTACGTTTCACGCGAGGTCCACATGTCATTAAGCTTGAATGCCGAGATCATTGGGTTTCAGCGGCCCATAGAAGATCACCTTGATTACTCAAGTGTTTCCATACGTTATTCTTCGGCATGGTCACTGGATGGTCTGATTGCTTGGCAGAATTGCTGAAAGGCAAATAAAGTTTGTATGTCTGTGCGTTTGTCCTGCATCCCTCGTCAGCTCCACAAATCAACTTCGAGAAGCCGCAGAATTAAGATGGGATGGTGGAGGTGAATGCGTGCCTCGGATGAGATTCAGGCCTATCAGGTCAGCAACGACGGGCACAGACAGGGATGGCAGGTGGTAGGCGATGTCAATATCTGTCATAATAATAATACCTTGGAATGCTAAAAACAAGCCTGGGTCGGCCATCCGACCATCCATCCTGAGTGATCCCCGTACTGGTATTAGACACCTTGCTTCCGGTATGGGGGAGATTATAGCGCACCGCGAGCAGAGATGAGGGTGTGTTCGAATTTGTGTGACAGAAGCTATTTGATAAATAGAAACCTGGCGAGCCCTCTCCTCATCTTATCTCACTGACACGATTTTATCATCCCAGGCACGTAGCATACTTGGCCAACTTCTCGTCGTTTTTGAGATTGTGAATATCCTCTGGCTTAAGGCAGCATGCCACGTCCACATTCCCATCCAGACTCTTCGGCATGAGATAGAGAAGCCCTTCAACAGGTGGAAATTTGGGTCTCCTTGAAAAGACTGGCCTGCCCAGTCCTCCAAACACGGTATCGCTGAGCCCGAGACCAGACCAGCTCGATAGCACCAGATCAAAGCCATCTGCCATGTTCATCCCGGCGCCCTGCGACAGTGCCCCTTTATCCTCTGAAGCAGCCAGGGCCGTGGCAAATGACTGAATCTCCACCGGACGAATTGCACTCAGGTCTGCGCGCATCTGGCGCGCCAGGTTGCCGAAATCATCCATGGTGGCGGCCGCGGACTCCATCGGGACTTCGCTGTTGACGCACCAGACGAGATGGCCCATGTAGCCGGCGGGGATTCCCAGAAAGCGCCTACCATTGACTGCGCGGCAGAAGATGGCCTCGGGTGCCGCCCTTTGCAAGCGCTTTAGCCGTGCTGCTGTGATTCTTGTGCAGAGGAAGGCGGTGAGTGCGTCGTCTGTTGACACCCATTGCACTGTCTTGTCGTTGCACTGATCGCCTGGTGATGGTCTTGACGCCAGTTCTTTGAGTTCCATGAGTTTATCAGCAGGGAAATGTAAGTATACCCACTGTGCTGCAGCAGCTGATGTTTGGGCCTGCGGAGGAGGGTCTTGTGTCTTCTTCTTCCTGACGAGGTATTCTGCCGTGTGTAAGGACTTATTATGGGCGAGAGAGAAATAGAAAGGGAAAAGAAAAAGAAGAAAAAGAGGGGGGGGGGGGGACAACATCATGGCACTTACTGCTCATATCAACCTTTTCATCATTTGGTTCGAGTAATTTGACAATATCTCGCCGATCTCGATTGCCCTGCTCAATCTCATCATTCGAGAAAGCCTCGCCACGGAGAGCTTTTGCGAACAGACGAATCACTTGGCCCAATCCATTCATATCCATGATGGTGTGGTTACCCTGGAACACAAGAATCACACCCCCATGAACGAAATTAGCCTGGATTTCCACCACAGGAGCAGGCTTTTCCGACTCGTCGTATAGATCGGGCAGAGGCTTGTGAACAGAAAGGACATCTCCGTCGAGCATCTCCATGGGGACACCTCGCCTCATGATCGTTTCGAATGGTTGGCATAGCTCTGTGCAGTCTTTGAAGATGACCAGACTCGTCCTCGTGCTTGGCAGATACGGCACTACCGTGGCCAGTCCGGTCTTGCCCGGACCGGCACCTCGGCGAACCACATGGCCTGCGAGATAGGGAAATGATCTGATGAGCTGGTATGCGGCGCTATCCAGCGCCTTCATCACGGACTGGGGCTCGGCAGGGCACGGGTACCCCAGAGCAATGACCATCTAAGAACACTGATTGTCAGACAATGAACAGATCCGACACTTTGCAGGAATAGCCCAGGGTTACACTCCATGCTCGACAATATACAAGGAAGTATAATTACATATGTCTTGATGAAAGTTGACTGTCCGAGGACATCCTGAATATGGGCGAAGGGAGATTCCTCATCATCCATGGCAATTTTCGGGCTTGTTGAAAGTTGATGATGAACCTCAGGAGGTTTGTATAGACTGAAAGTAGAGCCAATCAGAGCTAGCAGTGACCGACTATCAAATAATACCTCAAAGCAGGAGACTTCACTTATAACTATGGGAATGACATCCACCGCTGAAGGAGGAGTCACACCGCGATAAGCGACGATCACCAAACCGGTAATCAACGGAGCCGAGCGTCTTGTGCCGTTTCCCGTGGTGCATGACACTAGTAAGACAACCAAGAGGGATATATTAATGCACAATAAATATTTGGTATAGTGGACCACGCCTTTCAACGGAAATAGCGTCATTGTCAACCGGGAATTAAGTTGTGATAGGCAGATGAGACCTTGATTTTCCCTCAACTTCTCGAGCTTTCATTGCTTCTGTTCCCCCCTCTTTCCAGCTCTTGATATCGAGCTCCCGAGGAGACTCCGTACATTGTGCGGTTGACCAACGAGACCAAGTAAACATCAAGCACGATGACAGAACATGGCATCCCGCCGCAGCTTCCCCTGCTGTTCGACCCAACGCCCGAGAACGTGCTCAGAGACGCGAAGAAGACTATCACGGCGACTACAGCAGAATGGAACAAGATCGTCGAGACCGTCTCTCCTAGCCAGGCAACTATTGAGAACACCATCATCCCCATCGCACATCTCGAGAACGAGAGGATGGCTGTGAACGACGTGATCTACCTGATGGCTACAACACATCCCGCCCAGGAGATCCGTGAAGCGTGCAAGGCAGCCAAGAAGCTCACCGACGAGGCAGAAGTAGATCGATATCTGCGAAAAGACATGTTTGCCCTCGTCGACGCCGTGCTCTCAAAGACAACGGAAACAGCTGTCGATCCTGAGACGTATCGATTCCTGACCAAACACCACGCACAATTCGCCGAGAATGGGTGTGATCTGGAGGGTCCGGCCAAGACTCAGTTCGAGACTGATCTGAAGAAGCTCGAATCGCTGAAATGGGATTACATCTCGAATCTTGACAATGACACCTCTGGGATGTGGCTCAGTCTGGAAGAACTGGACGGCCTTCCCAGGACGTTCATAGACACCCTGAAGAAGGAGAATGAGGAACAGGAAGGAAAGTACTGGGTGGATATGAAGAAACCACGACAGGAGAGAATAGTCAGGTTTGCCAGATCCGAGGAGACTCGGATGCACTACTTCATTCAACACCTGAACCGGATACCATCCAATATACCACTCGCTCGTGAGATCGTCCTCCTTCGAGACTCTCTTGCTCGCCAGAAAGGCTGGGGATCATGGGCGCAGCTTAGGATGTCCAACAAAATGATGAAGGATCCAGCTGCTGTTCGAGATACACTTAACCAAATCCAACGCAATCTCTTTGTACTTGGGCAGAAAGAGGCGAGTGAGCTCCTAGCACTGAAGAAATCTGATGTCCAGTCCAAGAACGGTGAGGAGACGCAGCTCTTCCTGTGGGACATTCCATACTACAACAACCTACGCCAAGAGAAGACAGAATCCGTCGACACCAAGGCGATCATGGAATACTTTGAGCTAAGAACAGTTATCCGCCATATCCTAGAGCTGTATTCGCGCCTATTCGAAATTGAATTCGAGCTCGTAACCGAGGAACACGCTCAAACCCTACATGGGGTGAATTCTTCAAAGATGAAGTGGCAAGAAGACGTGTTCCTCTATGCCGTCTGGGACCTGCAGTCGACTCCTTCATTCATAGGTTACATGTACTTCGATTTGCATCCACGTGAGGGCAAATATTCGCACGCAGGCCACTTCAACCTCCAGAAGGTAAGCTTAGGAGACTAATTCAAGCGGCTTGATGAGGAATCAAGAGACTGACTGTCATCGACACGTTAGGGATTTGAGCGGCGGGACGGCACTCGCGCATACCCGTGCTCTGCCCTGATCATGAACCAAGCTAAGCCCACAGGTTCGGATCCCTCGCTTCTCAGCGCCAACGAAGTCCGGTCCCTGTTCCATGAAGTCGGCCATGGAATCCATAACCTACTCAGCGTAACATCTTTTGCGCGGTTTCATGGTACAAGGTACGTGATGTGGCCCTGCTCAACCTCACTTTTGTGCAAATCTTGTGTTTTGGTCATTCATTAGGATTCTGATTCTCCTCGGACAGGGTTGATCGGGACTTTGTCGAGACGCCGAGTATCCTTTTCGAGTATTTCCTGTGGACGCCTGAACGCCTCCGCGAGGTCTCTTGCCACTACTCGTACGTGTCTCCCGAGTACAAAGATGCGTGGAAGTCAAGACATCCAGACCGGCAAGATGCGCCCCCCCAGCAGCTTCCAGATCATCTGATCAAGGCAGTCCTGTCGGCAACCACCTCCACGCTCTCCATTTTGAGAACGCTGCACTTTGCATTATATGACATGGCAGTCCACGATCCGCCGAGCGCAGACGCACTAGCTAGCATGGACCTCTGCACTACGTATAACAAGTTATGGTGGGAGGTCGGCGGGGTCCACGGAGGAGAGGCGCTTGCGAAGGGCGGATGGGATTGGGCACATGGCGAGTCCTCCGTGAGGCTGTTGATGGCAGGCAGCTATGATGCTGGCTATTACGCCTACACCTTGTAAGTTGTTTATGATATTTGCCATGCCTCTCGAGGTCTCAGGAAGTCGGTCTGCTAACCAGTACGAAGGGGACGTATGTGGGCACTTGACATATTCGATACGTATTTTCGGGAGGACACGTACAACAAGGACGCTGCTCGGAGATACAGAGAGCTCTTACTGAAGCCTGGAGGTAGTCAGCCAGAGTGGAAGACGTTGACCGACTGCCTAGGACGTGAGCCTCGACCCGAGCCTCTATATCAGTGGCTCGGGGCTACAAGCAGCTAGGATGGCGGTGGAACGCAGAGACCTTGTAGAATGTCAAGGCTATCGTGATTGAATATCATAGCATACCGGAAGGGAGGTGAAATTATGATTTGCCCGTACTCTACTTTTCGAGACTCTGGAAATTGTGTTACTGACTATGATATGTTATCCATCTTCCTCCCACTAATCCAAACCCTTTCCAAATTTGTTATATGACTGATATCATCATATGGCTTACCTCTCACTAGGATTAGATCTGCTGTGGCATCATCACGGATGTACCCCCGCCCAGACAAGCCCCAATACAGGGCAGGGAGGCTGGTGGCCGATCGCAAAATTTCAATGGGCTTCATTCCAGCTTCCTGCAATAGCCGCATCTCTTGGTGCATGCCTTTTCCGTGTTCGACATGCACAAACCCCATATTGGCATCTGTGCCGACCAATATCTGCACGCCAGCATCCGTCAGGACACGAACAGACTCGACACTATGGGCAAAATCGAGCAGAGGCCTAGGCATCGACGATAGATCCAAGCCATCAGGCCCCTTCGGACCTCCACCAGCCATAGATTTGTTCTTGACCTCGGCCATGACCCTCATCATCACTAGCGTAGGACAAACAACCCTATTCTGCTCCGCCAGTCTCCTCGCCCAGTCCACTTCCACAGGCATATCCAACGGCACGTGCGTCAAACAATCCGCACCCGCCTCCAAAGCCATGAGATACGGCTCATGGTACGCGGCATGCGCAACCGTCTTCTTCCCCACTGCCTGGGCTGCTCTAACCAGTGCATCAAGTGTCTCCTGCGACGGGCCCGGCACGTCGGCGACAAGCTTGATGTAATCGGACCCCTCCTTGACCCGGTTGTCAACAAATGCCTCCGCCTGATCTGGTGATGTGAGCACAGCATCGGCTGGCGCGCCCATGACTTTGGAGTGCACACTGTCAGGTCCCGTGGCAAAGAGACCAGCCGATAAAAACGCAGGGCGCGGCGGTTTGTCGGACGCGACAGAGGCCTCGCGCATGGCGGTGGTCAGGCTGGGTGGCCAGGAGGCCATGTCGAGACCGGCTGTAACGCCTGCGGAGGCGAGCTTGTCGAGCTGGTCTTCCTTGTCGACGTGGACGTGGGAATCAATGAGGCCTGGGAGGAGGGTGCAGCCGGTGCCGTCGACGAGTTCCGCTTCTGGGCTGCTTTGATGGACGTTGTGCGATGATGAAGCAGGCAGTACACTGGTGATTTTCCTGCCGATGATGGTTACATTGTGAAAACCCTCGAGGACCTGGTCTCCGTCAAAGACGCGGACGTTGGTGATGATGGTTGACTTGTCCGGCATCGTTCTCTTCTTGGTGTGCACGTAATTGTATCTGGAGCCTCGATGAGTGAATGTCGAAAACGTTGATGAATATTGGAGAAAATGGATGTTATATAAAAGGTCAACGGTTGGTTTTTCTTTTGCCCCTCTTCCTTCTCGAATTCCCAACATCCTATTTTATACCCATCGACGTGAACGGCCAATCACCGCGCCAAACTCTCCACCACGGACAATCACCGGCGCCGAGCGTAAGCCAGCCCCTCTCGCCTTCGCATCATACTTGACGCCGTTTCCCGGGTGAAAATCCCAGTGCACGGCAACTTCGCACACTCCGGAGTGCGATCTCGTCGGCGTTCATGGCTCCCTCTTCCGTTCGGTCTAATAAAAACAGCTTCCTTGACGAGCGGCCGTACGCTACTGCAACTGTCCGGTCCCGAATTCTTTTCGGAGGCTCTCGGTTGCATCATCCGGCTTTTTCACGCTGGCGCCTGAGGATCAAGGGGGTTTCCTCTGATGTCGATTGTCTTTCTTTCTCGTGATTTGGCGCTATTTGTACTAGTATTGTAAATATTTATGGCTAAAACGCTCTCGAAGCAAAGGTCGATTGTATGGAGAGGGGGGTCGAGTCTTCGATCCACGCTCAATAAGTGATTGCTTCGGAAAATTCTAGTCTACCACGTCACTTAAGGGTCCAGGTACTTTGTCAATATGTAGTGTTAGACAAGAAGAATCTAGACATGGACTACAGGTTCTCGAGTTCTCTTTTGAGAAATCGGATGGTCTTTCGACGCATGTCGCCCGCCACCACCATGCAATCTAGCCTGCTGAATCGCGCAGTCCATTGAGTCCTCGCGAGCAACATCAGGTGAGCGACAGCCTGCGACCCAAGACAAGCCGCATGAAAGGATCGGTACCTGGTGCTAGTGCCCCTTGCACTGGTATGCAGGACTCATGTGGGCAAAATTCCCCACAAACCCGGGCATGGTTCCGAAGCCACTGGTGGTTTTTTTTTTTAACAGATGGGGAAGATTGAGAAGACCCCACCGTTGTGTTCCACGTATGGCAGGCCTGCAGGAGGGGACTAAAATTAATGCTGAGGGTGTGATGATGGCTCATCGATAAAATGGTTCGGGTGCCGCGGTGAGACCACATGGGAAGAAAAAAACAAAATGATGCACACCACACTATTACTCACATGAAGTGAGCGGGTAACTAGGACTGCAGCCCAGGTCCACACGGCAAAAGTGTCACAAGGCCATGAATGAGACTGTCTCTGAACCTGCCCGTTCGGCCGAGTAACGTGTCATTCGTCTGTTGTATGTCTGAGACCAATCTTGTGCATGATCCTTCCCTTCCTGCACTTGACGTCTTGAAAGGGTGCGTTGCATACTTGACTTCCAAAATCATACTCTTAACCCCAAGTCAATTTATGCAGCATGTGATCCAAAACCAAAAGAAAAGAAAATACCGAGAGCCAGTGTTAGCCTTGCCCACATCACCAAGGGTCTAATTGTACCCCCTGAATCAGCATTGTTGTTGGGTGCCTCAACAGCACGAGGATGATCCAGCTGACTACATAGTATCACAGCACGAGTGGAAATGAAAGGATATTTAGGTGGATGTGCCCGACCAAGGCAGGCTGTTCCCATATTCAGCAGTAATATCAATTCAAGAAACAGGGAATCTCTAGACACCACCATGGCCCCCTTCCCTCCAGAAATGAACTAGGATGAAGGAAGGCATTCACTTAAGCTGTTCAACGCATAATGGGCATGCATGCCAGCCACAATTTAAGGTCGAGTGCCATCTCAGACAGTGCGGGTGTAGCATGGGAGGTGACATGTACGTATGTAGCTTGAGACACCCTCTGGGGCCACATGTTCCCCAACCAGGTACAGGCTCAACATGACAAGGCTTCCAAGGTTCCCTCCCCCTCAGCGTCCTCTCTTTGCGGAGGCATTTCGGCCGTTCAAAAGGAAGGGTCAACGTGATGGAGATGCATCCGGCAGGTTACTTTTACCCACTCAACCGGATGGATCTGAAGGCTGCAGTGTTTGTACCAGTAATAACAGAGACATAGTCCTCGCAGTGGTGAATTATATGTATAACGGTTGGACCTACCAACAGCGGCAATATACTCTGGCTACCCTTCGTCCCAACTTACTCCTCTGCCCAGTAATTACCAGTCTTGCATATCTCAGACTCAGAGTCGGCACAATACTTGAAAATGTTCTCACTTCAGAGGCTCCTTGTGGCCCTGTCTCTCTTGGCCACCACGGTGCTTTCAAGCATTCAGAACGATGACACGCATGCTCTATCGAAGAGCCAGACGACAGATCATTATGTCTTTTGTCATTTCATGATCGGGATCGTGAGTGATCGGCAAAGCTCTGCCGACTACGACGCCGATATGCAGCGTGCAAAGTCGTTGGGGATATCCGCGTTCGCACTCAATATCGGCGTTGACGACTTTACGGACACTCAACTGAATTACGCGTACGAGTCTGCCGCCAACAACGACATGAACGTCTTCATATCCTTTGACTTCAACTGGTTTGTGTTGCCCTCTCATTTGATATCTTACTATACTGCCTTTATAATGATCATGTCTGGAGTTCGCTAACGTAAGTCGGGCTTGGGCAGGTGGTCCACGGACCAGGGCACAGAGATTGGTGAAGTTATAGGTGAGCTGATGCCCATAGACTAGATTTCAACGCTCAATGGTACTGACATAAGCCTCGACAGCTCAATACGCTGGTATGGACGCTCAGTTGATGGTGGACGACAAAGTCTTTGTGTCATCCTTTGCCGGAGATGGCGTGGATGTCGACGCCATACGTGACGCCGCAGGTGTGGACATCTTCTGTAAGTTGAGAGGCCGTCCATCACATTGTAATGTGCTCCGAGATAAAGATTTTCAGCTGACTATCGCCGAAGTTGCTCCAGGCTTTCACCCTGGGTCGAGTGATTTCAGCACAATCGATGCGGCGCTCAACTGGATGGCGTGGCCCAACAACGGCGACAACAAGGGCCCCACGACTGGTGCGAATGTGACAGTCGAGGATGGAGATAATAGCTACATCGCCGCGTTGGGCTCAGTGGACAAATACATAGCACGTGAGTCTTGATCCTAAGCCCAGCGGGTGATCATCTGCGTCGAATCATCGTTCTGATATCCTTTTTTTCTTCTTCTTTTCTACCACAGCGGTTTCGGCATGGTTTAGTACTCACTTCGGTGCCGAGGTGTCATATTCCAAGAATTGGGTGTTCCCAAGTGATCTGTAAGTTGATTGTCATATGTTCAGAGGACGGGACGCTTTTCCATTCGACAGCCAAAGACGCAACTTACTGACTTGTGGCCAGTCTCTGGTACACCCGATGGAATGAGATCTTGAGCCTGGGCCCTAGGTTTATCGAGATCATTACTTGGAATGACTATGGGGAGTCGTAAGCACCCTTATGGTTCTCAGCTACACAACTTCCCCTTCTCCTCTTCTTTTGGTAACAGCAGCATAAGCAAGGGAACTCAGAGAACTAACCAAGCCATAGGCATTACATTGGCCCTCTAAACTCACCACACTATGACGATGGAAACTCCAAGTGGACCAACGACATGCCTCACGACGGCTGGCTCGATGTGGCCAAGCCCTTCATCGAGGCGTTCCTGGACGGGGCGACATCTGCAGACAGCTATGTGGCGAGTGATGAGTTGGTCTACTGGTACCGACAGAACTTCAAGAGCCTCGACTGCGATGCAACCGATACGTGCACGGCAGCGGGTGATGCCAACAACGCCTCGGGCAACTACTTTGTGGGGAGGCCCAATGGATACGAAGATATGTCCGATTCCGTCTTTGTCGTGGCCATGCTCACTGAGGCTGGGACGGTGACGATTCAGTCGGGAAGTCAAGTCCAGGAGTTCGCCGCTCCGGCGGGAATCTCGGCGTACCAGGTCGACATGGAGCTTGGGTCACAGAGCTTCTTTCTGTCCAGAAATGGCGAGACTGTTCTGAGCGGTCAGAGCCTAAAGGACATCACAGATGTCTGCAACTGCGGTATCTACAACTTCAACGCTTATGTGGGCACGCTGCCAGAAAGCACGCCCTTCCCAGATCAGCTACAGGCTCAGGGTCTGGACTCCTTCACAGTGAGCCTGTCGGTCACGACCTGCGTTGCCACACCTTCGCTCGGCACAGTGACAGTGACACCAACGTCGACGCCCGCAGTCACAATAGGCTCCAGTGTGTCCACCTCCATTAGTACCACGGTACCCCAAACGAGTTCGACAACACAGTCTTCAAGCACCACAAGCCCGGCTGTGATGAGCACATTAACAACGTCAACTACAACCTCATCCACCACGACGTCAGCCACCTCTTCTGGAGTCTGTATCACGGGGACAGGATCTGACAACTATGAAGGTTTGTGTAGTTTTTCTTGCTACTACGGGTATTGTCCTACTGGCGTCTGTACGTGTACAGCCTATGGCTCGAATGGCAACACTGCCCCTGCGACGACTGGGACCGACTGCATACCGTTGAGCGATGAGGATGATTCTTACCTCGGTTTGTGCTCGTATGCAGGCAATCATGGCTATTGTCCTGATACTGCCTGTCAGGTTTCCTCTTGAAGGTGGAGTCCGAGGGGAAATGCATTGAATTTAGGGGGGGTTGTTGGGGGGGAGGGGGGTGGATTTGCGAAACCTTAGGCCTGGTGTTTCCTATCTCCATAGCATGACTAGCAAGTGATATGCTACGCTCGTAGGTTTGCACGTAATCTCAATATGATAGCATCATCACGGAGGGACAGGAAATGGAAGACCAGAGAATGTGATCGAACTTTCCAGAGATTCTTAGAAAGTACTGCCAGCTGCTGAGGATTTTCATGAGATCATAGACGAATGAACCAAACGGCTCTCAATACCTCCTTGCCATGGGCTTGGTACGCGCCATTGTACATAGTATGACTTACTTAGTGGTGACCTAATACGGTTCCAAGGAAAGTGAATTGTTGTACTTTTTTTATGAGACCATACTATGAGGATCTATAATAGCTTCATCTTTTTGTCTTCAGGGCAATCATGGTTGAAGGAATGAGATATGAGATGCAGATGCAGATCCGGAGCTGACTGTAAATCGTACCATCTTACTTAGAGACTTACTTTATAAATACTAGGTCTCTTAATGAGATCCTTTCTTGAGCATGATTTCATTCTCTACATATGATCTGGTCATAACGGCATCATAATCAATTGGAAGCACAGGGCATGGAAGACCAAAGAATGTGATCGAACCTTAAAATCTCCGAGCTACTTGCTAGAATATCTCATAAGATCAAGATCATAGATTCATGAACCAAACGGCGCTGAATATCTTGATGTTCTGGACTTGGTGCGCGCCGTTACATTATGGCGCTTGGAGCATGATTATAATAATAGTGCATTCTCTGGCCACGGCCTAGCTTCTATCTCATGCAGGACTCATGCTGATCTGCAGCTAAGAACCAAGCCGCCGCCCCGCATCTCCGTGCAAGCTGCTGTTGATGAGTACAATGTGCTTAGCGTAACGGCAATCAGACGTCAACTCTTCTGAGCGCCACGGTCTCGACCATGGCCTCTCACGAAAATCGTCCTGTGTTGCTTTACGCCATTATACTCGAAGGGCCCGTGATTACTCGCGTCGGACAGCATTGAGCAAGATTTCACTCCATACGAATTCGATAGTGTTATCAATTACTACTCAGTTACATTAAAAATTAACAGAACTTCACATCTGTAGCCTGGCCTGATCAAATTTGAGATGCTTAATCGTGTCCGAAGTGATCGTGACGCATGACATTTCCCAGTCTGAGCCCAAGGGATAGCTTCTTGTCTCTATCTCTGAATCTAGATTGAAATCACACGGACTGTACATTTCCTGCTCAAGAATATTAGTGCCAGTTTATTACAACGTGCATATCAACCATTATTGCCATAGCATCGTGATGTGAGTGTAATGACTAATTAGCATTGGATAGCAGCATCCAGCAGTTGAAGAATCCTGGAAGATCAACTCAAAGCGTCATACTGGGCGTTGTTGAATGATACAGAGTACGTAGTCTGGTTGATTATAGGCATCATGTAATGTGAGAATGTATTAGTCCACGTGTCATGCCTTTGAGGGGAAGTATGGATAAGTGGCATGTGAATCTGTCTGAGGAAGTATCACAGACGGGCCAGAATAGGAGGAGCGGCAGTAAAACATCTCATGAACCATCATGAAGGACCGTATCGACTCTACCCATCAATAGTCAATGACTATGATAGTCTAGAAAAGACGATCGTTAAGAGTCAACGAACGTTATGACTGGTTTGTCCATGCTTTGTGCAAAATACACCAGGCGATCCTAGCCTCACGAGAAAGGCTGGTGCACAAAGGACTCGGCGCCAATACATCCATCACAGCAGTTGAAGCTGAGAAGAACATGTGACGATTCACCAAATGGCAGTTGACACGACGGTTTGTATGTGCTCTCGAAAAACTATATAGTACCGCTGTGCCCCCCTCCAACTGAGCCCGATTTCTTTCTCTTCTCTTCATCCTGCTGCACGGTAAAGAAGTACATGACAAAAAAGGATATGGCAAAAAGATTGATGGCGAAAAGGTTTATGGCAACACAGACGGCACCAAACAGCAGAGAGACATCTTGAACAACAATCGAGAAGAGTGAACAGCTGAGTTACACCGTGATCAACACTGAAGAAGTCAGCTGAACAACGATTACGGGCATCAACAACGGCGATATCCAACACTGAGAAACACCAACAAGTACCACAATCGAGAACAACAACCAATCACAACGACCATTACAACGACCATCACCACGACAACCGACACGATGACTTCCCAGGAGATCAAGAAGGCCATGCGGGCCACGGCCCACAAGATCAAGGAGGGGGCTAGCAAGGCTAAGAAGAAGATCACCGACAAGCTAGCCAAACATCACCTTCTCGGCCGCACACGCTACAAGTCCTGGGAGCTAGAAGAGCTGGGCCGGAAATACTGGACTCGCCCAGAGGGGTGCTCAGAAGACAGCTACCGCCACCGCCCTCGCAAGCGCAACGCCACCTGGTGGCACAACTGTGACAGATCCTCGGACTCTTGGTAAGCCTAACCTCACCAGCCCTCCCCAGCCTACCTGATCATCACTAACTAGTCCTGCCCAACAGCCAGCGAGAGGCCGCCAAGTACCCCAAGCTCGAGCACTACCCGACCATCTACCGCGACCAACCCCCTCGCGACGAGGCAGCCCCACACAAGAAGGACAAGAAAGAGCCAGGCCCAAGAGAGAAGAAGAAGGAAGCCCCCCCTATCCATGACCCCAAGGGCAAGAGACCCGCCATCTACCAAGAGGAGGTCCCTAAAGAAGACCCCAAGGGCAGGCCACAGCCCACTAAACCACAAGCCCCTGCACAGACACACAGGGCCAAGAAACCCGCCACCACAACACGCCGACCCCCACGAGACCCCCATAAGCCTCCCAAGAAGAGGCCCGACCCCCGGCGAAGGAAGCCAGGAGACCTGGTGGGCGGTCCATCAAGTGACCCCCACAAACCATTGGCCAGGAAGTTGGCGGATAGGCGAGAGCCACTGAGCACGCTAACGGAGACAACGGAGGAGTCTATCTACTGAGACGGGATATAGTAGGCACACACAAAGAGAAAAACAAAAAAAAAAAAGTCCAAGGGGGGATATTGGACGGGAGCACAGGGCATATCATCTACGCCCCACCAAGGATCTAACACTGACCACCAGCAGCCACCTTAGGGCCTAAGACTGGTTCCTGTTTTTGCTTTTCTGTCTTCGGTAGCCTTTCGATTTCCTTTTCTGGTTTGGAGTTTCTGGAGTTTGGAGTTTGGAGTTTATGGAGTTTGGAGTTTGGAGTTTGGAGTTTGGCGTTTGGCGTTTGGCGTTTGGCGTTTGGAGTTGGAGTTGGAGTTCGGGATCGGGTACAGGTACTGGGTTTGGAGTTTTGGTCTTTGGTTCTGGGTCTTTGGGTCTTTGGGTTTTGGTGTTTTGGTTTTCGGTTCTGGGTCTTTGGGTCTCTGGGTTTTGGTATTTTAGTCTTTGGGTTTGTTGTTCTTCTGTTTCTGGGTACTGCAGTTCTCATGTCAACCAACACATAGTTCCGAGCTTGCCTTCACAGTTGCTCGGCTCACATATAGATACCCAACATCTTGTCTTCGAGCCCGGCACGCTCGACTTAGGCACCAGCCCCTCAATACAAGGCACCGAATGACTTTATACACAACCTCACTGTCCTCACTGTCCCATGTACTATCACATGTGAAGTAACTGCCCACCATCCTTGGACTTAACAATGACGGGACGGGAAGCAACCGTGCCAACAACCGCCTACGCCCATCACCAATACAGACGGTTGGTGTTTTCCTAATACAAGTCCTACCCGTCTTTGATACTTGCATCGTAGCCTACACATTAAAAAATTATGAGGCTATTCCCACTCTCCCGCACCAACCCCTACCCACCTAAGGCACTCACCAACTTTCTTCCTTGCCTAATATTATATTGATCTTGATTAAATACCCAATAGTACTAATATTACTGCTGTTAAATTCATAATGTTAAATTTGTAATATTGATTACATTGAGAAACCAGGCAATAGGTTCAACATTTTGTATTCAGTATACTACAACATTTATCGTACCATAATCATATCCAGGACAAGCAAAACAAGCCTGACACCGAACAAAAGTCTGCCGCTCACGTCACTCCCGATGTCGCGCTCCTCCTCTCCCATACCACTATCCACTGGAACTTACACACTGTTAAACAGGACTCGTGCAAGTGAAACTCGTAGCAACACCAGCTTGAAAAATGAGTATCATCTGTTTGATCGCAGTGTAGCACCCGAGCACGCAACCCCCAAGTGAGCAAAGAAAATACACCAGGTTCCACAAGTGAAACAAGGGTCGTTTCTTGACAGCTCGGAGAAACCGCTTCCATCCACGGTCCACGTAGTTGTAGGTGCGACTTGCCTCGTCAAAGGTCTCAACATCAGCCACCATGGCGTCTTCGCGGATAAAGAAACCCAGCGCACCCAAGGCAGGGAAGATGTAACTGAATCCGATTCCAAAGAGTGCACCTCCAAAACTGGAAACGGAGGCCAGCTGTGGGATTGCAGGGGCGATCACGAACCCAATGGCCCAGACCACGGGTGTCATGGCCGCCCACCAGAGCTTGCCCTTCTTGGTCGTCAGAGGGGAGAATCCAAAAGGCTGCAGGACCTCGACATAGGCAATCTTCAAGCCGATATTCGTGTAAAGGCAGGTGGCAATCAGGCCGGCGAGCATGGACATGACATTCAATGCTGTCTGCCAGCCGTAGTTACTAATGCCCTGCGCCACAGGGAGGTATGTGAACTGGCCTTGGAAGTGGTAGACCTCTGTCCCGAAGACGATATAGACGATGGTCAGCAGCGCCTGCGCGCATATCATGCCCTTCCAAAAGTCCATAGGATGGCGCATTTCCGCCATGAACGCAGGGAAGAACATGGCACCCCCATATGCCAGGACCGCTTGTGATGCTGCGTTGATGCCGGCTGCGGATCCAGTACCACCAGTCTTAAGTCCATCTGGTGGTGTTCCAGCGAAGGTCTGGATTGGACCCGGTGGCTGACCGAAAGATGCCTCGATGGCGGCATAGTTGGGTGCGAAATGCGCTACGAGACCCATGCTAATGATTTGATGCGTTGTTAGCGAAGAAGATGGACGCGCTACACGGGAAAACTGATTACTTACATCATGAATACTTGAATGAGCTGGATAAATACAGAAAAGTTGGCAAGCCAGGCAAATCGTTGCAGTGTGCGAACCTGACCCGCCACCATGCCGATCAAGGTGAAAATGAGGACACAGACAATGAAACAGAGCCCGTTCGTCCCTGGTGTCGTCTGCGAGATCTGAGAGATGGCCTGTCCGTTCAGCAGGATGAGGTATGCAATGGACAGGATCAGCTGCACGGCCTGGGCAGAATGAACAAAATAGCCAGCTCCAGACCCGTAGAGACGGAGGAAAATGTCCGCATAGTTCCTCAGCGGGTAGCGATCTGAATCCAGACCCAGAAACATTTTGAACAACAGCCAGCCAGAGCTAGGATAGTTAGCTAGAACAGAAATGGTGATGCAGAAAATGGTAAGGGAGGGACATACTAGGCCGAGAGTGAACCGAAAGCAATGTACATAACGACGCCCGGACCATACCCTGTCTGGGCAAAGGCCCACCTACGCGAGTGGTCGGTCAGTTGACGTACGTCTTATGCGGGAGTTGACATGAGAGACACTCACGGCGTATTCGAGGGCCCAAGGACATCTGTTGTGATGAGGTAGAAGACACTTCCCCATCCTGCGGTGCGAAGTGCCCTATTCGCCAAGTACAGCTCATCTCTGGTTGACGGTCTACCGTCGCCGTGCACGCTAATGGGCCACGTCTGAATGATGGATTGATCTTTCTGCTGGGACTTTGGGGCTTGCGAAGATCCGATCAAGTCGACGACGCCATCGTCCTGCTGTGTAGTTTGCAGGTGTCCTTTAGAAAATCTCTCCTTGATGAGGCTAACGAGGGAGACTAGGTCTCGCGTGCGCATGTGCTCCTCATTAGACTTTTTCTCCTTAGCACGAGTGATGGACGCATGATGCATGTACTCCTCAAAGGTAACGCCGAGTTGGAGTTGTCTCAGAGAGGACATGCTATCGTTGAGCAAGTTCGACGTTGGCTCGTGGCCAGTCACCAGCGACGGGGAGACGGTTGCCGTGTCGGCCATGTTGATAGTCTCCGAAGGACTTGGTGTAACGAAGAGCAAATTTCGGAAGACGGATCCCTGATACGATAATCATGCGGACTAGAGACCAGAAAAATGAAGAAGTAATGTGCCCATGGAACAAATTTAAACCATACGCAGTGTCTTGTGCGACCATCCAGGCAATATAATGCTGCCGGTAGAATTCTTTCATTTTTTTTTTAAAAAAGGCGTACGGGAACTTTTTCCAACGCAGCGGAAGCTTCGTATTATTGTTAAGCATTGTGCATCAATCTCGTATAGAGTTCTTTGTGCGGATCTGCAATGTCGAGAGCTCAGGGGCAGGATCAAGCCACGAGGCCTGAATAAAGAAAACATCCAGTGGGGAGGTCTCAAGCCGAGCCTCATCCCTCTCACAAAGCATCGCCAACATAGTGATTCGCACCTCTACAAGGGCCAGAATCGTCTAGATGACCGGATCACTTATTTTCGTAAAGATGGGGTCTTGTGCAACGAGAAATCTGAGACGAGAGCATGTTAGACCTATTTTAGGCCGATCAAATCTAGACCTGTGTCGACACGTCACGCCCCGTCGTCGGTTCACATACCGTACTTGCCTATCGGCCTGTCATTTTACTGAAATATCAAGGACTTTGCAGAGCCATGGTGTTGGTATGAACTTTAAGGCAAGAGTCAAACAGTTAGCAAGGGGGGAAACAAATCGAAAGGAGTAGCAAAAGGAGGAACAGGAGAGCAAAGGGAGGGGGGGAGTAATGACCAGAATGAGGCAGAAAATAGAGCCATGAAAATTATGTAGCACTGTAAACGAGCGGAATCTACTGCTGCTCCTCTCCGTCATATACTGATTCATTTTTCATGCTGCGGGAATCTTGAAATGCCACCACTCTGGAGTTTTCACCCGTAGGCATATTTGGAAAGCAGATAATTATCTTGACAATGGCGTTCTCATCAATATATCACGGCAGCAACGCCACAAGAAATGCAGCAGACGAGAACGAAGTCCAAGTAGTCTTCGGCGAATTCTCGTTCTTGGTTCGAAAATTGATCGCTCTGTTTCTCATCGTGGGATGTCATCGAGAGGGCATTTAGTTGACATATTGAGCGTGTCCAAATCTCGAGGTAATAAAATCCTAGCCCGAAACAGCAGACCGAGGAAGGCTGATCAACGAGAATTATACAAGTGAAGATGATGCAGGAGAATACATGCAAAGTAATGCATAGTGCGTGTCGGAGTGACTTCGAGGGCTGAGGGGATTACCATTCTCGCTCATAGGCAGCACAGCAACACGATGCATGGGTGAGAGCCTCGACCTGTTTCTCTGTACATAACCACATCATTTTCCGACTCGACATGGTGGAAACATCAGGCTCTTCCTTCCATTCATCCACGGACGCATTTGACCCGAATGGACACTTGGCTCTGCTATGTCCCGGTGGGTCTTGGCCATTCTGCGGGGAAGTCTCACAATGCCCCCAAGCCATCTTCGCCTCACGCTATCCACTCTCTTCTCTCTGCAGCAAGCATGCAGATGGATAGACAGGAAGATCAGGAGCTAGTTCTCAGAATAAATGGGAACTTGATCGATTAGGAAGATGGAGAAGTGTTCCCACAAAACACCCTGCTGTCCTCGGGTCTGAGAAAGAGAGAGAGAGACAGAAAAGGCTGAGTTTCACCAGCTTCTTGAACCATCTTAACGGGCTTCCTCAGTTTGGACTCCTATTTTTCTCATTAATTCTCTTTGCTAATCTTCAATAAGTTTTCATTACCGCCACTCTCATCCAAGATGCATGCAGCGACCTCGACCGACCCTGTGATGCGTGTCAACGGCGGTGCAGATCTATGCACCGGCTCAAGCCGTGACGAGAAAGCCACTGGCGACGCACAACACATGGAACAGGCGGCCACACCGAGTCAGCACGCCCACGACATATCTCGAGCCAAGGTGCTCCGAAAGCTGGACTTGCACCTCGTCCCTATGCTCACCATCCTCTACCTCTTGTCCTTCCTCGACCGGGGCAACATCGGCAATGCCAAGATCGAAGGCCTGCAGGAGGACCTCGACATGACCGATGCACAGTACAACTGGTGCCTCACCGCCTTCTTCCTCACGTACGCGGCCTTTGAGGTCCCGTCCAACATGCTGCTCAAGCGGTTCCGGCCGTCGGTCTGGCTGCCCAGCATAATGGTCGCGTGGGGCGTCATCATGACGCTCATGGGCATCGTGACGAGCTTCGCGGGGCTCATCACGGCGAGGATCTTCCTGGGCGTAGCGGAGGCAGGGCTGTTTCCTGGAATCGTCTATCTGAACACAATGTGGTACACTAGGTATGAGGTCCAGGTGCGGCAGGCCTACTTCTTTAGCGCAGCCAGCACCGCAGGTGCCTTCTCTGGGCTCCTAGCGTACGCGATCTCGTTTATGGACGGCGTAGGAGGTCTAGGTGGGTGGCGGTGGATCTTCATCCTCGAGGGTATCGTGACGACTGTTGTCGCTGTGGTCGCCTACTTCTTCGTCTACGACTCACCCGCTTCCGCGCCCTTCCTCACGCCTCAGGAACGAGCTTTTGTAACCTGGCGGCTTGACGAGGACGGCAGAGATGCCGAGATCGCAGGGGCAGCTGGAGGTGTGGCCATCGCAGACGACGCGTTCGAGTGGGCGCACGTCAAGGCTGCGTTCTGCGACTGGCAGATCTGGGTCAACATCGTCGTCTTCTGGGGGTATGTCTGTCCTCTCTACGGCGTCTCGCTGTTCCTGCCTACGATCATCAAGGAGCTGGGCTACACCTCGACAGACGCACAGCTCCTGACCGTGCCGATCTACGTGGCGGCTTCGATATTAACGGTGGTTATCGCGTATTGGGCCGACCACATCCGCAGACGGAGCCCCTTTATTATGGCAGGGTTTTTCTTCATGCTGGCGGGGTTCATCATGTGTATCAGCTCTGCGAGGCCTGGGGTGGTCTACACCGGAGTTTTCATTGCTGCGTGTGCCATATATCCTACGCACCCGAGCAATATCACTTGGTTGAGTAACAACCTTGCTGGAAGTTACAAGAGAGCGGTCGGCATGGGAATCCAGATTAGTGTTGGTAATCTGGCTGGAGGTAAGCAGCGAAGACCCCCCGTCGACCCCTAAGAAGAAAATGAACAACAAAAGGCTAACTTAGAACTCTCTAAGCCATGGCATCCAACTTTTACCGTGCCCAAGATGCACCGAGGTACATACTCGGCCACGGCCTAGAGATCGGGTTCATCGTCGCCGGTATGATGGCTTGGGTGATTCTGGTTGTGGGCTATAAGAGGGTCAACAGGAAACGGAGCCATCTGGTGCAGCAAACGATAATACCCGGTGAGGACGCGCCATCTCGTCAAGGTAGAGGCGATCGGGCTTTGGGATTCAGGTATACATTGTAGACTAGGGAGTATCACTTTATTCACACCGTAGTCGCCACAAAGACAGGCAGGCCAGGCT
This sequence comes from Cryphonectria radicalis, assembly GCA_014849355.1. NCBI lineage: Eukaryota > Fungi > Ascomycota > Sordariomycetes > Diaporthales > Cryphonectriaceae > Cryphonectria > Cryphonectria radicalis. The sequence continues at coordinate 155,293 of JACWQW010000038.1, read as the reverse complement.
ACTTTGTGTGCGAATATGTCGCAGCCTCTTTACCAACCGTCCGACCAAACACAACACATTCCAGTAGTGAAGATCCTCCCAGGCGATTATCGCCGTGCAGTCCACCGGTTATCTCTCCCGCTGCCCACAGCCCCTTGACCGGCTTTAGACTACTACTCTCATCACTGCTACCTCTTGCCAGGACCTGGCCATTGTCGTTGATGGCTGCGCCGCCCATGGTGAAATGGGTAATGGGCGTGACCCGACCGATGCAGACTTCCTGCTCGGCATCCTCCTCATCACGGCCCGTCAGCCTCCAAGACCCAAACACTTGACGTCCAAACGAGTCAGTTTTGGTACCAGCCACGACCTGAGAGTAGTCCCGCACAGCCTCCCGCGTAGCTTCATCTAGCTCCTTGACTTTCTTCTTAGACAAGAGGCCCTTCCATAGGTAGAAGCCGATATGCGATGCCGCAGCTTCACAGGCGCCAGGGTCCAGCAGGAGTTGGATGTCCCATTGGGTCAGATCATTGGCGCCCTCACTGCTGGATGCGGTGGTGCTCCTTGCAGGGGGAAGGTTCATGATGACCTTGCTGACATGTTCTCTCGTCTCCATCTCGTTGACAAACCTCCTTCCTTGGTGCAGGAGGATCCCGCCTTCGCCCCGCAGCATCTCTGCAGCGAGGAACTTGACCCTCGCACCTGGGTCAGAGGGCTGCACGAACCCAGTAGGGTGCACCTGCACGCTCTCCATATCCACCAACTGCGCGCCGACATCCTGAAGGATCCCGTGCGTTCCGGGCCGAGCATCGTTCGTCGACGGCAACCCAGCAAGGTCAGGGCGGTACTTCTCCAGCAGACCAAAAGTATCCCCTGCAAACCCGCCCGTCGTGAAGACAACCGGTCCCTCGAGAGTCGACATCGTGCCAGCACTGGTGTATTCCACCCCGGTCACGCTGCTGCTGCCAGGGCTCCCTTCCGCCTCTGGCGAGACAAGGAGCCTCCTCACCTCGCACCCGGTACGGAGCTCAAAGTTAGGATCCTGCTTCAGCTTTTCGATCAGGGCGGTGACGATGGCCGCGCCTGGAGGAAGCTTGCCGCCGCCTCGGTGGGTGCGCGGGAAGCTGTGCCCGCCGAGCTGGGCCACGACGCTCAGGTCCACGCCGATCTCGTCGACGAGGAAGTGGACGGTCTGGGCGGACGAGGTGGTGAGTTTTGCTATGAGGGATTCCCTCTCGGCGCGGCTGAACCTTGGCGTGGTGGTGGTCCTTGTCGTCGCGGCGTCGGCCTGGGCCAGTCTGTTGCCGGCGGACCGGATCGTGTCGCTGTAAAAGGTGGTGTCTTTGCCCTGCTGGAACCGTGTGGGGGCTCCGTTGATGCCGGAGGAGGCCTTGATGCTGTTGCCGCCTGGCTTCTCGGCTCGTTCCAGGAGTCGCACTGCTGATCCGGCGCGTAGGGCGGCGTAGGATGCGGAGAGTCCCGCCAATCCAGCGCCGACGACGATGACGGTTTGGGGTGGTGGTGATGGTACGCCTGGCGACATTGTATCTGCACGCTGGTCTGATGTTGAGTTGAGTTTGAGGTAGAAATAGGCTGTGACGGCTGTGATGAGAATGACGAGCAGGAGCTGGCGTCTGGTCATTCCAGTCGGAGAAGGCGTGTCCATCTACTAAGTACTGTATCTGGGGGTCAGGCTTGGTGAGAAGGGCAAACACGGGTGATCAGACCTTCTCCATTGAGTCTTATATCAGGAAAGTTACCATCAGTAGCTGAGCTTGCAGCAAGCATCATCATTAGCCATCAAGCCACTATGGTGTAATTATGTATGGCACTGTGTATGTGTGTGACACTGTGTGTGCGTGTGTGTGTCTAAATAATCACCGTGGTGGCCTCTTTTTCCGCTACTCATCGTACGGTTCTGAGGGCGGGTCGGCATCAGACCACATTTCAAGGCCGGTGGCATGATTTTGGGACAACCTTTCGGTGGTCAGCATTGGCAAAGACGTCGGTCGACTCGGTGAGACCCATCAATTAATTGGTCAAGACTGACAAAACAATTTTTCGAGACTGCATATAGTAAGCTGATGAAGTGTGCGGCAGACGAGCAGTGCGAAATCTACTGCGATCGACTTGTTGAAGAGGGTAATCAGTGTGTGACTTGACGGTTGGTAGTAAAAATCTACAGTGGTCATTGGCTAGGGGCTGGTCTTCAGTAGACAATTTGGCGCTGAGGGCCCCCTGTTCTGCCTTTCTACTGCCTATAGAGTGTCTTCTCAAAGCCTTCCCATTCAATTTGTTCTTCACTTTGGTCTTGTCCCGTCAAATATCTCATCAGATTCGGGCTGCTCTCTGCGGCCGATGCATCAAGCCTAGATACTTAGGGGATTGAAGCGTGCTCATAACTATGGTAGGCGTGCACTGTACTATATAGTATGCCGTTCAGAAACCTCCTCTCCCCCTGTAGCAACGTACGACAGGCCATCAACATCGACCCACCCGGATCCAGAACGGCCAGTTGGACCGGCACATGAAGACTCCGCCAGTTTGATGAACTCGTCCAGGTTTCAACAGCATATCTGATCTCTTTTTTTTTTCTTCTTCTAAATATCAGTTTATCAAAAGATAGAGACTTGCCTCTTCTCATGGAACAGCGTCGAGACTTGTGAAATCGCCAACTCCGTCAGGCCCGGATTCATCTGCAAGCCCACCTTGGTCCACGGCTCAACCAACACCTAACCAAAACACCATCCGTCATAAATTACGTACGAAAATAAAACAGCAGATCCAAACACAACGAACAATCCTTAGACGCCTCAATCAGGACCCAACACACACCACACCACACCACAAAAACAGAGATGGCCGTCCCCAAGAACAATACCAAAAGCAGTGCCGAGATCTCCGAAGCAGAAAAGTCCAACCCCGACGCCGCCTGGGAGGCCACCGTCACCAAAGGCATGAAGGAGACCGAGAGCGAGATGATCCTGCAATGGATCTCGATCCTGATGATCGGCTTGGCAGTCTTTGGCTACTTGTACACCTAGAGAGGATGAGGTGCACCGTGGATGGATAGGATGAGCGTGACAGCCTGGTCGGCGTCGAAGCTTGACCTGCGACCTTGTGAGGAAGGTTTGGAGGGGGGAAAGATCATCGACTGCTCTCAAAGAATGACGCTGGTCTGGATCTTGTGAAGAAATCGAGAGACAGGGAAATAGACGAGAGGACTAGCACTGCAATGTCAACGGTATGGGAAAGACGAGGGCGGGGAACGAAAAACAAAGGAACAAGGTCGTCGAAAAGACAAAACGCAAGAGGGGAAGTACAGCGATTACATATCATAATTCTAATAACGGGATGGTATTGAACAGTCAACAGGCTCCAAAACTTTGGAATTCTCCGACGCCCTTTGATTACCGGTGGATATTGCACGCCTTTTTCTTCTTATTTTTTTCTGATTTTTTCTTTTTTTTTCCATTATTTTTTATTTTTATTTTCTCTCCCTCTCCTCCTCCTTCTTTACCAACCATGTGGCGTGGAGGCCGTTGTTGACTTCAACAACCAAATGGTAAATAATTAACATGTGACTTCCTTTAGACACAACGGCTCCGGAGCAGCACTGAGCGGGTAGGGCAGGGGGCATATCCAGACTGCGGATCCCATTGTGAAGCTACAAGTGTTTCACCACGACCGGCCACCTTCTTCAACGTCGTTGCCTCTGTTCCTGCGTTACCTCACAGATTCATTCTTCTGACAATTTGATGACTACAACAACGACACACCTTGGGTGAGACAGACAATGGCAGGCTCATCACCGACAGCGAGGCACTGCTTCTCATGGTTGACCGACGCAGGTTACTTCAACATGCAAGCACATATGATCCCCCCTTCCCCCAACGAGGACCAAAACCGCAGATCGAGGTCTGGAACTTTGGGGCCACAGCCAAGCTAACCACACAAGTGCAGGCCCGTGTGGTATCCCCTTCACTTTCTCACAACACAGCTCCGATCGCTCCCCTACCCAACCACGAGTTATGACGGCAAGACCGTCCTCATCACCGGCGGCAACGTCGGGCTAGGGAGAGAAGCCGCCCGCCACTTCTGTCGCCTCGGCGCAAAAAGAGTGATCATCGCCTGTCGTGACGTCGAGAAAGGCCGAGCCGCACAGGCACACATCGAGGCCTCCTCGCCAGCGTCGTCGTCCAAGCAGGGTGGTAGTGTCGTCGAGGTCTGGCAGGTCGACCTCGCCAGCTTCCAGAGCGTGAAGGAGTTTTGCCGCCGGGCGGACGTGGAGCTCGACCGCCTAGACGTTGTCGTCGGGAATGCAGGCATCGCCATCGGCACGTATGTCGAGGCCGAGGGGGGTTATGAAAGCACTATTGCCATCAACGTCGTGTCGACATTCTTGATGGTCCTCATGTTGCTGCCGCTGATGAGACGGACGGCGGTAAGATTTAATGTGGAACCGACAGTGGTCATCGTTTCTTCGGATTCGCACATGTTTGTACGTTGTGGTTATCTTTTTCCCCTCTCCATGGGGCTCCTGGATTCAGGCATCACAGAAAGAATCATGGGCTAATTACTAACGTCCGATATGCAGGCCAGATTCCGCGAAAGGGAGGATCCAAAAATCTTTGAGGCTTTCAAAGGAAAACAAAACATGAACGAAGATCGATACAACACATCCAAATTGCTATCTGTCTGGATAGTGAGAGAAATGGCCTCCAGGATGGCCTCGAACGACGCTGTTGTCTTGAATTGCATCAACCCAGGCTTTTGCAGGACTGAGTTGTTCCGCCACAACACGTTTCCCCTGAACTACATCGTAAGATGTACGCTCCGCATCCTCGGAAGGACGCCAGAGATGGGCTCCCGCACAGTGATGGCTGGCGCCGCGGCAGGACGCCAGAGTCATGGCCAGTATATGGATAGCTGCGTCGTGCGCACGCCCAGCAAGCTTGTTGTCAGTGCAGAAGGGCATCATCTCCAGTGCCGGGTCTACGAAGAGTTAGAGAGTGTCTTCGAAGACATTCAGCCGGGAATCACCAAAATTATTGATCAATGATCTGGAGCCAGTCCCAAGCGCTGAGCGTGTGGAGACAAAAGGTGTAGAAATGGCAATTCTGCCAAATCCATTTTTTATTTTGGTTTTCTGTTTTTGCATCGAACAAAATTCAGCTTGCAGCCTGCAGCCTGACAGGATCTTACTTTCGAATCAACCAGGTGCCTCAAAGCAGCCTCATCGCAACCTGAACAAATACCGACGCAACGCCCGTGATTTCATATTTCGCGCACAAGACCATCGTAACAACTTTCGTTTTTATATACACACATAATAACTAATTAGAACGCAACGAAAGAAGCACAATATGTACGAGCCCTCATCATCTTCCCTTCTTTTTTTGTTCTCCTTCTGCAAGGCTCTCAGTCGGAACTCGGGGCGAGGGTTTTGACAGCCACAGGAACACTGTCTGCCTGGTCGGCTCCGTCGACGTTCCAATTCAGTGTATAGACATTCTCCGTGTCGGTGGTCTTGGCCCAGAATTGAGATTCATAGTGACTGCCGTTGACCCACATGATTTGGGATCCAACTAGAAATCTCGGCGTCAGCTAAATTATTATAAACCAGGGTGGTTTCGGAACGATATTTCTTTTAGACACTCACATTTCGTGAATCCCTTCATAGTCGCGCCAGTAGGGGCAGTGCCATTTGAGGACTTGAACCCGCATTGTACATAGGAGTTGCTGGTGGTGACGATGTAGAAGGAGGCAGAGCTGTCCGTGGTGGAAGTGCCGTTCTCCGCCGTGGAGGCATTCCATGTGCTGTCAACAGACGGTGTTTGCCCTAGGAAAAACACCTATCAGTATAGCCCCAAGGTGCTAAGAGTTGAAGTGTCTCTTTTAAGTTGAAAGCTCACAGATTAACTCAGTAAGGTTCGCCGTCTCTTCAGGGGCGATATATGCCATCCCTAAAAGGTGCAAAGTGTGGTCAGTGGGACTTGTCAAACTAGTGAGGCCAAGGATTTCTACAAATGTACATACCATCTGTACCACGATAGACCTGCATGCCAGAGATTCCAGTGCCATAGGCGTAGATTCTGACCTCAGTGTCGGTGGCGCGCTTTTCAGTGGGGTGCGCTGTCACGGCACCAGCAAGTGCCAGGAGAGCAGTGAACGTGTTGAGGAACATGGTGTTGAAGGGTAATAATGAGTGAAGAGAATGAGCGTAGAGAAGGTAGCGAGTGAATGATGAGAATTTGAGAAGCCGAGAATGGGCAACTTTCAAGAGAAAGATAGAGAGAAGGAAGATTAAGTGGTGGTGGTGATATTCATCACCTATTATGATAGGCCTTTGACAGGCAATCTTGAGTATAAGAGCATCTCTGACTGAGGCCAAAAACATGTCTTCTCGGATTAACTCCGAGAGATCCTCGGCTGTCGAAAACTTCAACAATCCAGACTCATCCGCACGAGCTCCCGCTGACGCGTCCAAGTTTTGTTTCCCTGGTTATCATATCAATAGGGATGTTGGTTTACCATCTGTGCGCTGTGATCATCGCCGCTTGTTATGACTTCCAAACACATGGCCCAGTAGGTGGATCATGAGTCAGTATTGGTTGTATTACGGGGCCAGGAAGCTTCACTTTAGGCTTGAAAATGTGCCGGCTACCCTAATCTCAGCGCAATTATTGTATTCTCTTGACCAAGGCTGGGGTGGAGGAAGCGCACAGACTAGGCATGTTACATCAAGGGGTATATGTAACAGTATAGGTGGTCGCCAAGCTGTTTAACGGTTAACCACAAGTTCCCTATTTTCGCTCCACTTTGAAATACAACTTAGCGGAGACCCCACGAGAAAGAAGGGGGGGGAAAAAAAATAAGAAATGGGCAGAAACCCATCGTTGAGTATGGTCCACTACGGTGCTGGGGGGATGCAACGCTGTGGACCAACAACGAGACGAAGATGTTTCGAAACACGCGTATGCTGCGATGGAAACTCTCCTTCCCGAGCACTGACTTCTCGTATCTGCATGCCTCGCATATCCAGAACATTTGGACAAATCTAGATCGAGAGGATTGGCCCGAGACTATCAGTATGTCAACCAAAGCCCAGAGAAACTTCCTCCCGGAACTCTATTAGCGAGATATTACCTCGACTCAATCGGCCGAGAAGGCGTCGGGCCGGTGTCCCCCCTTTTGCGTAATTGACAGTACTATAGTAGTAATTACTTACAAGTACTATGATATTATTCGCATTCGGAAAATCAAGAAGATGCGGTGGTGGACCCCGTTAAAATTTCCATATGGAGGAAATTGTCAATATTGAGGAATAAGAGACTGGGTATAGCATTATTACTGACAAGATTCATCCCCCCATTTCACACCGACTTTCAACCTCGACGCTGGACCATGCATCCACATCCAGTAATTATTACTCTACAGGGCTCGCATGGCCTAAAGTACAAACATACGAAAGGAGAGAAAAAGTCGCATCGCTAGCGATTTCTCGATCCTGTCTCCAGAATCGTACGTTGTGACGCATTCCCCCCTGGCCGGTGCTTTTCACATAATACTCGGTATCGAGAGTTACATTGATCTCTAGACCACGCGGCCTCAGAGGGCTCTTGCGGCTACATCCTTGTGCTCGACATCGTATTCTTGAGCCGCACGAGCAACCTTTTTTGTAGTCGCGAGCGGTGATCACCACGGATCCGGTAATGTGGATACTGAAGAAATTCCCCGGAAAACGTGCAGATCTACCGTTCCTTGCATTAGTCGTTACGCGAGCACGGATCGCCCAGGATTTCTTCTGAGGAGAAAGAGAGGCTCGCTTGTCCCTTTTGGGAGGTTTCGTTTCTTGAAGCCACATGGGGGTAGCCACACCGTCTCATGTATGGATGCAATAGTCTGTCTGCTTCGTCTTCACGATCAATGATCACCAAAGCCTGCCGTAGTAGTTTTTTCTACCCTCAGCCAACTACTAGTTATCTTTTCCTCTGGCTGCAGTCTTGTTCGCTGCCGACTTTTCCGACTACATCCGAGACTACTGCCTGCGCTTTGTGTGTGTGTGTGAAAACATGCGACAACTCCACATCGTGAGGATAGCAGAATGGGGCAAGAAGCTCTGTGCGAAGTCCCCATCCATCGCGTACGAGAGAATTGCCGTCTGTAGTCTGGAGCTGGTGATGATTACCCCTGGACACCTCACCGAGACTATCATGGACAAATTTATTGATAAAGCCAGGAACCCCCTCGGGTGAGACGAGATGAATCCTTTCCATCATGATAGCATCAACTCTTCCTTCTTCAACATCATTACTATCACCCTCCCATCCAATCGTTTCAGGGGAGTCTTGTCGTTTGATCACTCGTTCAGATTCAACCTATCGCTCTCTAATACTTGTTTACATTCATTCTTCTTCACCCGGCTAGCCCGTTCCTCTCTTTATATTCTACTTGAACAGATATTACTATCTCGTCATTATGGCCCTTCGAGCCTTGGTCTCCCTCCTGCCTGCGCTCTCTCTTGTGACGGCGGCTCCTAGTCTCGAGCCCCATCAGCTCTCCAAGAGATGTGTGAACTCGGCAGATGACCGCAGCTGCTGGGGTGACTATGATCTCTCCACAAACTACTATGACGAAGTCCCCTTTACCAATGTCACCCGCGAGTATTGGTTTAATATCGTCAACACCACTGCTTCCCCAGATGGTGTCGAGAAGATAGTCTTGGCTGTGAATGGAAGCATTCCGGGCCCGACTATCGTTGCGTACGTACAAAAACACCTACTTACTTACCTAATGATCATGTATGACATAGCTAACTTTAAGCAAACATAGTGACTGGGGTGATACTGTTGGTGAGTGTCAACGTAGTACTATCCACAGATGATACTAGGAAAATCCACGGCTCTTTTCTTTTTCACTTTTTTACTTCACTGGTTGCTAACCATGTGCTATCTCTATAGTCGTGCATGTGACCAACTCAATGGTAAGTTCTCCTCCCAGTCGTAAATGATCAGCACGGTCAATCCCATATCCAATCATACTAACGACATCCCTCAGCAAAACAACGGCTCTTCCATTCACTTTCACGGAATCCGACAAAACTACACCAACCAGAACGACGGCGTGGCCTCCATCACGCAGTGTCCCACCGCCCCCGGCGACACGACCACCTACACCTGGCGCGCCACGCAGTACGGCTCCTCCTGGTGGCACTCGCACTTCTACGTGCAGGCCTGGGACGGCGTCTTCGGCGGGATCCAGATCAACGGCCCAGCCACGGCCAACTACGATGAGGACCTAGGCGTCGTGACCATGATGGACTGGGACCACGACACGGCGGACAACCTGGTGCTCCAGGCGGCCGTGACTGGCCCGCCCACCATGGCCAACGGCCTTATCAACGGCAAGAATACGTACACGCTCGAGGACAATAGCACCGTTGGGTCTCGCTACGAGATGAACTTCACCTCTGGGCAGCGGTACCGCCTGCGCCTCGTCAACACTGCTGCTGATACGCACTTTAAGTTTACCATCGACAACCGTAAGGCCTTTTTTCCTTTTCTTCACTTCTCCTGATTTGGGGGGGGGGGGGGGGTTTTTGGTTTTTTTTTTAAGGCAAAGATTGGATCTAACACCACCCTCCAGACACCATGGAGGTGATCGCAACCGACTTTGTCCCCATCCAGCCCTACACAACCGACGTCGTGAGCATCGGCATCGGCCAGCGCTACGACGTGATCGTGACCGCCTCCGCCGCCTCCGACAACTACTGGATGCGCGCCATCGCCCAGCTCGCCTGCTCCAACAACGCCAACCCGGACAACATCAAGGGCATCATCCGCTACACCGACGCCGCCAACGCCACCGCCGACCCGACCTCGACGGTGACCGCCGACGCCGTCACGGATGAGTGCGTCGACGAGCCCGCGGCCAGCCTGGTCCCCTACCTGGCGATCGCGGCGGGCGGCACCGCGGAAGTAACAGACAACTTCGCCGTCGCTATAGAGCAGGTGGCGGGAGTCTTGGACTGGACCATGGGCAACACCTCCTTTGTCAACCCGTGGGATTATCCCAGCATCCAGCAGATCTATGACGGAGACTCTGACTGGAGTGAGAGCCAGAACATGATTGAGCTGCCTCAGGCGAACGAGTGGGTCTACTGGATTGTGCAGACTACCCTGGGCGTTACCCATCCTATGTGAGTGTTGCCCCCCCCCCCCCGGGCCGCCCCGCCCCCCGGGGAGGGAGAGAGAGAGAGAGAGAGAGAGAGAGAGCAGTACTATTCTCAACTCAGACCACATGGATAGAATCTAGAAAAACTAATATTTGGACTCATCATTCAGGCACATGCACGGCCACGACTTTTGGGTTCTGGGCTCAGGAACTGGCACTTTCGATTCCGCCACGGCCAACCTCTCCACCGTCAATGTCCCTCGTCGGGATGTTACCATGCTGCCGGCGAGCGGGTGGACGGTCATTGCATTCATTACTGACAACCCTGGTGTAAGTCTCCTCCTGTTCTCATCCCCCCCCCCCCTCTCGGAAACTACTTTGCAGATTTCTGACTTTCTTGGGGCTTTCCACAGGTCTGGCTCACCCACTGCCACATCGCCTGGCACACATCCGAGGGCCTAGCCGTGCAGATGCTCGAGCGCGAGTCCGAGATGCTCGACCTGATCGACGCCGACACTATGAACAGCACCTGCAACGGTTGGGGTACCTACGCCAACACGATCAGGCTCGTGCAAGATGACTCGGGCATCTAAAAACTCTCTCCATAACACACACACAGAGAGGATGAGAGAGTGAGGAGATACCTCTGCCCCGGCTATGCGGTCTGGAAAGCCCCCCCCCCCCTTTTTTCTATTTGTACATATTCGGGGCACTATCACTGTATTATGTTTTCTTTTTTTTTTCTCTTCTGGTCATGTCCATGTACGAAATGATTCGATGGCGCCTGTGCGGACTTGGGGAAACAACAGAAAAACGAAAAGTCGTGTATCAATAGTGTGATGGCGTCAAGGAACTAGGTTGTGTTAATTATGAATCGTAATATAATGAATACGAGTATTGCTCGAAAGAGAGGCAGAAAAAAAAGAAAAATAATGTGTTCATCAGTCTTCTCTTACACAATAAGTGACACGATCATTGGTTTCTCTCTCTTTTCACATGCGCTGCTGCTAAGGTTTTTATCTTCACACCTGACGATTCCAAAGTAGGTCATGGGGTCTTATTTTGCCAGAACACATTTGCCTTGGTTACTTAGGTAATGATCTCACACGGATTCTTGCTCAACTTCAAGTGATCAATCAGTTTGCATGCTTTCCAATTTTCATTATTCGCCAGCCTATCTTCTAATCCCTCTCTCCCGGCCAGAGGAAGCTCTGCTCCACGCCCGGGATCAGCGGCCTCAGCGCCATGCCGTAATCCCCTCCATTCGGCGTCCTCAGCAGGGTGTGGATGTGGAACTTGGCCGGCTCCTTGTTGGTCAGGAACACGCCCGAGTGGTGGTCGAACTCGACAATGACCACGGGGCTCTGGAGGCGGTAGTAGAAGGGGTCGGCGTCGGTGTAGCCGCCAATCCAGCAGAAGTAGGTCTCGTGGAACCAGGACTTGATGCTGGCCAGCCTGGCCTTCTTGGCCTGCGCAGGGAGGTAGAGCAGGTACTGGTCCAGGATCCCGAGGACGAGATCCTGCTGCTCGGCTGACATGTCGGAGACCAGGATGCCCTCGTAGGGGACGACGCGGTTATCGCGGTAGGCACCGCAGACGTGGCGCTGGTCGTCGTGGTTCCAGCGGCCGCGGGGCATCTCTGGGTCGCGCATGAGCTTGTAGATCTGGGCCTTGGCCTGCTTCTCGGCGGGCAGGGCCTGCATCAGCTGGAGGCCCAGCTTCTCCTCGGTCTCGAGGATGCGGGTGCCCTTGTAGCTGCCCTCGTCGACAAGGTTGGGCTCGGCGCCGGTGAACCAGGGGGAGATGACGATCTGGGATCTGTAGAGAAACACGTTGATGCAGAGGTGGTGTCCGTAGAAGGAGAACCCCCACGGCCGGTCGGTCGAGGGCTGGCCAAAGAGGACAAAGTTGTAGCTGAACTCGTTCATGACGGCGGGGGACCTGACGAGCTCGCCTAGGAAGCCGTTGACGCGCATGGCACCCAGGGCCTTCTGGTAGCCCTCCGGCGACAGTGTGGCCTCGAGCACGGCCAGGACCTTGTCCCGCAGCTCCGGGCTGATCTCGTCCAGGCGGATGCCCTTGTCGCTCAGCAGGAACTCGGGGTTGCTCCACGTCCGCCACTGCGGGTCGTCGATGTGGTACCTGACGCGGGCTGTCTGGTCGGGCGTGAGAACGGCGAGGACGGCATCGGCGGCGCTGGCGATGTCGGCGATGGGCACGCCCTCGTCCTGGAGCTGGAAGAGATCTGGCCTTGTCTTGCCTGCTCGAACGTCAGAAAAAAAAGCTCATCAAAGTCTGTACTACAACGACGACGACAACAACAACAGACAGACCATCAGTGGTGACGCCCCTGAAGGGCTCCTTGAACAGCTCGAGCCAGTGCATATACAGAGCGTGGAGCCACGGAGGCTGGCCGCCCTCCTTGAAGGCCCTGGCGTAGACGTGAGCATCCTGCTTCTGCATCGTGGTAAACCTGGGAGTGCTCAGGTCGGGCAGAAATTGGCGATACTCCCCGCCATGGGGGGCCTGCGCCGCCTCGGATGCCATGGCTCTTTTTCTTTTGGGCGGGGGGGGGGGGGGGAATTGTGCTTGTTCCAATGGTGCTGCGTCTTGCTGGTCGATGGTGATTCAGTGGGAAGGTGGGATCTCGACAGGAGAAGGATGGTTTCTTCCTTCGGCAGGAACGACAGACACCTGGTCTTTCCAAAAGCAAAGACACGATCCCTCAAGATATATACAAACTCGTCCCGGAATTGCGGCTGGTCAAGGTCGTCATCACGGTGATCAGTTTGTTTACTGCACGCACAAGTGACGTGTGTTTTATTCCGCAGCTATAAATCCGCGTCGCGGCCGAGGCATCGGTCTCTACTTCTGCCACCCGCCGAGCATCTCCGTCTCCGCTTCGTGGTAAAATCTCAGCCAGAAGAATAAAAGAAACAAGGACCTGATCTGACCGCACCAGCAAATCGAGCCGTCATGTCGACAAAATGGGCTGATGTGTGGGTTCGAGGGCAACCCCAGGTTTTCCCCAGATTGCAGGGTCGTAAAATCATGATGGTTACCTCTGTTTCAAGAGTGGTTAAAGGTTTACCCCGCATCTCTGAATATGTACCCCGCCTTTTAGACAGTGCATGTTGCATGCTTGGCTTGTGAGCTGAGTGAGGGTTAGGGCTCAGTGTCCTTTCTCTCCCCGGGAGTTCAGGCTTCGAGGTTGGGACTGCTCAACAGTACAGCTTCTGACCAAACAACAATGATTTAAGCCATCACAGCACTTCTGATCAGCGCCCGATGGAGACGATGAAAACTTCTGATTGCCGACGACTACTTAAAGTAACTTTCCAGTCACCTGAATGAGGAGCCAATGTATAATCCTCAAGGCTACAATCAGAGTCAGTCATGGCGTCTAGGCTGCGCAGGTCAACCTCCCAACTCGAAGGAAACTTCTCAAGTATTTTAAACCAGTTCAGTATGAAATATGCCCAGCTTCTTGGAAGATCTACGAGTATCTGAGCCAAAAGAACAGGGGGGGAAAACCACCGGAAAAAGAAGAAAAAAACCATCATCATCCTTGTAATCATGAGAAAACAAAAGTCTCCTTTGGGCAAGTGAGCCGGAATTTGCCCAAAATTATTTCCAACTCATAACAGTATGCAGCTTTGAAATCTGAATCAGGTTCTGTCCGCCTCATGGCGCCTCATCGTGGCACCTAACCTAGGTCGACCTTCCCGAACCGTTCACCTGGGGAGGGGAGAAAAAAGAACAAGCCCGAAATAAGGCACGCCATTACTGCTGCTACTCCAGGACGGATCGCCGGCATTTCAGCTGGGGCCCCCTCCTCATTCCTCCTCTTCCTCAATCACCAATTGGAGAGTCGAATCACATGCGCAGGGCAAGCCACGCGGGTTTGATGGTGCCAGGCAGACGTTTATTCACTCCCCCCGATTATCATGGCAGAGCTGAACTGGGACAGTAGCACCGAGGCACTACGACATCAAGGTCGTATTCTCTCTACTGCAGCAGGGCTTTGCATTTGCAGGTACATGAATATGTGTGTGTGTGCTGTATAATTATATCGCACATAGATGGAGCCTATCATCTTAGTACACCAGATTCAGCCCCATGCCCGCCACTGATGGCATCGCAAGTTCGGGAATGGGACTCGTAGCCATAGGTATATATAATGATATATGCAGAAAGGAGGAGCCCTCTATTGCTCCCCAAGTCCCCTTCCTCCCTCTTTTCCAGCCCAGCCAGTGAGCACAAGGACAAGATCCACACAAGCAGGCCATCATGAAGCTCAACACCGGCACCGTCCTCGTCCTCCTCCTCCTCTCAGGCCTGACCGGCGCAGCCTCGGTCCAGAAGAAGAGAGCTCTACAAAAGCGCGAGGCCCTCCCCGACTACGCCATCACCTACGCCCCCTGGTCCTACCTCTACAGCGCCGAGGGGACCTTCCCCTCCGACATCACCGTCCACCTGAACAACACCATCCCCGAGGTGGACTACGTCGCCCTGGGCGCCGCCGGCTCCGTCACCGTCGACACGCTGGACACCTACGCCAGCGACGTGTACCTGACCTCGGCCGACAACATCGCCGACGACCCGGCCTGGCTGCTGTCGGACTATGGCATCCCTGACGCGGCTGGGTATAGTGCTGCGCCCGGGTTGATCATTGCTGCCGAGAAGAATGCTACCACCACGGATGTGTTTTATTTTTATTTTTATAGTTATAATTATGGCAGACCGTAAGTTACGTTCTGGTGTGAAGGAGGGAGGGGGGAGAAACTGTTGAAAAGAAGGAAGAAGAAGAAGAAGAAGGAAAAAGAGGAAGAGGAGATGAGATTCCAGCATCTTAATCGCTGACACTATATGAATTCCTATGCGCTTAGTGTCATTGGCATCGAATTCGATCTTCACGTCGGTGACTGGGAGCACGCCATGGTACGATCCCTCTCCCCCCTCCCCCCTCGCCTTTCTACCAACCCACTCTTTCAACAATCAAAACCAATTGAATCCAGGGCTATTCTTAAAAAATAAAAAATAAAAAAAATTTTAAATTTGTTTTTTCTTTTCCTTATTTTATTGACCATCGTTCCAGATCCGCTTCATAGACGGCGAACCCTATGCAATCTACCTCTCCGAACACTCGGCCGGGTCCGCCTATTACTGGGACGTGATGGACTTTACCGGCGACCGGCCCATCACCTACGTCGCCAACGGGAGCCACGCCAACTACGCCACTGCCGGCTCCCAGGACTATACTATCGCCCTGGGTATTGTCACGGATGTTACAGATGCCGGCTATGCCTGTGAGTAGTTGTTGTTGTTATTCCTCTCTCTCTCTCTTTCTATTTACCAACATTCTCACTTCTCGAAAAACCCCCCCAAAAACAGGGGATATGACCCAAAACTACCGCGGCTACTGGTACGACACCACCACCAACACCTTCACCACCGCCAGCGGCAACTCCACGGGCGCCACCGAGGAGGCCGACGAGGACGCCTCCTGGCTGTCGTGGGAGGGCTACTGGGGCGACGAACAGTACGCCGACGGCGACGACGGGCAGTACTGCCTGTTTGGCGAGTGCCTGTACACGTCGGGCCCGACGGGGCCCGTGGCTAAGAACCTGGGGCGGACCACCATGTGCGAGGACGATAGTGACTGTACCATCTTTGATAATATCAATGACTTGACGGTGCAGTCCAAAAAGGCGAGGAAGGAGTAGTAGTAGAAGAAGAGGGGACCCAATAGGAAGAATGATATGGAAATGCTTTCATATGATTCAATTGGAAACTAGAATTCAAGCGCTATCTCATCAATGTCGTGAAACTTGTGGTGTGTACCTCTAAAACATCAATTTGTTGTTGATGTTGTTGTTTTCGTCGTTGCCGTAACCATAAATGCGTTCCTGAAAAGAAATTCCCATGAAAGAAAGAAAAAGAAGAAAAGAAGAAAAAACTTACTCCAAGCCTCCATCAAGCCATCACCGAGACAGCAACCTCCCTAGCCTCATCCTCCCTCTCCTTCTTCTTCTTGAACAGAGTCTTGAGCATCGTCGACCTCTTCTCCTTGGGCCGCAGCACCGCCTCCAGAGTATTGTCCCCCTGGCGACTCCCGTCCTCGATGGCCCTCACCTGCGACTTGACAGTCGTCTTAGACCTCGTGGTCCGCCTGCTCCTCTCGCTGCCCGCCTCGCTCGCAGCACCATCGCCGGTCCTGCTGGTGTGAGCCCTGCTGCTCGCCCGGACAGGCATCTCGACCTCCTCCTCCTCCTCCTCTTCCTCGTGCTGCTGTCCGTCCACCTCACCCGGTCGGTGGCTGCGGTGGCTGCGATGGCTGCGGTGCGACTTATGCGAGCGGTGTGTCCGGCTGGTGCGGATGGACATGGCATCGCCACGGACGGACCGGGCAGCCTCGGGGGTGATGAGCTCGAGATCCACGCTCTCCTCGTCCAGCTCCTCTCCGTCGTCGCCGCAAGGCGTTATGCCCCTGCGCCAGGACTCGATGGTGCTGAGCTCTTCGTCGAGGACGAGTGCGTCGTCGTAGCTGCCCGGGCCAGGCGGACCATACGCGGCACCGGCCTCGAATGCAGGTTGTGACGGCGTCGGCGTCTGCGATGGCGCCACCCGCTGCCTCTGCTGCTGCTGCTGCTGCTGATTCGCCACAAAGGCCTGCGCGCTCGCCTCTCGACCCGCAGCGATGGCCTTGGCCTCCTTGATGCGCTTGACGATCTTCCAGCCGCCAAAGAAGACAACAGTGACGCCCACAGCAACACCAACACCGACCAGGAACTGCGGGCTGGCCAGCAGAGCAAAGACGGCGGGGGAGCCACCGCGGACGACAGCGAGGAACCCCGGGCTGACGGTGCGGAGCAGGGTGCTCAGCTCGGCCAGCAGCAGGGCGACGGCGGCGGCGGCCTCGGGCTTGCGCTGCAGGTGGTCGATCATGGAGGACGCCGTGTGCTGCACGCACTCGGCCTCGTCCAGCAGGGCGTCGATGCGGCCCATCAGCTTCCGTGCCTCCTCCTCCTTCTTAGCCTCCTCGCGCCGCGCCGCTTCTGCCTCCTCAGCCGGCGTGGCTGGGCCCAGGTCGGTGCGCAGGGCCAGGTCCGGCGGGACATTGCCGTAGGCCAGGTTCATGTCGATCTCCTTCTTCTTCTTCTTTTTCTTGCCTATCGTATCTGCAAGGCTGAGGTCGGAACCTGTGGCGGTCATGGCGCCGAGGTCAGGGGCGGTGGCCGCGTGGACGAGGGAGGGCCTGCTCAGGGCCATATCACGAGGGGAGCTCTCGGCGTAGGGCGGGCGGTACGATCGCGGAACCTGCGTTGGTGTCGTGGCCGACACCTCGGTGAGCGTGCGCAGGTTGCTCTCGGTCAGCGCCGTCATCGCCGTCCTCCTCGAGACGATGGTCCCGTCGCGCCTGGAAGTGGCATGTGACCTCTTGGACCTGTGTGTGGTGTGGCTCCTCCTCGAGCTCGCCTGGGACGCCCCCTCATCGTCACCGAGCGACCGCCTGCGGTCTTGGTGGCGAGAATGTGGGTCGTCCTCTAGGTAACGCGAGTGGGTGTACTCGGTTCGTGGGACATCGTAGACGTGGTCGTCGTACTCATCGGCGGCGGGATAGTAATAGTCGTCGTCGCGCGGGTCGGGTCCTCTAGACCTGACGTCGAATGTGTGCGCTTTGCGGATGCCAGGACGGGGTTCGTCGGCGATAGAACTACCACCACCTCCAGCAGCAGCAGCACGCTCAGCTTTTATGGCGGCTTTCCTGTCCTGGTAGGCTGCCTTGGCTTCCTTGAAGATGTTGACGACGTGTTTTCCCTGTTTGGGTTCGACAAAAGAGCGATGCTGTCAGCGCATGCTATGCATCCTGTTGAAGGGACGACATCCCTTGTCTCCCTCTCTTTCTCTCTCTCAAGGGGCTGTTGTTGACTTGGGAAATCTGGCCAGACAAAAGGAGACTCACGTTTGTGATGATCTTGCCCGACTTGTTGATGATGGTGACCGTCTCTGTGAGCTGCATCTTGACGACGACGACGACGACGATGATGATGATTCACCCTTTCTGCGAACCAGCCGCAGAGCTTAGAGGCAGTCAAGAAGTGTGGTGGGTGGTGGCGGTGGTGGTCGAGTGGACGGAGAAGACGAGGTCGGGGTATAAATCGAACCCCCCTGGCTTGACATGTGCGTGCCCTCAATTGCTTTGCACTGCACAACAACAACTTGTGCTGATCTAAGTAAAACGCCCTACTATGACGGAAAAGAGGCGGTCAAAGGTCGCCTCAGTTTCAAGATGTAAGGGGCCCCAACCACTAATTTTTTCCCCCAAAAATGATAATGATAAAAAGCAGTAAAGAATAGAAGAAAAATACAGGAGTTGAGTGAATTGTCAACAGTCTTCTGAACTGGACGAGAATAAGTAGAAGGTCGGAAGATGCTTGCCGTATTGCTTGCTCTCGTGCCCTCTTTAGCACTTAACACCACCCCCTAACAACTCAAAACCCACGGCCTAGAGTTACCACTGAAGAGGGAGGATAGGGAGGGAGCGGGGTCATTCCAGGCCTAGGCCCCCCCCCCTCCAGGCCCCAAGGCCCTAAAAATGGTCCCCCCGGCCCAATTCCTGACCAAGCAAACAGAGTAGGGCGAGGGCGCCAATTGCAAGCGCTTCCGGGGGGAAGAGGGGGGAGGGGGGAACGATGACCATGGCTCCTCTTTTCTAGCCGCTGATCAGCGAGCAAAATGGCCCACCCACAGCACAGCAACCGCAGCTTGTGGCACCACCAGTATCGTGACCAAAGAAAAGACCAAAACCCAGACCCGCCTTTGGGCAGCAGCTGCACTGTTTGTACGACCTAAAGTTTGGCCAATGGGAATTGGAACCCAGATAGACGGCGTCATCATTTCTTCCTCTCGGGCAGTCCTGCAGTAAAGTGCTGCTCCTCCTGAGGTTCCTCCCTCCCCTGGAAACAACGCCCAGCAGGCCCAGCAGGCCAACTCATCATGCATGCATGGCCCAGCTCCACCTCTCGCTTCTAGTCACAGGTTGGTCAACTCGAGTCGCGCGGGAATTCCTCTCACCAAGGGCCGGAACGATGCTCCGCCGCAACCTGGAAGGATTGTGTCTCGGGGACATGATCCGACTTGCATCAAGGATTGATCGTCATGTATGCCCGCACAACCCGGGCCCCCCTTTCTGTTCTCCTCGATGGGGCCATATTCATCCTTCGGACAACATTGGCCTTGCACTTTGCCACTCCAGACTCGCTGAGGGCTGTTTTGGGCTTCGTCTTGCTTGGGCGAATACCTCATGTACAATCGTCGTTGGATGATGAGGACGGATGATTCAGGAGCCATCATCAAACTCATGTAAGTCAGTGATACAGTCATTACCATATTACTTGTCTTGTACATATTATACATATACATACAATACGTGAATGCATACGACATGCCGTCAAGTACTCATACAATGCGCCCATATGATCCATGCTGTGCAAATGAACCCCCCCCCAAAAAATGTTCTCATCCCTACCATCTCCTTCATTTTCCTTTTTTTTCTTTTCCTTTTTTCTTCTTCTTTCACCCTATGCAATATACACGGGCAGTCTGCTACCGTACAGCTCACTCTTGCTGGTCTGCACGTCCTTCTTGTGAAAGTCATGCAGCAGCAACCAGCACAGCATACGGAACACAAGCGTGCACCATATATCTGCCGTCTCCTCCTGGTGCCTCTCCTGCAACCTGCGCAGCTTCTCGCTCACGTCCACACCGGGTGTCCCCGGTCCTCCCGGCACAATCAGCGTCGGCGTCTGTGACTGCGCCGCAGGCGTCACGTCGCTGTTGCTGCTGCTGTCGTCGTCGGCGGCGGCGGCGGCGGTTGTCTCCCCCACCATGGAGGCCAGATCAGTGCGCGACTTCACCGAAGGAACGTACGGCGTGGTAGTGCGCTTCTTGAGCGCCTCGGGGCAGTTCACCATCACGTTGCGCAGCACCGTGGTAAAGTAGATCTCCATCAGCTTGGCATTGCGCACTTCTGGCGCGGCCGAGTTGAGGTCCTCAAACGCCGCGGACGACGACGACAGCAATGTCGAGTCTTCGCTCTCGTGGTGGGACTGGGCACGAGGGGACGTTGGGTGTATGCTGCTGCCAGTGCTGCTGGTGTTGGTTGTGGACTCATTGAGCATCTTCATGACCTCCTGGACGTGCTCGCGCACCACAAGCCTGACCATCCTGTACTTGGCCTCGCGAGCGTCCTTGTCGGAGGGGGCCAGGTACTTGTCGCACCGCTCGATAGACCGGTGCAGGCAGCTCAGCAGCACCAGCGAGAAGTTGTCCTCGTCGGACCAGTTCTTGAGGTGCGCGGCCAGCTCGTCGCTCCAGTCCAGGAGCACGTTGAGGTGACCTGTCAGCGGCGACAGGTTTTCGTCGTCCTTGAGGGACCTGTGGAACTCGAGGAGGAGCTTGCGCAAGGAGAAGTTCTTGCGGTTCCAGCTGAAGGTCGTCGGGTTGGGCAGGAATCGATAATATGTGTCGGGGATGTAAACGGACTTGGCCACCATACCTAGGACCTCAAATACAACTGCGCACACAGGGGTTAGTATAAGTTTGTCAATTCAGTCAGGTGTGGGTTTTTTTGGTTTTTTTTTCTCTTTCTCTCTCTTGACGATCTGAAAACTCACCAGGAAAGAGATGGCCGTGCTTCTTCTTGTCGTCGCGAAAGTAGTTGGTCGTCTTAGAGTTGCAGCCGTAGTGGGTGAGGGATTCTGCCAGCTCCGTGGTGTTGCCAAACTGGAGCACGCCCGTGTTCTTGGGGTCCTCATTGTCATAAGGCATCTTGCCCTTGCCGCCAGGAGGCACAGGCCGGTAGATGGTCGACACGTTGCCAAAGGCCAGCAGCTTGATCTCCTCGTTGGGGATGATGCGGTGTTGCCCAAACGTGTTCTGCGCGTAGACCTGGAACGTGAACATGATGCCCAGGTCGTCCACCTCGTGGCCCGTGAGCAGGTAGCCATTGCCCTCGGCGTGGTACTTGTTCTGGGACCGGTCAAACTCGCGCCAGTGCATGCCCAGCATGGCCGCCATCTCGATCATGTGGCACATGGCCGTCGTGGCATACGGCTTCTTGATCTCGGACGGCATGACGTCCCAGCTCTTGCGCTTGGGCTGGATGGCCGCCACGATCGAGTGCCTTTCCCAGGGTGCCACACGGTCCGGCAATTCGCCTATGCGCTTGGGACCCACCGCCGTCTTGTCGCTCGCCAGCTTCTCCTCCTGCCAGCCCTGGCTGACCCGCTCCATGGCGTGCAGCGCCTGTAGCAGGATGTACCAGTTGGCACGCTCGTTGTCCGCCGTGTGTACGTCCTCGTTGTGCTTCTTGGAGCCCTTGAGCTTGTCCTTGTCTGCGTTCTCCTTCTCCACGGACGGGGTCTTGGTATCTCTCTCGCTCTCAGGCGTGCCCTGAATGTGCCAGAGCGGCGTGTTGGGTCCCTTGGCGCCCAGAGGGCCCCTCGTATTGTCGGGCGGGCACATGAAGATGACGGGCGTCTCGAACTGGGTCTCGAAGCGGAGCTCCGTCACGCGGAATTTCCTCTTCCTCGTCAGAGACCAGTCGCCCAAAACCTGTTGACCACAGTTCTTGTAACCTTCAGCCGAGGAGAAGTATTGCTGCAGCAGCTGGAGGATCGTCCCGATCAGAGCGATGACCGAGACGATCAGGGCCACCACCGCCACCTTGTCTGATGTATCCATGTTGAGAGAGAGAGAGAGAGGTTGTCTTCTTTTCTTTCCCTCTCGGTATTTCTTGATATCAACAAGACCAGTGGTCAAGGAGGGAAGAAAGTGAGGAAGGGTGGGTGGGGGGTCATATATGTTGGGAGATTCAAATTCAAACTGCGATCTCAACCAGCGTTGCAGAAAAGGGCTGCTGTTCTCTTTTTGAACCCGTCAAGACACCAACCAGGTCCTATGAAGGACGAAATGAAGGACAGAGCTGGGATTGTAAACAACCACAGGGGGCCTGGCTACTCCTCTTTAAAAGATCCGACAAGGCTGAGGTGGAAGCTGAAAATCATCAAAAGGAAATCTTCTAACTCAAGGGCCCCTTACGCGCCAGCAGCCGCGCATGGGAGAGGGTAGCTGGTGAGCCGCCGTGAAGGATCACGATCATACGTATCCGATACCGAAGATCAAATAGCGGTCACCAACAGGGAGGGGGGGGGTTCCCTAAAAATGCGGCAGCGCGCGAACAAAACTGGACGACTTGCCGCCCAGAAAGCGGGCAGCACACCCACAGCAATCCACACCAACAAAACAAAACGAGAAAGAGAGAGATGATCTCCTGGAGCTGAACATCATCCACTTTCAGGTATAGCGCATGGATACGCAGCCTGCAGGAAGCACTCGGCAGTATCAGGACTAACAACCAACAACCAGAATAGTGGCTCGGGTTGTCAAATCAGGGGTCCGTGTGGAAAGGGGGCCTGGTCCTCGAAGGATCTGCTTGGGCCCGCCCCGATCCACGAAGCGATCCGCTTCAGAGCCTCAGCTCAAAAAGCCCCTGGTCGTCGGGTCGATAGACCAGATTCCCATCACAAAGTCATGAGAACATAATAGTAAGAGATTTATTTAGACAGAGGAAAGAGAGGAGAGGGGGTGACTTGGATCGCCTTCATCCTCCTCACCCAGGAGAGGCTTGTCCATTGGGTCGAATGCAAGGACTTACTTACACATACAATATCCGAAAGATTCTCGAAGAAATTTGGTTGCCTTGACACCAACATCACAAATATGAAACATCAACAGGACGTCTCAACCAGCCCCCTGCAGTATGCAGCACAGGCTGGCTCGATCCAACAAAGTTTGTCGGTAGTTGAAGCTGACACTTGCGCTTCATCTTTTCCCCAGCTCCTGCTTTGGGGATGTGTCTGACTTGGGCCACTATTGATATACTAGCAACAATCAGAGAGCTCTCGCAGTAATATCTGACTCATATTATAGCCGCAGCGACAGATGGCTTCGCTTCCTGGGCCGAAGAGGGGGGGAGGGGGCGCTGCAAGGTTGCTTGTAATCATATTGTTGAAGCTCATAAAGTGGTCCAGAGCCGCGTACGTTTCAGGACACACATCTTGGGCTCGACGGAGCGAAATCCTCAGTAGTTATCGTCGCTGATCATATGCCTCTCAGCGTGCATCATTCCTCGACCTGTGAGGCTCGGGAAGTCTGCAGGGTCGACGACCGCAGGAGCATACAGGCAGGGCGATCTTCCCCAAGTTAGGGGGCATCTGGCACGACACTCTGTGGTATCCTTTTATTCTCCCGGTTCCAGCCGCCCTCGCGGCTTCAAGTCTCAGAGCATCTGCCTGGTGGTCCTCAAATTCAGCTCCAGGGCGCTTGCTCAGTAGTCACTGAGAGATGGGTATTGACGGTAGATCCCAAGCTACTGCATCGGTGAGGTGGCCAGTCGTCACGGCGCCAGCATCGTTGTCGAGAAATCTGAGCGTACGTCTAGGAGGCTGCCTGTAACAGCCCCAACGTCGAAGTCCGAGACATGCGAGGCATTAGCAATAGTGTAACCGACCACACGAATTGGGACTTGCGGATAAATTCCCGAACAGACTCTGACGAGCTGTAGGCCCTTGTAACACACAACATTGAAGCCCTCGCCGGCGTGAGCGGCCGCCACAGTAAGCTCGAGAATAGGTCCGATGGTTGGCTGACTAGAGTTAGGACGTCAAGCATCGAGTGGACTAGGCTTTCCAGACTGCGAGAATGCCCACAAGGGCAAGCAATAATTTAATGAAAACTAAGAACATGTGTAGCGGTCGAATACTGAATATAGGATCACTGGCCCAGTCAACTCATAAAGGTCAAAAGAAAAAAGGTAACAAGTAAACAAAGAAAAACAAAAATGGGAGGTTGGAGAAGGGGGGGGGGGGGGAGAGCGGATGTTTGTTATTGGTATTGATGATGAAGAAGGAAAATCCTCTAGGAAACAAAGTCACCTAGTAAGCAGTCTTGACCCCGGTGGTTGCTCCTTCCCATTGCTGTGGCTGCAAGATCTGAAAATGCCATGACATGAACAATTCTGAGAGGGGGATGGGGACCTACGCAAGCGCTAGGAGCTTAGACGCCTACTTGTAGATGGCTAGAGGTTGTGCTTTGAAGGGAGGGGTTTCAAGGCTGCTGAAGCTCAACCCTAACTGTTGTGTTGTCTCTGCTCAAATGATCTCATTTCAAGTGAGTCTCATGTTTTCCGCCCTGCAGACACGGCTCATTGCTCAAACTCAACACTGTCTTAACGATATGGGATACTGTCAAGTCTGGTCATCTAGAGACTGAAGAACATTAGGTAGGAGGTAATGAGCTTCGTCACTGCATAATATTTCCCCTCAGAAGCAGCAGTCAGGCGATCTTGTACCTGCCCATCTGGTGTCCTGCTCGAGAAAAGACTTTTCTACTACACGATGGTAACCAGAATGATATCAGTTTTGTATTAAAAATAAAATAAAAATAAAGCGAGTATGGCTTATGTGTGCCTCTACTCTCGAAGGAAAGAAGAAGAAAAAAGAAGCCTGGGGTGTTTGAACTGGGAGCCCGTAGCAGTCTGCCATGCGAGACACTGAGCATTAACCCCCTCCCACTGCAGTAATACAAAGCATGCCATGGCAAGAATTTGGTTGGCGGAAAATGCAATATTTTGATTCAACTTCACCGGTCGGGGTATAATCCAGATGTCCATGATGCGCCAAGAACTTCACAATCTCCCATTCCCAAATCGTCCATGTCTACTGGGTGAAGATCATCCTCGTCAGGTCATGACCACAAACAGCCTCCCAAATAGCCGTTCAGCTGAAAGAAGTAGACTCTTCCCACACCTCATCAGCATCGTCTTCCGGTATTATCTCGTCGAGAATGCCGTTTTCTTGCAACTCCTGCGACTCCCCAGGCGCATCGATGCTCCCGAGCCCTTCCAGCACCCGCTTCGCCTTGTCCGTGACCGCATTGACCGCGGCTGTCTCGGCACGTATCTGGTCGAGACGGTTCTGCATGGTCTGAATAAGACTCTCCCGCGCCTGGTGGGGCCGATACTTATTGATGCCACTATGCATATTAATCAGAATGTGCTCGATGTCGGTAGTCTTCTCCCAGAGGCCGTCGGGGTCGATGCTCGCCACGCCCGCGAACTCGAGGAAGTTGAGGAGGGCAGACTTGGCGAGGCGCTTGAGGTTCAGGGCGAGGTCGCGGTTTGTGTCTTCAGCAGGGAGGGACGTGGTGTCGTCGCGCGGTGCGGGTTCGAGACGCCTAATGTTCCACTCCTCGACGTCGGGAACGGTCACTTCTAGCTGGAATAGAACGAGATGTTAGCCATTTATTGCCCTCTCTCACTCTGCTGCATGTATATGGGCGCTCGCGCTCCTGCACGACGGTCCAAGCGAGCTCACCTGCCAGGGATCCCCGAGCATTCGCCATCGACCGTCCGTGGGCTCCGGCGGCGGCTGAAACTGTCTGAGGTCCTCCGGTAGGTCTGGGATGAGTGTGACTGTTTTGGACGAAGCAGCCTCGGGGTGCGCCTCCTCCCATGCCGTCTTCACCTCTTCGAAGCGCGCGACATTCTCAGGTGTAAACCCGCGCCAGAGGAAGTCTGGAGGGTTTGGGAAGGTGGCCGCGGTCTGGGCCTGATCCGCCATGTCGACGCGGTGCTTTCTCACACACACACACACAAACGCAAAAAAGCCAGAGGTTTAGAGAATGTTCGTCGAGAGGCTTAAAGCCCAGGAGCAGGAGGGCGTCGTCTGAACAAAGTGTGGAATTGTCGCTGTGGCAGAGGTGGAACAAGAGAAGAGACCTTCCCGGGCGGGAGGCAATCAGTTGCCAGGTGACTCCGCCATGCACCGCACGACCAGGATTTAAGCCGGTGCGATTGCGAGGACAAAAAAACTCAGACCCCAATCTCTCCGTCCTAGCAGAGTCCAAGATCAAGTCATAGGGTCGATTGGTAGTCGATGGAGGAATCGAGGTCGCGGTGTGAGCTCACTAGAGTTGAGATCCGTCCTACTACTTCGTATACATAATATGTCATTAGCTCAACAAATTGCCTGCCGCTTCCAAGGGTCATGTGTGGCTGGAGGTGCTGAGAGAGCACTGACCCCACCTATCCGTTTGCAGTTGTGGCGTCCACTTCCCGACAATTGTGGCGCTACTTATGTGCATTCCAGGGCGGGCTCTGTCTCTGCTGGGCAAGAAAGAAGGCCTGGCTAGACCGCTCGCGTTGCGTTGTCAGATTCAAGTCGATTCCAACCGAGTCACACGCGAAGTCAACAAGCTCCTCTTCCCTCAAGCCCTTTGGCGCCAGCAAGGCCTACACGGAAAAAAAAGAAGAACAAAAAAATTTTTGGGGTAAAAATAAAAATAAAAATCGCAAAGCATTACCCCTCCCTCCAGGCCGGAACCACCTTGAAACCTGGCAGATACCGCTCTCATGCCGCCAACTCCTCGCCCCTCCCTGCGGTAGCCTCCTCCTCCTCCTGCTGCTGCTCCTACAAGCCCACAATGGCCGACGCCCGCTCCCTCCTGCGGCAGCAGCGCGCCGCGCGGCGCATAGAGCACCCGCATGCCCTCTACAGCGAGGCAGGCAAGCTGACCTGCAGCGTCTGCCGCGAGGGCGTCAAGAGCGAGTCCCTGTGGGAAGGTCACATACGGAGCCTAGGCCACAGGCAACGCCTCATGGCGCACCAGAAAGCGAAGGCCAGCGGAGCAGGGACAGAAGCAGCAGCAGCAGCAGGCGGCAACCACGACAGCACGACCAGCAACGGCGGCAACGGCGGGATCTCGCATAGGTCTAAACCCAGCACGGACACCCTGAGCGACGAGGCGCTTCTAGCACAGATCATTGGCGGGGCAGGGGCGGGGGGAGCGGGGCAGAAGCGCAAACACGGAGAGGACGAGGATGTGGAGATGCCGGACGCGGTGGGGGAGGACGAGGTGTCCAGGAAGAAGAGGAGCAGGCCAGGGCCCGACTCCCCAGGGGCTGCTCCCACAGGCTCGGCTGCTGACGTACTGACGACGACGACGGCGACGACGACGACGGCGAGGCTCGGCTCACCCGCTTCTGGAGAGGCGAGCAAGAGGACGTCTTCTGTGACCTCCCCACCCGACCTGGTGCGGCGGATCTCAGGGACACCATCGCACGGCGTCGAGCTACAGATCCCCTCCCGACCTGCTACACCGAGCGCGACCTCGGCCACCTCGACACCCAAGGCTACATCGGTGGGTAAAAGCCCACTAGCACCACACGAGAAGCAGATGGCGAGCCTACATGCCCTCGCTACTCCCAAGCCCGCCCCGAGGGCAGCCTTCGCGACATCATCATCATCATCCTCCACCTCCACCGCAGCCGCTCCACCACCCGCGACATCGACGACGGCGACGACCACCACCACCACCACCACCACCACCACCGCGACGACCGAAGATGACGACTGGGCAGCGTTCATGGCCGAGGTCGTCAACGCACCCCCTCCCGATGTCCCTGCAGCGGACCGTCCGACCACAGACATCTCCACCAGCGACGCCGTGATCAGCGCCAAGCCCATGACGGCAGAGGAGATAGCCTCCAAAGCAGAAGAGGAGGAGCAGGCGAGGCGAAAGGCACAAGCAGACATCGAGATCGAAGATGAGCAGGAAGAAGCGACACGGGCGCTGGAGGCCGAGTTCGAGGAGATGGAGGAGCTCGAGGCACGGGTGCGCAAGCTAAAAGAGAAGAGGGAGGCTATACGGCGCGGTAGTGTGCCTGTTGTTGCTTCTGCTGCTGCTGCTGCGGCTGCAGCTGTGGCTGTGGGGGCCGCTCCGGAGGACAACGGCACGACTGTGCCCGAGACGAAGACGCCTGTGAACGGCGCAGTCGTCGAGGATCCAATAGGGGAAGACGATGATGATGAGGACGAGGACGAGGACGAAGAAGACGACTGGGCAGGATTTCGGTTTCGGGCGTAGGGACCACACTCGTTTTTTTTCTTTCTTTTTTTTTTTCTTCTTTCTTTTCTTTTCCCTAAACAAAGAAGAAAAGGGTATCGCATCGACGGCACGGAAATGGACAGGACAGGACAGGGACAAGAAGAAGAAAGAAAAAAAGAGGCACCATCACATCTTGGAGGAATCGGATCTTTCAGCATCGGCGTTTTACACACAGAAACATTGCTTTGAGAAAACAATGTATTTTGGCATGACCTGCTGCATCAAAAAGAAGAAGAAATTATCTGTTTTCTACTGATATACTGTGTTCTAGCGGTGCCTCCTACCTGCTCTCCCCAAGAAGGAAGACGAAAGGGGAGGGGAGAACAAAAAAAAAGTAGAATGAACCTTCGAACTCCCACAGGAAGAAGAGAAGAAAAAACCGAATTGACTGTGAGGTGATAACGTCGGCAATGCAGGCGGATTCCTTCGGAACAAATTCCGATCTCTTTCCAATCACCACACCTGCATATGCACACCGCCTCTTTGTTTTTTGATTTTTTTTTTGAGAAAAGGTGAGGAAAGCATCTCTGTTTCTACATTACCTGGCCTCAATCTCGCCCCGCCCAACCCTCTCCCAGAACCTCCTCAGCCTCCAGACGCGCCCGACGCCGCTCCTCTCCTCCCACCTCCGCCGGTCCTCAGCCTTCTCCCGCCATCTGCGCTCCCACACGCTCCCCACCCACCTTCTCAGCCCGTCCTTGACCTTCTCCCTCTCGACGGCCCTCGTCTTGGCCACCAGGGCCGGGGCGACCCCTTTGGGCTGGCCCGGCACGCACTCGGACGGCAGGACAGACCTGGCTACGAGGGCCTCGGGCGGCGGTCGGACGGCGAGGCGGCGCGAGAGGCGGATGGCGGTCAGGCTGCGGGCGAGCTTGCGGGACACGACGGTCGTATTGGTCAGGAAGATGGAGCGGGCCATCAGGTCGGACAGGGACGGCCGCGAGGGGCTTGTCAGGAGGGGGGGTAACACAGCGCGGGCATGGCGCAATCGGTGGCGATGGATGATTGGGGCGAGGGCCAGGGAGCGGAAATGTTGGGACGTCTGTTGTTGGGGGAGAGGGGGGGGAAACAGAAAAAGCAGGAGTTAGCGGGTGGTCATCCCAACCATATGACCCTGCAGTGGTACCGACATGACCAGGAGGGAAAAGAGGGCAAGAGAAAGGAGGGAAGGGAGGGTAGGGGGTTGGTGCGGGTGGGAGGATCGAGGAGTTTCTTCCACACAAAGCTTGGAAGTACCACTCCCTCCTCCCACTTTGTCCCGCGCCATGGCGTTGCAGACCAGGTTAGGTTGACCCCTCGATCCGGAAAGATAACAGGGCATGGCAAAAGGTGGGTGGAAAGGAAAAGAGGGGGGGGGGGGGAAGCGGGCGCGGGACACAAATCTTGATTTCATCAACTCACCCTCGAGGTGGCCAGCAGATCGGACACGTCCAGGAAGCTGAGGATGTGAAGGAGCAGCTCGTTGGGCAGATCAGCAAGGCCTAACATGGCATCACCCCGCGCGACCCAGGTGGTGGTGGTAGCAACAGGGTCGGCAGCCTGCACCCGATGGCGTCCGACTTCTTCCTGTTCAGCTGCTGCCACTCGTCCGCCATGCCTCATTCTCGCCTCCTCACGTGCATGTTCGTGTGATATCGGTGGGGCGGGTTGGGCATCATCGCCCGCGGGGTACCAGGCCTCAACGGTCGACGGCGGTGGTTGGACGGACGGAGAAGACTGGCGCACATGTTGCGGTGGAAGTGGGCCTCCACTTGCAGCAGGAAGGGTCGAGATGGCCTGGCTATGGCCGCGGGGCGCTTCCGGCACGGCACCGCCGGGCCCAGATGCTGCAGACGAGGCCAGCACGCAGCAGCTTGTATCCCCAGGAAGCATCGGCGGGGTGAGGAGATGGCTGGTCTGATCAGCCAGTCGCCTTTCATCTCCGTCATCGCGCGGGAGGTCCAGTCCGACTGCTGCAAGGTCGGACAAGGATGACGGCAGAGGAGGAGACTGTACTGGAGGGCCCGCGTCGGCGCCACTGGTCGGCTGCAGAGGAGGCCGCTGTGACCTGTGGGTGACCACAGCAGGAGATGACAGGGCGGCCTGCAGGCCTGTACGTGAAGCCATGTCAGACTGCTGGGGAAGGAGGAAGATGCCGTGCGACACGTCTGCATGACACCCCCCTCTGTTTTTTCTTCCCGCGATAGCCAGCCCTTGTTGGCGATGGTCACTGATGGCCTGGCCGCCCTTCTCGGGGCTAGTCTGCTCTAGGCTGGGGCCCGGCGTGACAAGAGTATCTCTCTCCTCTTTGCTTTGCCTCATGTATTTTTTCCTTCTTCTTCTTTTATCTAAGCTGGTGGAGGCCCAACATGCAGAGCGCGCGGGATGGGACGCGTCAGGCGCTTCGAGGGGTGTGATGGCATAGACAAAGTGACAAAAGCGGGTTGGTCGGCGCTCTAGGTTCCAGGGGTTGGCGGCTAAAGACAGATGAGGCCAAGAAGTCGTGGTAAATCCGTGAAGAAAAAAGTCGTGGGCGGATCCGCAGGTGTGTTTTCCGTGTGCCTCTCTTTGCTCTCTCTCTCTCTCTCTCTCTCTCTCTCTCCCACCCCCCCTCTGTGTGTGTGTGTGTGTGTGTGTGTCCTTCTGTCTTTCTATCCCACGAGGTGAAGTAGGATACCCACTCCTGGTTACTCGATCGATAAGGCTGGGTGGATACGGTTCTCTGTAGGAGGAGGGAGGATCACTTGTGTACCTGGTTGCAGCAACTAATCTGCCGGTCAGTCTCGTTTTCGGGTCACAGGAAGAAAGGTTCAGAGCCTTCGGACAATGCTAGCGGGTACTGTACCTGCAGGAGGGCGGAACCCGGGGCTTTTTACCCAGCAAGTCCATGCAAGAGGCCTGCGGAATTTTTTTTTTCCCTTTGGAGCTTTGTTCTAGTCTGAATATCTGACGAGGTGGTTTCCTAGTAGAGAACGAGCGCGAAGTGTGGGCGACAAGGAAGGGCGACAAGGAGGAGGTCAAGGTTGAGGCTGTCGCGACAGCAAGAACGGGCCAATAGTCTGGTCGGGAGACCTTAGGGGAAGGGGCGGGGTCTCTTTTGTCAGGCGTAGGTGTCAGGTCGGTAAAACTTATCAAGCCATCAGGTGTCATTATCATGATCTAGTGTCTGTAGGTTGTAAGTGTCGTGTATGCCCTCGGACAGCGATTTATGTCAGTTGCCCAAGTCGCATGTTGACCGGATGCGACGACTGACGTTGAAACAGCCTGTCGTCATTGCAGGGGTGCTCAGTCGGGGGGCGGATAAAGTGGCACAGGGGTCTTGATGCGAACAGCAGCGGTTCCCTTAGCCTTAACAATGATGCCTTTCCCTCTATCTCTCAGCCCCCCCCCCACCTTGTCATGAGGGGGTCTACTGAAATGTGTGTGAGCATTGCTGTAAGAAGAAGAGAGAATAAAAGGAGAAAAAGGAAGAGAAAAGGAGAGAGAGAGAGATCACGTTTGTGCTGTCAAGATCCCATGCAGCATCCCATCCATCATGAATGTCTCAGACATGGAAAAACGTGAGAAAAGGCTGCGCTGAGACCTTCAGCAGCTTCTTTTGGTGGATCATACAGTACCTGGGTGCCTTGGAGTGCACAGCACAGCGGATGGGTTAGCGAGTCCATAAGGCGACCAGACCCTGTCAGCCAACGGCCCGCACCACATTAGTTGGGGGCTGGCTGTTTGTTGTGCTGGGTACTATGAAGTATGAAATGGATGTACCTGGGCATGCTGGGGTACTATGTATAGTAAGAAGAGGCAGGGGCGAGACGGGCGAAAATGCGGGGTAGTAGTTGTCACAGTGGGGCTTCTTTTTTTTTAATCGTTGTACTATCGAAGTATGTATGACTTGTCCTTCTGGGAAATTACTTACCATCGGGTATTGGTAAAGGGTAATTTATTTTGGGGGGAAAGAGAGAGGGGGGGGGGGGGGGAAGGGGTTGTTCCATCGACCTGGCCGGACCTTGTACATATTGCACTGTAAAAACATGAGTCAGAAAAGGTGCCTGCTTGCAGATTGATGGGGGGGGGGGACGGTTCTTGGTCGTGTGTCTCATCATCTCTCCTCATCATCAATTAACAATAACAATAAGGTGATGGTAATCGCAGAGCTTGAGCTGAACTGAACCAAATAACCCACCCTCTCACCATTTGCCCGTGCCCATAAGCCCCGCGCTATGCCCACGCCATGCCCGCGCCCATCCGTCCACAGGTTGAGTGCCACGAATTCCTTGATGCAATACTTGAGGATGATAAGTTACAGGCCTAACTTCAAAAGAGATGGGGGAGGGGGGGGGGGGACAAAGATACCTGCACCCCTTCTTTCTTTTTCCCCCCCTCTTGCTTCATCATATGCATGTTACAACACAAGAATACCACGGTAATAAAGTATAGCGTAGGCAACAGCACAGACTTTGCAGACAGACCCCTGCGTGCGCTGCACTTGCCCTGGCCACTTCTGAGAGGTGTGGCATTGCTACCCTAAGATGGACAGGGGGGTCAGTTTGGCAAGCTGCTCCTGCCGGCTGACAGCATGCAACCCACAAGGTCCCCCTCCCCCCCTCCTTCCCTCATATGTACACGGCACAGCAACCGACGAAAACCGGCGTCTGTGCCGCCCTGAGGGCCAGATGCCTGCCGTTCCCCCCTTCCCTACTACTCCCCACTGTACTCTCTCTCCCTCTCTCTCTGATTGCCCAGCACCTTTCACACCGAGGTTTCATCCGGGAAGAGGGCGGAGGGTGGTTGGCCCCCCCCTTGCGTTTCCACATCATCCATCTCGATCCATCCACCGAAGTGCAGGCCCGCCCAGCAATTGCTGCTGCAGGACGACGACGACGAGGAGAGCGAGACAAGGCCCTTTGACGTGTCGCAGGGCAGCGAACCCAAGATTCGTCACTGCAGTGGAACCCTCCCGTTCCAGATTTGCTTTCACCGTACCCGATCTCTTAATGTATGGAGACAAGAGAGAGTCACCGACAACACACCCTTTCTTCTTGCTCCTCGCACACCTCACAACGACATCCATCACCCGTTCGAAATGAGCGACTGTTGAGTTGTTCTGCTGCAGACTGCAGTCGACACGACGCAATTTGTCAATAGTTTCGTCCACCGGCGCCGGGGAACGTGTCCCGGACGTGATGGATTCTGTAGGGATGCATACACTGTCTGGACCCCCCCTCCCCCTCTCTTCTCCCCTCTTTTCCGACCCTGGTAAACATAGTACTTACTCTCTCTCTCTCTCTCTCTCACACACACACACACGCGCAGACAGTACATACAAGGATCTCTTGGGCAGCCGGAATCCTCCGAAAATCATTTTTCATATTCTTCTTCCTTCTCAAGCCTCCTGCACAGTGGAGCAGTCTCGCTCGTTCGGTAGCAACATTTGCCGCCGGACTTATTTCAGCACATGCAGGGCCTGGGGGCCCAGGGTTACATCCACCAAGCGCCAGGAAGAGACAGCGAAAACGAAAGGGAAACGAAAAGGAAAAGGAAAGAAAGAAGAAGGAAAAAAACAGGGAGAGGGAGGGAGGGAGAGAGAAAGACGACCGACGCGCCTTCCGCTGATAAGATTTACGCCAAGTCATCTCTCCCCCGACCGTCGAGAGCGACCTCTTTTTTCCATACCCATGTCAATGGTGTGCGGTCAACTTTCGGGCCGGCCCACCGCGTCTATGCTCAGCCAATGGACGCGGCCATTGCACTTCCAGGAGGCTGAACATGAGACCCTGTTCTTCAACGTACCATGATACTTTGCACGCGCGAGTGCAACCCTGCGAACAGCGGTCTTCTCGCCTCTCCGAGCTAGCACATGTCTGCGTGTCGTGTCCCCTTGCTGCATCGCGCGCCAACTCACTTGGTCACCTTTCACCTCGACAAGGAAAACCATCGACGCTTTCACCAGCCAAAAAAAAGAAGAGAACAGAAAAAGAAACAGAAAAAAAAAAGAGAAAAGAAAAGAAAATACCTCACCCTCTCAAAAAAAAAAAAAAAAAAAAAAACAGGGGACGGCCCGACACATTGTCCACCGAGACAGCACAGGCTTGATGCCTGCTCTACAGAACGGGCTTGTTCTGAGCAATGCTGATCGAAAACAACGGGATCAGAGAACGAAGGTGCATAAAAGAAAAGAATTGGGGTCGCACCCTGGACAAGGACGAGGGGGAAGGGGTGGCAGGAGTCCCACTAGAGCCTCGTGTAATTCAAGCGCCCGGAAATGATGATCCTGGGAAGACTTGCCTCTTTTGGAAGTTAGCACCCAATCGAGCGCGTATGATTCGCAGGTGGGCAGCAAGCGCCTTAAGGCTGTCTCGTCCTCCGATTGGCCACCTCGTGTGACATCTCCAACAGCCTCTCAGCCTTGATATTCTCCGTCACCAACATCCATCAAGGAGGGCCATGTTTATAGCCACGACGAAAACGACCCCCAGACCAAGCCAGGCAAACCCCCTTCCCCCCCCTCTCTCTCTCTCCTCCCCACCCCATCGTGCCTCTTTTCCACCAACCAGCTTTCTCGGTAGGAAACGGGGTGATAAGAAAAGTGCACAAAACAAAAATACGAGCCGGTCTCCTTTTGGGGTGTGGCACACCCGGCCAGATACCGAGACCACGGAGAGACGGGAACACTGGTCCCCCACATCATCCGGCTCCGAGCGAGAGCGGAGTTCCGTAACTTTGTTTGCAACGTTGGCTGATTAAAATGACGCATCTAGACCCCTTGCCCCCCAATTGTTGAGGGGAAGATGGAGGGGGGCTGGTACATGGGGCCTTCCATACTGCCATGTACTATCACGGGCGCGGACTTTTCCACAATGCCGCGATTGCCATACGGTGAAGGTTCAATCCGCGCGCGGTGACACCAGGGCCAGAGGCCTTGGCCTCTTGAGAAGCCCATCGTTCATGATCGCTACCAACGCATGAAGCCAGTTGGCAAAAAGGGGGGGGAGGGGAGGGGAGGGGTTCTCTCACCATTTTCGAGGCCCCCCCCCCCATTCATCATGCTCGTCCCGTACCTCCATCTCTCGCCTCACTACCAGGGATGTCGGGGTGGTTATTTGCTGCAATGTCGATCCCATGAGGCCCCGGCAGACTACGTGTCTCGAGGTTTCTGGCTCTTCTCCTTTGGGCAGTCGGCCAAGTTTCCTGTCCTGAACAGCCTCTGTTACGCTCAAGCAGGGTTTAACTCAGCTAAGACCTGGAACCTTCTCGAAAAAGAGAAATAGAAATAAAAGTAAAGGATGGTGGGTCGGGTGTGCTATCCAAACTAGGGAACCACTGAAGCTTGACACGGCCTTGTTTCGAAGCTTGGCCTCGACCAGCGAGACCAGCCTCCCCTCCCTCCTGCAAGCAAGAGGAGTGCATGCCAGGGGATTTTTCAACCGTTGTGAGAGATCATCTGCCTTCTCACCTGACTTTTCTTCTTCCCGAGGGCCCTTGTAACCTCATCATACAGAAGCGGATGCGAGACTTGGGTGGCCAAACCCCCTTGCCTACCCACCCTCTCCCTCTCCCTCTCCCTTCCCCTCCTCCTCCTCCTCCTTGTCCTCGTCCTCGTCCTCGTCCTCCTCTTACCCTCCTCTTTTTTTTTTTTTCAATCCAATGACTGAGCTGCCTACTTCGGCCCATTTCCCCGAATGGTGTGGGACACGACACGAAATGCCATCAGTTCCCTCGGTCGGTCGATGCTTGCTGCATGCCGGGTTGACGACGAACAGCTTCCTGATCTGATCTACATGGACTCAGCCGGCAACCTCCACCCCTCTCTTTGACCTAATTTTAGGCGAGGCCCCCCCGGATGCTACCGCTCGCTCTTCATTGTCGTCATAGACAAGAAATGGTTTTTTTTCCGTCTTTGTATTTGCTGTGGTCAAAAAATGGACAGGTAAAGTGGCAAGCTGCGCAGGTATAGCCGGCATGGGGTACACACACCCAACCACCGCTCCACCTCCCCCCCCCCCCCCGCGCCCTTCTACCCTCCCCTTCGAAGATGTGCGCTGACTAGATCAATACATAGGCATTGCCACGTCAAAGCAATTCATCATCTATTACTCAACTTTAATGCCGAGCCCTTCTAACCTTTCCCCCTCTCCATCCCGAACCGTTTACTGAAACCACTGGCCCTCCGCAAGGAATTATGCCCTGACATGTGGTCAGCACCTTGTTTCCTGACGGGTCTCGCCCACTCCCGTCAACGAAGAGGGAGGGAGGGCTAAAATCGGACGCTCGAACTGATCTCGTAGACCACCCCTCCTCCCCCTTCTTTTTTTTTTCTTCTTTTTTTTCTCTTCATTTTTCTTTTCAGAGCAGGTGGGTTTGTCGTTGTCTCCCACCCCAAAGACGTTTAGAAAGGGATAGGACACATGAAACAAAACAATCAACGGCTTTTTTCCCAGGCAGCGGGTCCAGCAGACGAGGTGCCAGTCAAGACACCCTTTGAATCCCTCCGCTCCCCTATTGTCTTTCGACCACCCCCCACCCTCCAAAACAACACAGTCAGAACTTAATCCGGGGCGCGGGAACCGGGAGAAAGGGGATCAACGGAGAAATGGTAAGAGAAAACCCTCAATCACTTCTCATTCGTTTTTTTGCGCCCTGGGTTGCGCGGGATTTCGCCATCTCCAACCGATGCGGCCCATTCATAACGTGTTTGTGTGTGTGTGTGTGTGTGTGTGTGTGTGTGTGTGCCCGTCCAGAAGGAAGATGATGAGGGAACTACCTGCCGGGAGAGATGGGGGGACTCCGCGTCAAGGGGGGAGGGGGGCGAGGAGGGGTGGTGGGCCGACTTGCTTGCTCTTCTGGTACTGTGACTCTCGATAGCTGCAAGTGTGAGTTGTTCTTTCGGCGGGTTGGCTCCCTATTTGCTTTTTTCAGCGTCTGACGCCCTCCAAGCCCCCCCCCCTTCCACCCCACACCCCCCTTCTTCTCTTTTTGGTTACTTTTTTTACTTTTTCCTTTCTTCGTGCATCAGCAATGACACATGTCGAACGCCTTGCATCTATAGCACGACAGGCATTGTACGATAGCTTAGGTCTTAGGGTCCCCCTTGGGATGGAGGGAGGGGGGATAAAGATATGAGCGAGAGGCATGAGAAGGAGGGAAGAGAAGGGGGGGGGGTGTCCCAATCAAGATCGTCCGGACACATCACTGCCGAGATTATTCGTCCAGTCCCTCCCCCCTCCCCCCCTCTCCCTCTTCCTCCTTCTCGCCAA
The DNA here is from genome assembly GCA_014849355.1 of Cryphonectria radicalis. Taxonomy (NCBI): domain Eukaryota; kingdom Fungi; phylum Ascomycota; class Sordariomycetes; order Diaporthales; family Cryphonectriaceae; genus Cryphonectria; species Cryphonectria radicalis. The sequence continues at coordinate 117,896 of JACWQW010000038.1, read as the reverse complement.
GGGGCCCTGTTTCTCTTTATTTGCTACTACTACTTAGTGATGCAGGTGATACATCTCCTTGGCCCTAATGTAGGTCATAACGACCGGTGAAGGGGTACAAGAGCCTCAAGTGGTGGCATGCGTGGCTCAAATGTTCCGAAATCAAGCACGCAAAGTGTAAAAAGAAATAATAATAATAATCCAGCCCAACAAAAAAAAATTGATTTATCGGAAACAGGCCGTAGGCTTGCTTCTTTCTTTTGATCTGCACGCCTCAGGGGTGGGGGGAGGAGAAGGAGAAGGGAGGGGGCAAACCATGGTTCCCTCCTTATCGCAAGGCTGCGGTGTTCTGGTGTGTGGCATGATGCCTCGTGCTTTTCATGTAAAATTCCCAGTCAAGTCTTTCCTGTCGACGACGATATGCCGATAGAATATGTTGGAAAGCTTCCCCCCCCCTTTTTTTTAAACTTATTTTTAATTCCCCCGTCACAAATCTTTAGCCACAAAAAAAAATGGAGAGGTGAGAGAGCAAGAGAGAGGGGGGGGGGAAAAGTGTCAATGTGTATAGTTAGGCCCAACAACAACAGCCTTGCCGCCCACGTCGGGATCCATGGTACGGATGCACAGGGAAAAACAAGCGTCTTTGGGGAGGCTCCACACCTAAATGGCCATTGTATAGGGGGAGGGAGGGAGAGTATCAAGTGGGTATTGAATAGAGAGAGAAAAGCAAAAGGGAAAAAATAAAAATATAAAGTGGGAAAAAAACAATCAAAATAATGACTAAAAGAAAAAGAAGGAGAGAGGGAGAGGGAGAGGGAGAGAGAGGAGAAACCCTTGATGGTTCGCGTGGGCTGCGGGATGGAACGGTCGAACCCCATCAAGCCAGGCCAAAGGTCTCCGCGCTGACAGCACACAAAGGACATGGTCCCATGTATGTACTATGTACCCTTTGGATTCGTTCTTTTTGTATTTTTTCTATTGTACATGTACAGTAGAGACGTGCTGGAAACATCTCCAAACAAGTTAGTTCCGACGGGTGTGCGTTGCCTAGAAGGGAAACACACACCCACACTGGGTAGAGGTTGGGTGGATCTCGTCTGGGGAGCGGCCGGCGAGGGGGGGGAGGGGGGGAGGGGTGAGGTGTGTGTACAATGCAGGTTGCGTTTTGTGTGTTTGTATTCAGGTACTGTACATGGGCGTGATATCCTGCATGGGGGGGGGGAGAGGGGGAGAGAGACACAGGGTGAGAAAGTGACAGGGAAAAAGAGGGAGTGTGAGCGTGCGTGAGTAAGTGTGAGGGCGAGCGTGAGAGCTTCAAAAGTAAAGCCACCCAGGATATGCCAAGTCAGCAGGATTAGATCTGATCGAGATGCTGGCTGCGGGCTTGCTAGACTTTGGTAGATCTTTGGGGGGGAGGGGACGGGGAGCCGGCATAACAACGCCCAGCAGCCTGTTCACCCGAGAAAAAAACATCTTCTCACTCTCTTTCTCTTTGTCTCTCTGTCTCCTCGCCCTGTAATTTTTATTTTTTTATTTTCTCTTGAAGCTCCCCTCCCGGATAAAAAGACCCTCAGGGAACCCGGCCTTGCCCATGTCGAAAAGAAGTGGAGAAGGAGGCTCAAGTCAACATAGAACAACATGACCCATGGATAACGTGGATCCACCGAGGGGCCACGTCCGATGGAGGGGGGGTTTTTTTTTTTTGAGGCAATGGGTACTACGTCCGGGAGGAGGAAGAGGAGGGGGAAGGTAGGGGGGGGGGTCAAGGAGGAGGAGGAACGGGTTTTCGGTGGGCAGGGGTTGTTGTCAATTAACAAATATGCACAGAGAGAGACAGGGTGTCCAAGACGGGTATAGAGCATCATGTCATCATCAGCATGTGGGAAGGGAAGGATATTACATCTGTCGAAAGGAGGGAGGGGGAGATGTGACGAAGGGGAAAAAAGAGATTGAGGGGAAAAAAAAGATTATAAAGAGAGAAGAAAAAACAGATAAAATAAAAAAAGTGACCAGCTAGTATGTACTCAAGTATATACAAACTGGGGCCCTGGCCACAGGGGAGGGGGAGGGGGAGGGTTGCTCTGTAATGTTTCCTTTTCCCCATATGCAGACAACGTTATGGTGATGTTACGTTTGACGTAGCCCTCTAGTCTTGGCCGAATGCAGCAGCGGCATGCAAGTACGTTGTGATTCCCCAGCGAGCAAGCCTCGTCAATACGCAATGCAAATGGTGGTGTGCTGGCAATGGCCCTCGGTCCACCTTGCCGGACCAGCCAGGGTGTCGACTCTCCAAGTATAAGTAAGGTCTTCTGCTCGTCTTCTTCTTCTTCTTTATTTTTTAATTTTTCTTTTACCACAAGCTGCTCTTCTCAGGCAGTGGAAATTGTCACACTCACACATACTCCCCCTTTCCCCCCCTTCTCCAGCGACTTGTTTGTAATCCTTCCGGGTAGAAGTTGTTGGTCTCACTGTTGTATCTTGGGACTCAGATACAAGCAATCGATCCCATCACCTCTTTCAGGTTCCCTCCTCGGTGGCCAAAGCACCAAGCCGGGACTTGAAAGACCTCCTTCATTGCTCTCCGACCCATACACACACACACACACACGAGGTGAGTATCTCTCTTTTAAGAAGCACCTCTTGGTTCATCCATGATCTCTTCTGTGAAGGAAGAGAGCAGACCATGGCGACACCCCAACACACACACACACACACACATATATGGATGGTTGACTAAGAAAGCTGACCACTGGCAGGACTTACCATCACACACGCTGCCTCCTCACGCCGACACTTGAGAAGAAACCCCCCCCCCCCCTCTTCTCTTCCCTCTACCTTCCAAGACCTCTCTCTCTCCCCCCATCTCTCGAGATGTGCTACTTTGAGCATACACGCTGGAGGTGTGGGTACTGGAAATGGGGAAACTTCAAACAGCAGTGCAACAAGGAGTATCGGACGGGCGAGACGTGCGGCCTCAAGCTCGTCTACGACACCACGTACAAGGACGAGGACTGCAAGCTGTGCGAGCAGAACCGCAAGAAAGATCGGCGGTACAGGAAGATGGAGCAGGACGTCGAGCGGTGGAGGAGAGAGGGCAACCGGAAGGCCACCATCGAGAAGACCTTGAACGATATGGCGGATATCAGAGACGCCATGAATAAGATCAACTACGAGCATCAGGAGAGGCTGATGATGCTAGGATGAAGCTTGGGCTCTCATGCCATCGAGAGAAGAAGAAGAAAAAGGTAACGCATCATTCCGACCTCAACAGACACCTGTCGGGTTCAGCGGCTAACGTTCCGAACAGCATCGCAGGTGCTTGTTGTACGATATAGGCCATGGGGAGGAATGAAGGTGATTGAAGCGTGGACAAGCACGTCTTGGCCATGAGAGAGAAAGGCCAAAGAAAGGGAAGGAAGAAGAAAAAAAGAAACGAAAGAAGAAAAAAAAAGGCTCAACGAATTTCCTTGACGAATTTCCCCATTTTTTTCTCTTTCCCTCTTCTCTTTTTCCTTGTTGACATCACAGCCCGGAAAGGGTCGGGTAATAATCGGAACAGAGCTTGAAAGCCCTGGATGGAAGAGAAATGTTCCCTTGAGAACCATGATCTGGCGTCAACTTGTGTTCTCGGAAAGGGGGGCCCTGTAGCCCAAATCTTCCTTGCAGAATGCTGAGTAGGGCTACCAGAAAGCCCTGGCCATAAACAAAAACAAAAAAAACCAAAGGAATAAATTGTCTGCGGAACAACGGCTGCTGCTGCTCCTGCTGCTGCTCCTGCTGCTGCTCCTGCTGCTGCTACTGCTTGCTGCTTGCAGAGTTCCACTAACTCACTGGGCCGACGGCCCCTTAGACGAATGCGAGCAGTAATTTGGAGTGGTGGGATGGAATGCCGAGCGAAGCGAGAATGTAGGATGCCACCACGGCACAGGGTGTGGCACCCCCTCCCCCACGTTCGCCTGCATAGAAGGGAATCGTAGAAGGTTCTGACAGGCCCACCTTCTGCTAGAGTGGTGCCCGTCTGCAGTAGTATGTACTTTTCTTTCTCTCTTCTAAGTGGGTAGTCAGGCCACGGCGAATGAAACGTCGACGAAGTGAGGAAGAGGGGGGAGGGGGCCCAAAAGCCGTGGCACCATGCCCAATGATATCGAAACCACCTTGGTCGATAGAGTGTCGAGAGGAGCATTGTGGGACGGAGAGGGCGAACAATGCCTAAATAGTGCCTGATCTCGAGTACGGTGCAGCCGAGAGGAACAACTGGCACCAGCGGGGCAAGCATCTCCGTGCCAACGGTGGCGGTGATCCGCGCACAATGACGATGAGTCGGTATCAAGATGTACTGAATGGCCTTGGCTTGTCTGGGTCCCGTTGGTCTGCTCCACGTATCAGTATACTCCGTACAGACAAAGCAGTCGGGCAAGTCGCGAGACCTTTGTACATAGTAGTACTGCGAATGGCTAATGAGGTTTTTTTCGGGTGGTGTTTTTTTTTTGGGGGGGGGGAAAGGGGGGGGACCAATAAGAACGACCAAGCCCCTCCAGGCCCATCCAACGTCCTACCTAATTGCATCCTGTCGACATCACATTATCAGTTGAGTCTAGTAGACCGAGAGGCAGAGGGGCTTGGTCTATTCTCGAAACAGATCCAATCCCATCGGCGCCACCCGTCCATGTCTGGGGGCCGCGAGGTGTGTGTGCATTAGCCCATCATCCTTCAAACTCAAAACGAGGTTTCCCCCTTTTCTTTCAAGAAACCACCCCCCCCCCTCCCCCTCCCAGAGACGGTAACCTCGAAGGCCTCGGCTTAAGAGGGCATGCAGCGGGGGGGAGGCGAAAGAGGTCGCAGGAAAAATTCTGATACAAGTGCAGATTAGCGAAGCTAAACACGATGGGGTCTCCACTTCAGAGCAACGCTGAGCAGTCAGTGAACGTGGCTGCTGCTCAATGGGCCCGGTACACTGGCCAATATCGCCCGCGGCTCCATGGTGGCCGCAATGATTGGTGGCCCGGGGGGATAGGGAGGAGTTCAGCTTCCCAAAAGCCCGCTGCGCAATTACTCGGAGAAGAGGGCGGTGAGAATGGTTGGGGGAAAAAAAGAAGGAAAATGAAAGGAAAATGAAAAATGAGGAGAGAAAAAAAAAAAAGAGAGGAAGAATGAGATCCTAAAAATGGCACTTTGGTATTCCTCTAGTTTGGACGATGTAATTTATTCAAGGCTGACATCATGCGGCTCTCTCTCTCTCTCTCTCTTCCCCTCGTGGATCGCCCCAGTACATAAAACCCATACTGTGCAAATAATTTATATCTGCTTGGCGCGCTTGATACCAGATGGTGGGTCTCAGCCCTTCGCCATCAGTCCCTTTCGAGGTGGTCCAGAAGGGACCACCATACTCCGATGACGGGGGCTCTCATTCAGCAGCACCGCCGGAGAGGTGCAGCATGCGAAAGTCATATGACCCCCGTAACTATGATGTCAGCCAGGGATTAAGAGGCTGGAAACAAACAGGTAAGGAAAGTCGAGAGCCAAGTGATTGGATATGATACGTCGTCTGCGACCCGCGACCGGACGTATAGTTGGAAAAGGGGAGGGGGGCGCACTGGGACTGATGCACGATGCACCAAGTCGAGACGCCCCTAAGCCCCGCATTATTATGCCATGGCAGCAGCAGCTTCACTAAAGTTGCCGACCAGCGCGTCGCTGGACTCGGTCTTGACGTGTGGAATTGTATTGGGCAGGTCCGACGCCTCCTCGTCGTCATCCGCGAGCCAGTCCACTCGGGCTCCGGCTGCCGAGACGTCCTCGGCGCTGAGCTTGGAGAGCAGGGACCTGTACCGCATGTGACGTGCTTCCTGACCCACAAGAGCGTAGGGTGTGGTAGGCGCGCTGCGTTGCGCATCCTTGGTCGGCGCTATCTCGAAGATGTCCACCATGTTGCTACAAGAGAGGAGGCAGCGAATCAGCATCTGCTCACGTGTAACAGCCAGTCGGGAGGTTTCGTGGGCATGGGAAAAATTTACTCGGAGGTTTGGGCCACGACCCGCTGCAGAGCCTCAATCTCTCGCTGGGCCTCCAGGGGGTCATGCTGCCCCGTCATCTGCTGCTCTCCAAAGCTGCCATACTGCATAGTGTTCGGGTCATCGAAGAGGAGGCGCGATTCTTCGTCCTGCGGGAAGAGAACAAAAGTCGTACGAGTCAGTGACCAGCATAGTATAATCTCCAGACGAGACAGAAGACTCACCTCTTCGACAGAGTCCCTCCGACGGCCACCGAGGCATGATGAGCAGGCTCCCATGGCAGCGGTAGGCAGGAGCAAGGAGAGATGATGGATCGATGGGAGGCAGCGGCGCAAGGGGAAGGAAGTTTGCGACAAGGAGGGGAGTCCCTCGGCAAGGGACTAGTCTAAGGGTGTCGCATAGACGCGCAAGGGGGGTTTTCAAGAGAGGTGTATCATGGCAAGATGAATTCGCCGTCCACGAGGTAGCCGAAATGATCGTATCGAGTGGCGTCGCGTGTTTTGTGATGTCGTGATGTTGACCCGTGGTGTTGGGAAATTGGATGGAGCAAGGCACAGACCCTAACAACCCCAGTGCAGCGACCTCGCTTAATCAGCCATTTTAGATCCAGTGGCGGTCCTTCCTCATTGGCCAACCACCCACTCTTCCACTGTCCCTAACAACTTACACCTATAAACTTAATCACGATGCTGTCTCTCCCTTGCACCAAAGAGGCGTAATCATGTCTTGCTCTGATGCAGGCATAAAAAAAAAAAGAAGCAATCATATTAGGACCACGTGGGGTTTCAATCACGATTCATACGCCCTACACCAGAGCCGTCCCGTAGCCTACACCCGCAGAGTCAAGGCTCTGAACTATTTGCTGCTCGACGTCGGATCTTGACAAGAAGAACAGAGGTAGTGCCACAAGAGCTCTAACATGGACGATGCATCTGATTGACGTACATGGTATCACGACTAAACAAGAATTAAAAAAAAAATAAAAATAAAAAAAATCAAAGTCCTCGTCCCGGGGGACTGTCCCAGATGAATTTAAACTGATGCTAGGGATGCATATTCGCAATCTGCCCAGCCGTTGCGGCGCTCAAAGAGTGGGTGGCGTCCCGATTTCTCAGCCGCACCAAGGCTTGCCACACATAGTTTGAAAGTCTTTTCGTGATCTCGAACGCGCGAGGCACTCAATAGTCCCAAAGAGGCAGCACCGCCTCTGTGCTGGCTCTTAGGCCACCTCTTCTCGGGCTTTTCGGTGGCGCCAAGGCTTCTAGACGATGGCTTCTGTCCTCGTTGCGAAGGGAGACTGAAATGGTAGTGAACTAGCTGGAGGGTGCCCTGCCGCAAGCCTATCGGCGAGGCTGTCGACTGATAGGCAACCAAGGCGAACAGGAGGGGACATGGTCCTTTGGGACATGGCCCTTGATATTGTGTTGATAGGTTCAGGATCGAGCCATCCATCCCTCGAGTTTCGTGCATACTCGGTAGAAGGATCATGGCGCTCGACCATCTTTTGATATATCAGGACTTCCAGCTATAAAGGCATAGGTACGATGCCTGATCCCCAAGTGTACGCCTGAGCCTGTTTCCCACCTCGACACCATTTCCATTCCCAAACAGGTGTTGCTCGCTCGTTCTCACGGAGATTCTTCTCACCATGTCTTCTCCCTCTTCCTTCCTCCTCCTGCTGTCGGGCCTGGCGGCCCTGCTCTTCGTCTCCCCCGTGCAGGCAGGCCTTGCCTTCCGGCACAACAAGCCTCGAGTCCAGGCCCGACAGGAGCTCTCGACGGATTTTCTCACGACCATGACCTTCTGGTCCTGCACGGAGACAAGCACGGTCATCTCGACCGTCATATCCATCCCGCCGCCGGTAACCGTCACCTCTGTCACCACTGTCACCCAGACCCCGGTGCCACCCTCACCGCAGGTGACTGTCATATCTATCCTCAACTTCACCCAGCCACAGTCGCCTCCTTTCCCGTCCATAGGTACACCACCCCTGCCCATTGCAAACAGCACAAGCACTGTAGCCAACGTCACCACTGCCCCCTCGTCTACGGCTTCGCTCCCCTCATTTGTAAACACCACTATCACTGCTACCGAGGTTCTCTCAACCCTGTCTTCTCTGGTCAACGGCACCACTACCGCCACCTTGACCCTCTCGACCTTGGCTCCCTTATCAAATAGCACCATCACCACCGTCACCACCATTGCCACGGCAGGGACCTTTTCTCTCTCGGCGAACACCACCAGCACCCCAACCGAGACGCCCTCGCCTCCGCATATCGAAACCATCACCAGCATCATCGTCGATATCACATCGTCAAGTACCTCCTTGCCTTCGTATAGCAACAGCACAGCCCTCTCATCCGTCACCGAAGTCCTCATTAGTAGCTCGAGCGGCGCTCCCGAGTCGACCCCGTGCGTGACGGAGACAGATATGTTCACAGTCACGGAGATACTGGAGTCTGTGACTCAGTCTGCATCTCCGTCTCTGAGCCCCAGTGTCTTGACCACCGACGTCATCTACGTGACAACGGAGACGATTGAGTACACCCCGACACAGACGACTGACTCCACTGTATATGTGACCGTATACAGTACGGTAACAGATTTTGCGGAGGCGATCATCACTCCCAGGAAGATGAGACCATGAAATGGTGTCTGTGGTCTGTAGTGATCATGGAGGTGGTGACACGGGTTGGTGAGGCCCGGATAACCAGTGGGATGTGGCGCTATGTGCGTGTATTTTAAAATAGACAAAGACTCCGATATACGTGGTCAGCATGGTCCGTAATTTGTCTGTATGTACTTTTACCATGTTAACTGGCTGAGGATTTGAAAATTTATGAAAGTGAAAGCAACGTATAGAAACAATTATTGTTCCCTACCAAAACCTGACGAGATCCACCGCCGGACCGACTTCTTGATTTGCACGGATGAAAGGTGTTCAGTTCAAGCGGGTGCCCCTTGCGCGAGTTCGCTTGTCAACGCGGATGGCTGGCCCAGGTGCGGGACCCCGGCGCCGACGTGGTGGTGTTGCATCCCTTGCGGCAACGAAGCTGTCCTGGGAGGGATCAGAGAACTCCAAGTTCAAGGCAGACCTTGTCCGCACAGCAGTGGACGATGGCTTCAGAGAAGAGCTCAGAGAAGGTTTGCGCCTCTTTGAACGAGGCATTTCATGATCCGGTTCAGCAGGTAGCTCATCCAGAAATTCCGATTTGTGTGATGGCACTGGACTCGCTTCCAGCTTTGATCGGTTACAGTCCAATGATGTCTGTGACTGCCAAGGCTGTGTCGGCGGCAGGTCTTCTGCCGCCTCCTCAATCACTGACTAGAGCTCCTGTCAGCAGGAAGGGATGAGAAATGGAGTATAGGGCGGGCGAAGGCGTCTCACCAGGTTGCAATCGAACTTCTGCTGAAGCACCCCAGCACCAAGCTGTCTCTTTGGGCTGTGGGATGGCCCGGGTATATAGCCGCTGAGCCAGTCAGGAACATCGTCGATGCTTGTACCATGCTCTGCTCGCCACATGGACTGATCGTCAAGGTCCCAAGAGACGTTTTCTCCATGATGTTGGTACTCCCCCTGAAAGAAATCGGCTCTCCATTGCACTTCTAGATTGGCCTCCATTGCGTGACGAGCCTTCTCCTTCGCTTCCTCGGATGGCTCAGCCGTAGAACGATAGCTAATCCGTCCATTATCAGCTGCTATATTACTGCCACGAGGGAGGCAAGGGTGGAGATACTAACACAACCGTGCCAATCCGACCTCCGCCGGCACCTGCCTTGCCCTGCAAGATTGACACCGCCGCTTGAACGCTCTTGCGGAAAGCAGACCTCTGCTTGCCGTCAAGGGGCTTTCCGTCCACCGAGAAGAGGAATGGGTGGGTATAAAAGGTGCCCTGGATGGGAGGCCGGGTCCTCAAGAACTCCTTCAAGGGATGCTCGCAGTCAGTTGGAATGGGGGTGTCAGGCTGGCCACCCCAGCTGATATATATGTGCATGCTTCCCTTTTCAGTGTAGCGGAGCTTGAGGCTGTAGAACTCGATCAACGCGGTCGAGTCCCAAAGCTTGGACCTCGCGAAGCAAAGTTGAATTTTCCCGAGGCGTTGCTGCTCGACAGCGGCGAAAACACGTTCCTGTCTTTGAGGTTAGCTGCCGGAGAGAGAGAGAGAGAGAGACACGTTGAAGCCAGAGCTCTTCCAGGCGTACCAGGGCTCCCAGCAGCCCAGCCAGGCGGTGATTCTCAGCGTTCCGTGTGTATATATAGGGCCCATCTTGGGCCAGCATGATGTCTCTGGGTTGCCCAGAGACGGAAAGTGGTTTGCCGGAGCTGATGAGGGCATCGTGCGTGGTCTTTGGATCGACCCACTGCTTATTCGAAACAGCACGAAAGCAGTCTTCGGGAAGGGACCCCCTGTGAAGCGGTCAGGTCGAAATTTTACACAGGCCTGAAGCAGTTGGAGGGACGACTAGTGATTGAGCCTACCTGGCATACAAGATGAAGCTCAGCTGCCCGATATCATGTCAGCTATCTGGTCAGCCCAAAAGAACCCAGGGAATGGTGTGAGAAATTGCCCTTCCAGAAGGGATGCATACCACGGACGCGAGGCACCTCTGTGCACCTGCGGTATCGAAGCTGGGGAAATTGGCATTGCCACCGATATCGACATCGTCCTGCATGTTGTCTTCGCTGTGCTTTGGGGAGGGAGAGGGAAGGATCGACAAGAATCACAAACTATCAGGGTCACGTTGTTGGCGGGTCAAGATTTGGGGAGCCCATCTCAGCTCTCCGATTGTGCCTGTTTTCCTAGAGACGATTCGCGTCTTAAGGAAGGTGCACCCACTGCTCTCACCTGCTCATTCGTTTTGCTCGTATTTGTTAAGAAGCACCCGAGCTTGAGAGGGCAGGAGCTCCCGCAACCCAACAGGTCTCCAAGGGAGGAAGGCACACTGTTGCTCGACACAACAGCTCCCGCAGATTGCCCGTTCCTGGGTGCTTGAACGTATCTCGACCCACATCTTCACCACCAGTGTTGTATAGTCTCGAGATGCTTGCTACGAGAAGACAATTGTAGACTAGAGTCAAGATGATGTCGAAGGGAAAAAGAAGCCAAAAAAAAATAAAATTTGGTTGAATGCCTCATCAGCAACAACAGACCCGTGCTCTGTCGAACTCACCATCCATCATCCGAGAGGCTTCTCTGCCGTCCTTGTAAGTCTGATGACGAAATTCAGCCCACAAAGAGGATGTAGTTGGTCTTGGTTAAAAGACGATCGGGCCAGTCCAGAAGCACGGCGAGGCCGCTCTTGTTACTCTGCGGGTGTGGCGTCTCGAGTCCCTCTGCGGGGGATCTGGAGGAAAAACATGGATCCCCGACCTGGCCCTCGAGGAGGCCACACCCAACTGCCATTCATTCATTAGTACTTTTGGGGGCCTCTACCCTAGCGTGCTCGCGTGCCTAGTCCTGCTGTGGGAACAAAGGTTTGAACGCGCAGCAGTGGGATCGGACCCTACCGAGTAAGGTAACGGACAGACTAACTCTCAACGACCACCATAGGCCTGGGCGCTAGGAGAACCCGAGGCACAACGGGCCAGTGACCGGTAGCCAGTCAGGTTCCTGGTAGTTGGGGCAATGGAGTGGAAAATTTCAGGGGGAGGCCATGGGGCACCTTGGGGGGGAGGGGCCTCACCCGCAGACTGGGCGTTCCATGCAGGCTCCTCAACGCTCCTCACCCCCACCGCTGGAACAGCACCTGTGACCTGAACGGCCGTGCCCAACTCTGTGGGAGCCTGGCAAGCGAGTTGGTCGTCATTGATTGATTGATTGATTGATTGATACTACTGTGCTACTGCAGACATCACCAGCAAATCACTCCACAACCATCTCTACGATCACCACAGCACAGCCAGAACGGCCTCACGACCGAGCCAACCACGACATATACCCACTTGTGGCCATAGTCTTGCTGAAGAAGTATCTTCTACAAAACTGGTTGGGTACTGCTCTGTCTATTGGTTGTTGTGTGTGTGCTCTTGGTGTGCGTTTTACTATTTTCCCCGCTCTTTTCCGTTTTTTATTTTTATTTCTTTTTTATTTCTTTTTCTTTGTCTCCTTTTTCCCTCTCTTTTTCTTTGTATTTTCCCTGGTGGTTTTTTTCTTCTGGGGGGGTTTTTTTTTTCTTTCTTTTTCTGTTCTTCTCCTTTGGTGGCCTCTCTCTGCTTACTACTCTTACTTTTTTCATTCCGCCTCCACCCACTATCCCCTCCCCGTCTGACCTGGGAACCCCCCCCGGTCTCCTGCCTGCCTGCCTGCCTGCCCCCTGTCCCGCTTCGCCTCACAGGTCACAGTCCACTCCACGACCACCACGACCACCACCGACCCACGACCTCGTGCCCTACTACCCTCTCTCGTCATCTTGCCTCGACCAAATCCCTTCCCACCACCCAGAGGCACGTCGCCACGATCACAACACGCAGAGAGGATCGTCCGACGTTTTCGTACAGCCTCCAGGAATTTTTCCAAACAACAAAGGGGGTCACGATATGGTCTGCAGCGTCTGAGAAATCCTTTGGCGAAGTCTTGCCTGAATACCCCCAACCCAACCCCCCAATCTCAGCCTCAGCCCCCCAACCACCATTTGCGGCCCTCACCACAGCGCAACCCGACGATCGACAATCGAAAACCAACTCCTCTCGACGCCTGTGCAACCCCTGTGCTGCTCGCTCCCAGCACGCGTCGCCCGTCCACGGCGCCAGCCTGCGAAGTCTGCACCCTTTGTTCCGGAGACGCGTTCATCCTGTGTGCAGCTTCTTTGTCATTGTGCCTCTGCCGACCGGCCCCCTCAATCTCCACCCCACGCTGGTTCTCTCCCAGACCACCACATCGCGTCGACGACATCATACCAGACGGCCTTTTCCTGACCGTCCTGAGACCCTCGAGATCGACCGCTTATACCGCCCTGGCGTGGTTTCCGCCCGCCATGTCCCTCGTGCCCCCTACCAAGGGGTCGCCTCCTGCCCAGAAAACCACCGAGATCCGTCGCCCGCGGACAAATCAGAGGCTTACTGTCAGTTTTGATGACAGCGATGAGCCTGATTTCGCCGGCCGTGCCGCTGCAAAACTTCAATATGAGGTTGCACAGTATGTCGAGACCAAGACCGTCACCACGACCACAACGACGAAGCGCTCCTTTCCGCCCCTGTTCATCCGGCAGCCGCGGCCTCTCGAGGCTCTCGATGCGAAAGAATACCCCCTAGCACAGGGCCCCACGCCAGCAGGTCTGCGGAAGTTCTCCCTGGACTTGAACGACAACAATGACGACGAGTTTGCCTGGTCCTTCGCCGAGCCAGCTTATAGCCCGGTGTCCTCTGAGGATCAGGTCAGTCCGGCTCGCGAGCCCATTCCTTCTCCTTGCGTCCTGTCTTCCAATGTTAACAAGACTCTCCAGGCAAAACCCTTCGAGTTCGAGGGCAGCGTCAAGTCCCTCTCGGAGCGCGGCACCCCCGTCCCCGAATCGCAACCAAAACTCCCTCGGCCTGCTACCGAGTCCCAGACGCGTCGCTCACGGAGGCACATGTCCAACTCTGGCACCAGTCCCTCCGCCGGCAAGGCCTCGCAGAGGTCGTCACGCAGCCATGCACCCACTTCGCATGTGTCCGACAGGCTCCGCAGGGCGGTGTCCAACGGTGCTCGGGATAGGATCACACGGCAGACGTCCTCACAATATCTCGCCACCCCGGATAGGTCTGAGTCGTTGGCAGGCAGCACCGAGTGGCCTCAGAGGTTACGTCCCCTCAACGTCGATAGGCTAGCGGAGCCATCCACCTCTACCCCCAGCCAGTCCACCGCTGCCTATGACGCCGCCAGTCCAGCCGGCAGTGAGTCGCAGACGGTGTTCAGCAGCAGTGTGGCAACCCCTCCCATTACCGACGCCGACGTTGAGCCGTTCGCCGATCCTCTTGACGATATCCTGCCCGTTTCATCACGAGCATCCCAACCACCACGTCCCTCCATCACCGTTGCTGCGGGAGATGCGAGCCTGCCCAGCCCCCGGCTGTCCCCAACTCTAGCCGCCGCCCAGCTGCACACGACCGAGACGCAAGATGACGAGATCGAGGAGGAGGAGGAGGATGAAGAAGAAGACACAAGCTTCTCGAAGAGCATCACCAGATCTTCACGGCGGCGATGGGTCGACGAGAACCAGGACACACAGTCCACGGTCGATCTGGACATGGAAATGGCCCTGATGGGTCATGAATCGCCGTCCAACCGTGACCGAGGTTCTTTCGACCGCTCCGCCGGGCTCCTGGACACCCGCTCCATGCTTGAGTCTTTTGACGCGATGCCCAACGAGATGAAGACATTCATGATGTACCAGTTCCTCCGCAGGTGTCCCAGGAAGACCCTGCACATGGTTGCCGATGTTGTCAATCCGGCGCTCAAGTGCGATTTCATGAAACAGCTGCCTGTCGAGCTGGGCCTGCACGTCCTGAGCTTCCTCGACCATCGTGATCTCTGCCGCGCGGCGCAGGTCTCGAAGCACTGGCGGAACCTGATCGACACCAACGAGACTGGCTGGAAGGAACTCCTCGATAGGGATGGGTTCAAGCTCGCGCCCGGTGAGCTCAAGAAGGCCATCAAGCAGGGCTGGGGCTGGCAGGATCCTGAGGGCCCAGAGGGTGCCGAGCTTGATGTCAGCCTGCAGAACCGCCTGACCTCGACCGAGGCCGAGCTGTGGTCGCCAGGCGCGGACGGCCACACGAAGACTCGTAGCTCTAAGCGGAAGCGTCTGGAGCAGAGCCACTCGCACTACGCACAGCGCAAACGTCGGGTGAGCGCTCGTGACGTGGTCAAAGACGACTCGCCTTCGTCCCCGCCCAAGCTGTTCAAGCCGGACGGCCCTATCTCAGCGGCCGGCGAGGCAGCAGCCGCCGTTCCTGACCCCCAGATTGGCCTGCCGAGTCTTCGGAGACTCCATCTTTTCAAGTCACTGTACCGCCGTCACTACATGATCCGCCAGAGCTGGACGAGTGGTAAGGTCAAGCCTGGTCATGTCGCTTTTGCCGCGCATCCGCGCCATGTGATTACTTGTCTGCAGTTCGACGATGACAAGATTATCACCGGAAGTGATGACACTCTCATCCACGTCTATGACACGAAGACTGGCAAGCTGCGAAAGAAGCTCGAAGGCCACGAAGGTGGTGTCTGGGCCCTTCAGTACGAAGGCAACATACTGGTGTCTGGTAGTACCGACCGGTCTGTCCGTGTTTGGGACATCGAGAAGGGCCTGTGCACACAGGTGTTCTTCGGCCATACATCTACCGTACGGTGTCTTCAGATCCTCATGCCAACCGAGGTGGGCAAGACATATGGCGGAGAGCCCATCATGATGCCGCCGAACCCTCTTATCATCACTGGATCGCGAGATAGCCAGCTGCGCGTGTGGAGGCTGCCCGAAGCAGGATCTCGTAGGTATATCCAGACAGGGCCCCCCGCTAACGACGCCGAGTGTCCCTATTTCGTCCGAATCCTTCCTGGTCACACTCATTCTGTCCGCTCCATCGCTGCCCACGGGGATACTCTGGTGTCTGGTAGCTACGATGCGACGGTCCGCGTGTGGCGCATCAGCACTGGAGAAGCGCTGCACGTCCTCCATGGTCACACCCAGAAGGTCTACAGCGTGGTCCTCGACCACAAGCGGAACCGCTGCATCTCAGGGTCTATGGACTCCTTTGTCAAGATATGGGATCTCGATACTGGTGCTTGCCTCCACACTCTTGAGGGCCATACTCTCCTTGTGGGTCTTCTCGACTTACGCGACGAACGCCTGGTCTCTGCTGCGGCGGATAGCACCCTTCGCATCTGGGACCCCGAGAACGGCAAGTGTAAGAACACTCTCATGGCTCATACTGGTGCCATCACTTGCTTTCAGCACGACGGGCGAAAGGTCATCAGCGGTAGCGAGAAGACGGTGAAGATGTGGGACATTCAAACTGGCGACTGCATTCAGGACCTCCTGACAGACTTGGGTGGCGTCTGGCAAGTCAAGTTTGACGAGCGTCGATGTGTCGCAGCTGTGCAGAGAGATAATCTCACATACGTCGAGGTAAATAATATCCCTTACCCTTTTATCTCTTCTTCCCCGTGCTAGTAGCTTACTTTTGTTTCTTCTAGATCCTTGACTTCGGAGCTGTCCGAGATGGGAAGCCACCTGAGGAGCTCGGCAAGCGCATCCTGCTCAACGGACCCGAGGTGCAGCGCATCATCGAGGAAGAGCCTTAGTAGATCTTGGCCTTTGCGGCTGATCTGCAGCCTGTCTCCTTTCACATTTGCCATAGCTCATAGAAACCTGCAGAATGGGGGGGGGGGGAGTGGGCAAGCGTGGCCACTCACGAACACGAAGTGAAGTGGCCTGAAAAAGGTTGTCCGCTCTATATACGCGGACAGAAGCGTCTGTGTATACGCATGTGTGGTTTTGTTGTGTACTTGCCTCCATCGAGTGGTCCTGCCACACCACATTGTTCATGTTGTTGTTTTTTCCTTCATTTCCTCTGTTACATACTTGGAGCGTTCCTCATTTCGAAACACCTCTTTCTTCTCTCTCTCCCTCCTCCCAGCGGACACATTCAATCATCCTGCAGTATATATCAACCATACGGGTCTGGCTCGTCATCCCATTCTCATTGCCAGGCGGTCTCACTTCTTTTTTTTTCTTTTTTTCCTTCCCCCCCCCCCTCCCCCTACACAAGGCGTATAGGCATCGGGACGTTAACTGGGGGGCAAAGACGAGGGATATCATGTCGTTCCGTTGCGGGCGGGGTTGTTGGTAGATAGCGTTCTTTCGCGAGTATTAATTGGATGCCTAATGACCACCACACAGCAGACTTGTTTTGCTATGCTTAACAGTCCGGGCTCTACCCTGACCCTGAGTAATGACTACTATGATAGGCTTTTTCTTTTAGGCAGACACATGTCTAGGCTTCTCTCTGGGGTGATGAACGGTTTAACGTCCCCTTTCTCACTGTACAAGTCAAAGATTGCCAGTTGCATTGATTACATGAGAGGAAATGTAGGGCACATAGGCGGCAGGAGGTTAGATTATTGAGTTATTGACGACGCAAGTAGCAGGACACCATAGCATTTTAGCATAATGTATCTCTCACTTGAGCACGCGAACACTTTATGAGAAACACGGTAGCAGGTCTCAAGGGGAGCAATAACACACACACACACACACACACACATAAAGAGAGAGAGAGAGAGAGAGAGGATTATCACACATCAAGACACTCCCATACATTAAAAGCTAGGTGCATCTAAAAATACAAGACCCCGAGATAGTATACTGGGTACTTTCACAACGCCCCGATTGCGAATCCGAGAGAAGAAGAAAAAAGAAGGAAGAGGGGAAGAAGAAAGAAGAAAAAAAGAAGGAAAATTGGTATCACAACCCTCACAGCACAACGCCCATAGCTTTTTACTGAACCCATAAAGGAGTGTGTACAGCTTTTTCTCAATCTGCCCCTAAGCCGGAGGCGCAGCTGGCGGCGACTGGGCATTTCGTGCTTGTGCCTGGGCCTGCTGGTAGGATTGGTGGACAGACGCCGGCATACCAGGGATGGTCGGGAGCGAAATGGGTGTCTGTCTTGGGGCCGGTTGGGGCTGCTGTGTCATGGGAGGCATTGCGCCAGGTGACGATGCCTTGGCAGTATTCGGCGCAATAGGCGTCATCTGAGAAGGGGCAGGAGTGGACTGTTGCGGCGGCGGTGGCGGCGGCTGCTGCTGCTGCTGCTGCTGCTGCGCAGGTTGTGATTGCTGGGTGGCCTGGTGCCTGGTTTCAGATTCTTTTGCTATAAGCGAACCCAAGACAGCCAGGTCCTCCCGAGCCTTGGGCTCTCGCTCCAGAACACGACGAATGATGGACCACTCGTTAGGCGCCATCTTGTGAGCGTGCGGCATCAAGAAGCCCAGGGTCGGCGCAGTGGAAAAGGGCCCGAGGATGGCCTTGGCCTGTGCCTCAGCGTCCTGGTGGCCCGTCGCAAACTGGGCTGGTGCCGGAGCAGCAACACCGGCTTGGACGTTGGAGTGCATGTTGTGATGCTGGCCCTGGACAACAGAGTACGGCACAGGAGAGACGCCGGCACCGACCTGGGGCGTAGTCGGAGAAAAGGCAGGCCCAGCCATGGGAGTGCCGCGTGGAGGAAATGTCGATGGCGCCGGGCTGGGCGACGCGTTGTTCGGCATGGGTGATGGACCTGATGATGAGCTGGGATTGGTGTTCCAGTCAGGGCCATGGATCTTCTTTAAGGTAGTCTCATCGTTTCGGAAGACGATGACGAGTAGCAACATGTTCTCCGTTCGGCTGTTGGGAAGATAATTCTCCTCCAGGTTGAGGAGAAACTCGGGATGATTGCCAGTGCCCGCCGGCACGGGAATGAGATATGTGTCCTTGACGTTTCCAGTGCCTTTATCTCCAACAACCGCCCACCGCTCCTTGCTCACAAAGTAGCTGAAGATTTTGTCGAAATCGGCTTTCCCGGCCTCTGTTGCTGGGGTGAGGCTGGTCACAACGAGATCAACCATGGTGTTCCATCGGAGACTGCAGAGGTACTCGGTAGCCGAGTTCATGGCGATGCGCCCTCCGACATTCAACTTTCTAGGAAGAAGTGTCGTCCAAGGCAGATTGATCGTCTTGGAAAGATTAGCTCCAGCCACATGCTTGGCAACAGCCTGGAAATCCGCGGTGGCAGCCATGATAAGTTGGCCTCTCCACACTACATCCGGATCAGTCTCCTCCGTTGGCGAGTAGGGGGGAGACTCGTTGCCATCATCTTGGAGAAGTCTGTCGACATCAGGGTCAACACCGGGTCCTTGAGGAGGAGCAGGCCCTGATGGTCGCCGTACCGTCGTGGCTGTGGGAGACTTGACGCTGGAGAAGACCTTATTGATGTCGAAATTACTCGTCGGTGAGTGCTGTTGCTGCTGCGGGTGCTGCTGGGTGTCAACCTTCATCGGCTCTCCTGATGGCTTGCGGCTATGAGATTGCTGGGCACGTGAACCACTGGCTTTGGTCGTCTGAGGGGGCTGTCGGGCCGGGAGACCAGGAGAATCAGAGCCAGCATATCCATCGTCGATGAGCTCGTCGCCCTTGTGGGTTCGCTTGTATCGAGGGCCCGGCTGTACCTCGTCCGTGGCGATGATCGACTGGCGCACGTTACGCTCCTTGGCAGCCGCGGTCTCTTGCTGCTGCTTCTCTGTCTGCAGATCGTCCGAGGTCATGACGGCCAGCATGGGTGGGGTGAGGGAGTGGTTGAGCAGCCGGCCGATGAGCTCCTGATTTGACTTCAGGTTGGCACCCAGGGTTCGACACTGTTTGCCGTACTCATCACGGGAAGGGTGAGAATCATGCACCGCCCGCTCGATGGCAATGGCCAGACGCTCCGATCTAGAATCGTTGGAGACGCCATCAGCAGGGTTGTATCCGCCCTTCTTCTCGTGTTGGTTGAGCGCGTGAAGGAGAGACTTCTGCAGCAGTTTCGCAGGCCCCTGACGCCCATCAGCGAGCCCAGCTATGGTGTCGGGCAGGTCACTAGGGGGCTCGTAGGGCGGAGCGGCCACGGACTGGCTTTCGGATACCTTGCGCAGTTTGGACGGCTCCTGTAGAGGGGCATCGGTCAGCCGTTGTCCTTACGTGGATGGTTGTGGGATCTTGGGGGATCCGCTTACCTTGGCAGCAGTATCGGCAGAATCATGGCGCTCTTTGCGCTTCGCGGCAGCGGCCTTTGTGGCTGGCAGCTTCTTCTCGGGGGCAGGGGAAGCTGAAGACTTTGTGGATTTCTGAGCAGAGCGAGGCTCATCCTGAAGTTCACTCTGGCGCTTCCTGCCCTTCTTGGGGCCTTTCTTCTGTTTCTTCTCGGCCTCTTTCTCTTCCATGTATTCCTTGCGCCTTGTCTCCCAGATGCGCTCTCCCTTCTTCAGGCCTTCCAGCAGTGCCTTGTGATTCTGAGGCTTGCACTCCTCGCAATAGTACTCAATGTCCTCGAGGTCTTCGTCAAAGACACTCATACCAACGCAGACGTTGTGCTGCCACACGTGGCATTGATCGCAGGCGATCCAGGGATCGTCTGGGTCATCGGTGTCCTGGCTGGTGGCACCGCAGACACAGCGGATGACCTCCTCCTCCTCATCTTCTGGCTCGGGCTCTGCCTGTTTCTTGCTGGCGGCCTTCTTGCCGCGGCGCTTCGGTTCGGCGGGTTGCTCGAGAGAGTCGGGGAGGCCCTTGTGTTGGCCCTTGGTGCTGCGCACCGAACGGCGGGGTTCAGCTTCGCCTGTACTCACCAGAGCTGGTCAGTAAGACTTCTAATCAGGATGAAGGAGATCGTGGCAGCAGATGTGGCGCCTTTGGGGGGAGGGCATAGGGGGAGAGGGAGACTGGGCTGTCATATGCAGGCGCCACAAGTATCATGGGGTTCTTACCAGACATGATGGTCTGATTGGCGACAGATTACAGGTACTGAGATGACACAGAGCCAGGCGCTGGCTGGCAGATGGGCAGCTGATTTTACTTGGGGCGACAGGGCTGGGTCACCGTGATGGCCCCGTGATGAAGAGGCAGTAGACAATGGTCACAGAGGCAAAGACGGGTATGCTACGAATTGAGATGCCCTCTTGGCTCAAGATCAGTCCTTCCTGCTCTTGTCTGAAAGCGTGTTCTTGCGTGCTGTTGACTGTGGATTGAAGTAATGCGTTGTGTCTTGCTGTGTTCTGCTGTGTCCTGTGGATGGTCTGGTGAGGAGTTGTCGCGTTGTTGTTGTTGTTGTTGTTGCAGCCGTGACTGTAATAGTAGAAAGGTGACTGATGTTGTCTGATGAGCCCCAACTTAGTCAGGTACAGAGCTGTGGAGAGCTCTCGTGACAAGCAGGAATGCACTCTGGGGGGCCAGAAAAGGTCTCGACCTGATCGCAAAGATGTTGCGACGCTGATCCTGTGGTGCCAACTCAAACAACACTACAGTGTTGTTGTTGTCGAGGGAGACAAGATGGTGTTTGGGAAGGTTGGAGAAAGACTGTCACAAATGTGGAGGTGGGGATGGGAGTAGATGTCCTAGCACGCGCCGGCCAGCTTTCCAGGGTGGAGGGGGGGAGGGGCGACCCAGGGCCTGATTAGGTCTAGCTTTGTTCCTGCTGTTTCTGCTTACATAGCAGTATCATCATCAGCCTGGCACTTCTTCATGTCAACTTGCTTGCAAAAACAATTGCTTCACTCAGTCTTGCTGTTGAGATACCACCATACATACATGTGATGTGTCTATTATTCTTCTTTGTTTACCTATAAAGTGGTACAGTTTTTTAGATCTGTTTCTCTCTACCGCTGGTCAATACTGGTAGTATCGCTTGCTGCTGAAATCCTGAGGTTGCAACTTTCGCCTGTGCTTACATAAGCTCATTCCTCATTAGCCTGACGCGTTGTGTTGCCCGTGCCTGGAGCTTGTTGCAGACGAAGCTCCCCTGTTGCCTGCCCCCGTACCTACGTAACTCTGCCCTCAACGCTGCAACTGTACTGCATTGCACATTGGTCGGTCAGCCAGCCAGCCTTCCAACCATCAACTCCCAAAAACCCACCCAACAATAATCAGTCCCTTCTCCTCGAGCACCCAGACGGCAGTTGACCTCCTTCCGCTTTTCACCACCCTTTCCGTTTTACCTGTCGATCGGGTATTCCGCTACCATGTCTCGAAGATACGATTCCCGAGTAAGTCGACGCAGTTCAAGCTGGAATGAAGCTGGAGAGGGCACACCCACCCTCCATCTGCCGACACACAAGAATGCATGGCAACCAGCTTACCATCCGCTCTAGACAACCATCTTCTCCCCTGAAGGACGCCTGTACCAGGTCGAGTACGCCCTCGAAGCCATCTCTCACGCCGGTACCGCCATTGGCATCCTGGCAAAAGATGGTATCGTGCTGGCCGCCGAGCGCAGAGTCACCTCCAAGCTGTTGGAGCAGGACACCTCCGCCGAGAAGCTCTATATCCTCAACGAGTATGTCGCTCTGGCTCTCTCCCCAAACGGTCTGAAGGTGTACCGCCTTGGCCACTTGTACTGACACGTATCTTTCTACAACATAGCAACATGATCTGTGCCGTAGCAGGAATGAACGCCGATGCCAACATTCTCATCAATTACGCCCGCCAGGCCGCCCAGCGCTATCTCCTGACATACAACGAGGACATTCCATGCGAGCAGTTAGTCCGGCGGTTGTGCGACCTAAAGCAGGGCTACACACAACACGGAGGTCTGCGTCCGTTCGGTGTCTCCTTCATCTACGCGGGCTGGGACCCCCAGCGCCAGTTTCAGCTCTACCAGTCAAACCCGTCCGGCAACTACGGCGGCTGGAAGGCGACGAGCGTCGGTGCCAACAACGCAAGTGCGTCGAGCCTGTTGAAGCAGGACTACAAGGAGGACTGCAGCCTGGATGAGGCATGTGGCATCGCTGTCAAGGTTCTGAGCAAGACGATGGACTCGACCAAGCTGAGTAGTGAGAAGCGTAGGTTGCTATTAAATTTCTTCGGATGGTCTTTTTACTACTGCGTATGCTAACATCAGGATCCAGTTGAGTTCGCGACGGTGGGACAGACTGAGGACGGCAAGATCTACCACCGGCTATGGGATGCGGATGAGATCACGGCTCTCCTGAAGAAACACGACCTGGCGAAGGAGGAGGCTACTGAGGACAGGTAGGCTGGTTCATGGCGGCAGAGACGGGCATCACGATCGCAGAGAAGATCTCGGCGGAACCGATGCTCATACATAATTGCCCACCCCCTATGTACTAATAGAACATGGATGACACCACACCAAGCTACCTGCATTAAATCACGTTGATGACAAACAACAAAAACCAACTACTGCCGCTCTTGTTTCCTACACATGCCCATGATTCCAATCCTGGGGCATGCTGCTGCTCCTCGTATCGCATATCCAAATTCGCATTGTGTGTATCCAAGTTGCTAGCTCTATGAAAAGGTCCAGGAGTCAGCATTTGTCTTTTTTTTCTTTTCTTTTTTCTTCAAGAAGGGAGCACGCCCAGTTCCAATCCTACATTAGTCCTCATCCTCGGTCCCGTCCGCCCTTCCTCCTCATCTCGTAGCCTTCCATAGAGCGGCTCGCCCACATCATTGCTCGGACCAGGATACGGCTCGCTGCAGTGCCGGCTGCTCAGCCTCGGCCAGTACCTCCTATAGCTCCAGTATGCCACCACCGACCCCAGCAAGGAACCCGTGCAGACGTCATACACATCATGCCTGTAATCCTGGCACCGGCTGATGGCAATCATGGCCGCGCCCAGCACCGGCGCCAGGCAGAGAAGCGCCCGGGCGAGATCACCCCTCGCGTAGACGGCCCTCACCGCTTGCTCGCCCTCTTCTCCTTCCTGCACCGCATCGCCGCCGCCGCCGACCACAAACAGCCGCACCTGGCCCGCCACGAACAGGCTGAGGTACCCCAGCCCCGCGAAGCTGAAGCTCGAGTGTCCGCTCGGGAAGCTCCGCCAGCCGTCGTGCAGCACGTGGGGGCGGGCCTCGGTGCACACGTCGATGCCGACGAGAGTGTTCGCGGGGGTGCCGGGCGCGGGCTTGCAGCGGGCGACCAGGTCCGGGCGCGGGCGGCCGACGGCGTTCTTGACGGTGTCGGTGAGGAAGGAGGTTAAGACCAGGGCGATGAGGAGGCCTAGGATGGTGACGTGGTGCTTGTGGATTGAGGCGCGGGTGAGGGTGTTGATGGCGATCAGGAGGAGGAGCGGGACGGCGCCGGCGTAGAGGACATTCCAGACTGGATGGAGAGGGGGGAGGGAGGGATCCGTTAGCATGTATGCGTACACGCGCCGCGTAGGCAAGGCTTTCCAGCATCATCATCATCATCATCATCATTTTCTTCTTCTTCTTCTTCTTCTTCTTCTTCTTCTTAGGTCAGGGTGCTGTTCAGGGACGTACCGACTGGAACACGTTCGTGCTCGGCATGGGGAAAGGAGATGGCCAGGTCATTGATGAAGAAGAGTCGATGAAAAGGCTCGACGAGAAGAACGATGAGGATGTATGCCACTGCAAGGATCACGAAGCCAAGGTAGTCCGGCGCGTAGGACCGCTATACTCATACAACAATCACCGTTCTTGTCAGCCCTCTGGGGGGGGGGGGGGGGAGAAAGGATAGGATGGGATTGAGGGTTTTGGTTCGCATACCGTCCAGAATCTCGCCACTGCCGACATTGATGCTTCATTCAGTGGAGGAACGGCCAGTCGTGTCGCCAGCACACGCAGTCACCGTCGTCGGATAGCCTTGAACACCGCCCACAGCATCTTTTGCCTCGTGGATCGTGCAACAATCGTTACAAGGGGCAGAAACGTCACTTTCGGATTTGTGTCCACGAGGCTGGCTCCGCTGGCCGATCCCTCTTCAATTCGAGCTAGGCCCAGTTCTGAGTCCTGGGGGGCCCGGGGGAGACGGGGGGGGGGGGCGGCCACGGCGGTGGGATACTACGTAAGAGCATATGCACATGCTGGATGGTTGCTGTACGATACAGGACAATGGCCTGAGTGGATAAGTGCATACAAGAAAGTACTTTTTGACCTGGAAAAATCCGCCAACAATTACCAAATCATGGCGGCAACATCAACTGAAAGGCCGTGAGAACCCTCGGATCTCTTAAGCATTCTAATGACCGTAATAAACAACCATTTTCAAGAATAGAGCCCAGTTTTCCTTATCTCATCTACTGTCCAGACGTCCTTAAAGGTTAGGTAGTAGTCACTCAAAGCTTGCGGTCAGCAGTTTGACGGACAAATTTTTTCATCGTTTTAACGATCTGTAATTTGTTTTCTTCTCTCAAGGAAACGGCGCAAGCCTGCGCTCTTGGCAAAGTCCATACTACACTACTATGCCAGACGGTTTCATGCCACATCTTTTTTTTTTTTTGCTTCCCTAGAAAAACCAGTCCTAATCCAGGGTTGAACATACGCAATTATCCACCAGTGCTATTGCCATCCCTTCCCAGGAAACGTGTTACCACATTGTCGAATCAACTGTGACTAATCTGCGTAGTACAAAATCTCCAAATTTTCGTAAAGTCTCGCCACGACTCAAAAGTGCTGCCGGGGAAACGCCAGCCAACGCCAGCCGAACCAGCCGAAGTGAGAAAGAAACAAGAAAAACAAGGAAAAGAAAATTGGCCGTCTGCGTAGCAGCCAGTCCACCAGCCTAACAGAAAGTGCAAACAAATCGTGCCGTTTGGGCAGTACAGGCGTTGGTCTTCGACGGATGCTGATGTTGGTGCGCAACGTTGTGCTGGGTATAGCATTTCGCGGAGACAGTCGGAAGTATGCCCCAGCAGCTGAGGCCGAACAGTGTTGAGGTACTTGTTGCTCGACGCCGCAATCATCGCACTCAAATCTCGTCCTCCGCATCATTTTCCTCGACATCCCTCATGTACTGATCATCCTGCTGCGGCGTTGCGCTATCGTTGAGCGAGCCCCTCATGACTGTCTCCTCGAGATCCGAGAGCTCTGTGACAGCCCGCCGGAACCGCTGCAGCTCGGCCTTGAGCTTCAGTCGCTTCTCGGCAGTGGACTGCTCCTCCTCCATCAGAGCAACAAAGACATCCGGGTCGGTTCGCTGGGTGAGACCCATCTTGTTCTCGAGGTACAGTTCGATATCGGCGACGAGATCTGGGAAAAGCCCGCAGGTGATCTGCATGGAGACAACGTCGATGAACCTCATGGCCGCAGTAAGGTAGTAGCCACGGACGTGAGACGCAACGTCGAGCTCATCCTTGAACGGGTCCTCCCCGAGCTTGGCCGCCTCCTTTTGGGTCTCGATCTCCTCCTTGCGGCGAGCCTCGGCGGACATCTTGCTCCAGTCCTCGAGCTTCGTGGGGCTGTGGTCGCCGTTGTACTGCTTCATGCGCTGAAAGTGCCGGTTACGCTTCAGCATGTTTCCCTCGTGAACGCGGTGGCGTGCAAAAGTCTCTTCGTCGAGCGTGTAGATTTTGGTCGTCTCCATTTTGTAGTTACGCTCAAGCTGGTGGAAGACGCGGACGCGGTGTTCCTTCAGCCATTCCCTCGTGAGCTTCTGGACGATGCTGTACACCTGACGTTTTTTCAAGTCCTGGAAGGACTCGCCAAGAGACGCATCCAGCTCGCGTCGCAGATGGAGCATCGTCTCATCCAGGAATTTCTGCCAAGGGGCGCTCCACGGTCGTACCGCCTCCATACAAAGACGTTCGATCACGTCGTACGGAACTTCGCCAGGCTTGCCGGCCTCGCGTTCTGAGCGAATCAAGCCCCGAATCTCTTCGAGAGTCTTGCTGGGGGCCCTACCGTTCACAAGACCAGGACCAGGGGTCCCTCGTGGAGAACCCAGAGAGCCCAGAGAGAATGAGGCATTGCCCTCCTCGGTCTTCACACGTCCATTCTCCCCCCGGCGTCGCTGAGCTGAGGGAGTCCCCTCCGCAGTGAGATCGATGGGTCGGTGGCGCTTGTTCGAGAGGCTCGGCGAGTTGTTAACTGAGTAGACGCTGTCTCGATCGCTACCGTCTGTATGTATGGCGAAACCCTCGGGCTTGACGCGGAAACGAGGATAGAGGTCGATGATCCGCGCCTTGAAGCCTTCAGCGATCGCGCTCCAAGAAGCCGCAAAGGCCTTGCTCTTCAGGCGGGCCTGAACGTCACTTGTGAATTTCAGTATGCTCTTCCGTACTTCGTACTCGGGATTTTGAGGCATCTCTGGAAGCCTCTTGAGCGATTCTTGGGTGCTGTGGAGTTTGGCGTGGAGCTTCTGTGACAGGCTGGGAAGGTTCTTGGCGAACTCTTGCGCAAGGTCCTGTGCCAAGAACTTGACGAGCTGGTCAATGCCGCAGCGATCATCAAAGGGAGAAAACTCCTCTGGCCATGTTCGGTCGGCACTGGGCACTTGTCGATTAAAAAAGGCCTCTTCTGCCGCACGTTCATCGGACAGGCTCGGACGCTCCCGACGAAGCTCATTGCCGTGGGGCATGCCATCGAGATGCACGGAAGGCGGGGCTCGAGAGGTGATGAAGTAGCCGCGGCCGACCTGGTGCTGTTGTCCGGCAAGCATAGCCAGCCATTGGGCATGTCCGCCACGCGGCAACAGATCGGCTTTTGTCATGACGCCAATTGTCCGGCTCTGCGCCCTGATGTTTCGTATCAGGGTGAAGGTAGACGAGGTCTCAGGGTCATGGTTCATAGGCACTGCCCACATAATGATTGCCTTCTCGTGCGAGACGTAGCTCTTCACTAGGTTCTCGACGACCTTGACCAAGAACTGGTCTTCCTCATGTTTCGCATTTCGAAAAACACCGGGCATATCGTAGAATGACAGATCAGGCAGTTCGGGACCCTTGACTTCGATGGCCACTGTGTTGGGAGAGAACTTGGCCTCGGTATGTCGCTCCGCCTCGGCCAGATGTTGCGCCTCCACCTCGGGGTCTTGCTCCTCGGGCGTACGTTGGTTCCAGTCTTTAGGCACGTAGTTTTTGTAGTTCCGGTTGTGGTTGAGGATGGCGATCTGGGCCCAGCGAACAATATCGTCGATGGGGTCCGTCTTCTGGTAGACCATCTTGAACTCCTTGACCTCCCGCTGTTGCTTGACCCAGGGCGGGAAAGGGTTCTGATCGGTCACATCCGCCTCAGTGATAGGCTCGTTGTTGGGTGGCCGGTAGGCATAGTCCTGCTGTAGGGAAATGCGGCACCGCCATGCCGAGTCGCTGGAGAGGCGAATGTGAATGGGACAACGGGTACAGACGCCATCGCTTCGAGGAAGGATGATCTTGGAGATGGCTGACATGAGGCTTGACTTTCCAGAAGACTGATCTCCGACAAGGATGAGCTCAGGGAGAGGAGTATCGTGATGGATACCGAGCTGCTGCAGGGAGCCGAGAGTGTCGTTGAATTTCTTCAGATGCTGACCGATATCTTTGAGGTTCTTGTCGATATCGCCAGGCTCGGCGCCCGCAAACGGAATGTCCATCGCACCGTCGGCTTCCACCTCTATCTTCGTTCTGGGCCGGACTTCCATAAAAACACAGTCATTATCTGTGTCGGACGAAGGAGCTGGAACGGGCAAAGCAGCGGCTCGAGTATCGACAGTAGCTGAGACTTTGGTCAGTGCTGCAAACGCGCAGGGAACTTGGGACCCATGAGGGGGTCAAGACTGATGACACTTACGAGCACCTGACCGGCGACCACGTGGATCCTCTGGGGAGAAAACTGAGCTTGAATCCGCCGAGGGCGCTGGGCGACTGGGCACGCGTGTACGCGAACGGGGGGTCGTCGGGTTGTGCGGGCGTGGGTTGCCGCGGCGGGGGGGCGTCTCAGGGATAGCTGCTCCAGGCTCTGGTTTGACACGCGGAGGCATGGTGGCATCCGCGATGGATTGAATCTTAATGAACGGTCAGCCTGGGACTCTTTGTTTTGAGGCATAGAAGGGAAAGAGATGGTTACCTGGTTGGGTGGGACGGTGAATTTGTGGGCGCCCTCCTATCGACCAGTCTTGATGCTGCAGTAGGCGACGGCGCGTACCGAGCGGCCAAGAAATGTGAAAGTATCGAGAACGCAAGGATGCAAAAGAATTTACAGCATAATTCTGTTGAGTGGGTATTGCATCATTCACAGAGGTCAATGATGGAAAAAGGGGAACATTTGGCTGTAGCCTTGCAGGTACAAACAAAGTGGGCGGTGGTGGTGGTGAAGTAGAAGGAAAAGATAGAGAGGATGAGATGGAGGGGGAGGGAGAGAAACCTCAGGGGAGCTCTTCCAAGCTCTGAAAGTGTCTTATCTGAGAGGGATCTGAAATTTGGTGTTCTTCTCCAGTTGCACTCCAGAAATGTCAAAATCTGCTAAGGTCTGGGCCAGAGGATGGGGGGCATCTTAGCAGAGACTACTGCAAACCGGAGATGTTGAGGTGCATGACAGATGTGACAAGGCTGCAGGTGATGTGGCTGGACGATAAAAGCGGGGGCACCAACCAGAAGCCTCCAGGGCAGGTGCACATCTTGTGTCCCAAACAGTGCCTGCAGTTGGCTAAAGCTAAAACAGAAAGAAAAGACACCAAAGAAAAGGAAGGGATGAAGAGCATATCAGACAGATAACCCCCGGTATAGTGACTGACACCTTGCAAGAGTAAAGAGTAAATCCATTATTGTCGACATTGATCTTTCTTGACCAAGCAAGAGCAACATGCCTGATGTCAAACAGAACTTAGTAGGAAGGGTGTAAGAGAGGTCCCATCCCAAAGTAAACTCAGCAACTTTGATGGCAACATAAAGTCAATTGTGTAAGTTTGTAGTAAGTCGAGTGTATTGACCGGCCTCAAACATCTTGTCTGCCTTTGCATGTGCTGCAGAGTTTCGATTTTCATGATGAGAAGGAAACAATGTTGACGCTCCCTCTCTCTCTCTTTTTAGAGGCCTACGCAGAGAAGGATGGAGGTTAGGAGGGGTAATGCCTGCCGGGCCCTTGCCACCCAGCTGCAGGGGTTTCCCTCCCTTGCCTGAAGAGCGCCCTTCAGGGGTCTAAAGTTGCGATGGAACAGTGACACCAGCACCACTACACCTCCAACTCCAACTACCATCAAGCCAGCTTGCCAGTTGCACAGCAACCCAACAGCAAGTTCCTGATCTTCCCTTCCTCACTATCCCCGACCTATCTGTGCATCTTCTTGATCTGACCCATTACTATTCCTTCAATTGAGCCAATATGTCCCTACAGGTGCCACATAGGGCCAGGGCCAATGGTAGTGATCCTCACGGCGCAACCAAGGCTGTCATCCTGGTGAGAACAAAGCCCTGATGCCATAGAACCATGACGCGTCGAAAAACCACCCAGTCTAACCTCTGATCTCCTCCTCAGGTGGGCGGCGCATCCCGTGGCACTCGATTCCGCCCTCTTTCCCTCGACGTTCCCAAGGTTGGTGACCACTCCTCAGTCCTAGGACCCAAGCACATAGCTAGCTAAGTACCTGCTGGTGCTGGCCCTGCGCGCCCCAAAAAATAACATGCTGGCTGCTGTTGACTGACAATGTGCCACCAAACCACCACAGCCCCTTTTCGATGTTGCTGGCCACCCTATCATCTACCACTGCCTGACTGCCGTCTCAAAAGTCCCCTCTGTCCACGAGGTCTACCTCATCGGCTACTACGACGAGTCCGTATTCCGCGACTTCATCAAGGATGCCTCGTCCGCCTTCCCCAACCTGTCCATCAAGTACCTGCGCGAGTACCAGGCCCTCGGCACCGCTGGCGGTCTTTACCACTTCCGCGATGCGATCCTCAAGGGCAAGCCTGAGCGCCTGTTCGTCCTCAACTCGGACGTCTGCTGCTCCTTCCCTCTGAACGAGATGCTACACCTGTTCAACGAGAAATATGCCGAGGCTGTCATCTTGGGCACGCGCGTCGGCGATGACGCAGCCACCAACTTCGGGTGCATTGTCAGCGACAGCCATACCAAGAGAGTCCTGCACTATGTGGAGAAGCCCGAGGGCCACCTCAGCAACCTCATCAACTGCGGCGTCTACCTGTTTAGCACCGATGTCATCTTCCCCTCCATCAAGAGCGCCATCAAGCGTCGGGCCGACCGTCCGCGCCTCGCCAGCTACCGCAGCTCCGAAAACCTCGAGAGCTCCTACGTGTTCGACCAGGAGGACGACGACGACGACGAGAGCAAGAACCAGATCATCCGCCTTGAGCAGGATATCCTGAGCGACATGGCCGACAGCAAGCAGTTCTTCGTGTACGAGACTAAAGACTTCTGGCGCCAGATCAAGACAGCAGGGTCGGCCGTCCCGGCCAATGCGCTGTACCTACAGCAGGCCTGGCAGAACAGCTCCGAGGAGCTCGCCAAACCCTCCGCCAACATCATCCCTCCCGTCTTCATCCACCCTTCGGCCCAGGTTGATCCCACTGCCAAGCTAGGTCCCAACGTGTCCATCGGACCCCGTGCCACAATCGGCCGCGGTGCGCGCGTGAAGGAGTCTATTGTCCTGGAGGATGCTGAGATCAAACATGACGCCCTAGTCATGTACTCGATTGTGGGCTGGAACAGCCGCGTCGGCGCCTGGGCCCGTGTGGAAGGTACCCCTACTCCGGTGACCAGCCACTCCACCAGCATTGTCAAGAATGGCCTCAAGGTACAGGCTATCACGATCCTGGGCAAGGAGTGCGGTGTTCACGATGAGGTGCGCGTGCAGAACTGCGTCTGCCTGCCCTATAAGGAGCTGAAGAGAGTAAGTGTTTTTCTTCTTCTCATAACTTTTCTTGGATTTTGGATCACCGCTCGCTAACACCATATAGGATGTTGCAAGTGAGGTCATCATGTAAAGGTGAGCTCGGGGTTGGATGGGTTTTCAGAAGGATAACGAAACATTTTTTTTCTTCTTTTTTTCTTTCATGGGCGTCCGGGATTTCATCACGCCGTTCATGGCCCGTCAATCATACCGCATCTTTGCTTAGATGACGGTTGTGAGCAAGGGCAAGGAGTTCAGCACACAGCGTTTCGTAAAAAGAGGAAAATATGGACAATTGAACATTCCAAGATGCTCTCTGTGTTCTCAGTATGAGGCATGTGCACTGCATTTCATACCATGCATAGCCCTCTCATCTTGGCCATGCCTGCGGAAGGCTCTGCGGTGAGCTCCTTTGGGATGGGCGCGGGACTACAGACTTGTGGGAGACGCACAAGATCCTCCATCTTTAAGGTCCTGGACGATCAAAGTCGATAGAGCACGCAGCCTAGAGATCGCTGAACCTCACTGGCTGAGCCTTGGCAGGGGGGGGGGCGAGGGGCTAGGTGCTTACAGGCTCTCCTGTACCCAAGTAAACAGTGAGGTACATTGTAGAAATTCGTATCGTGTTGACTGAAGGCGAAGGCGAATCGCAGACAAGGACTGCGACTGAGTAAGTAAGTACACAACCACAATGCCGCTGGTCCTGGCACATATTCTTGCCGAAGGAGGTGCAAACGTGGCAGTCGTACATTTATTACATACTACTTCACGAGCTTCAAGAGTCATAGTGAGAAACTCGTAAAAAGTCGGGTGGACAATGGCCACAGTAAACTTCTATTTCCCCCCCCCCCCTTTTTTTGGACGGCCCGGGTCCTTGGTGCCGCACTCTGATGTTGACAGGGCGTCGTAGAGGGTTCGTGATGCTTTCCTTGCCTTCTCAGGGTCAGTTCACAGAGACAGAGGGAATGCAATCATTTTCAAAGTCCTCTATGCCAGGACGAGATAATTAATTAGGTGAGAAAATCTTTCGGTAGAGAGAATGGAAGTACCTAACATCAGCCAAAAAACCCTTGGGTTCCTCGAGGTGTGTACCTACAGTATGAGCCCTCTCTCTGTATAGATAGAGAGCAAAGTGGTCGAGGGTGCATTGATAATTAATTTTCGATGGATCAATTTTCCAATTAGTCATCGTCCGTGTACTAAAGTGGTTAACCATTTCGTGATGTACTGCAGCTCAATCACGTACCATCCGCGCAATCAAATACTGGTCATTGGCTATGATTAAGATTGAGTTTCAAGCAAGTCCTTTATCAGGACATACTACACGTCACATCTCATATGAGGGTGGCCGGTAGCCAAAGCATTGCATGGCAGAACTGAGGCGGTCCCCATAATTGTTAAGGGGTACTTGGGGGCCCACATACTGTGCGTTTATGTATACATGTTGCAGACTCTTGGATAAGCTTGTTAGGGTGGATAAGTCCGTGTAGTAAAGTGGTTAATACGTCGCATTGTGGAATCAACAGTCCTAGCGCTGTTTGAAGCATAATCTGCGGAGTCCCATGTTCGATTCATGGCACGGACAATATGTTTTTTATTTTTTAGCTCTTTTTATTTTCTTTTTAATTTTTACCTTCTTCTTTTCTTTTTGCTCTCTCTTTCCCCTCCTTCTAAGCTAAGTCAGAAAGACTTCATCTTAATTCAGGTTGCGTCGACCTCATTAGCGTGGAGAGGGCGGCACAGATCATTGTTGCTGGCGTCGTTACCTCGTTGGCGGTGGCGGTAGGGGAAAGAGAGGAGGAAGAGGAGGAGGAAGGCCACATATCAGCCGCCAGGACGTCGTCTTTACAATTCCAAGAGTTCTTTTTGAAAGGCTTCCCAGGCAACACCAAGTAATTACAGCAATACAAGTGTCCAAGAGCGGTGAGGCTACTCAATCGATGCCAACTGAATATTTAGATTGACGACAGGAGAGCCATGTACAAAGACCTAATATCTGATGGCAATCAAGGTGAGGTTATATAAAGTATCCAGCTCCTTCGCCTATTCATTTATTTTGCAGCTGCTACTCTCCCAAATTCACCCGCCGCAGCGGCGCCACTATTTCAGCCCTTAGATTCATACAAATTTGCTCCCGATTCTGATCCTTGAATTCAACTCCATCCCCGAAGCTGCTCTCAATCCACATGAGACACTTGACAACAAGGCGAGTGTAGCGGACGCCCATAACAGCAGGCAGCTGCTGCTCAGCAAGCTTGACGAGCGCGCAGCTCAAAGCCTCGCCGCCATCCTCCTTCTTTAGCAGACTGTTCATCTCGTCCCTTGTTGCCGCGCCGCCGTCTTTCTTCCCAGCCGTCTTCACAGCTTCTGCAATCGCAGGGCCAACTGTGCTGTGTCCGTTCCCTTTCTCTTTCTGGATCGTGTCGACTAGCCGACGAGCAATCCGACAAGCTTCTTCGCCGACGCCTTTCTCCGCCGTCACCTTCTCGACCGCTGCTTCCATCGCTGCCTTTACATTCTCCATAACGCCTCCATCGACCTGCTCTACTGTTTCTCTCAACCGGTTAGCAGCTGCACGGACGGATTCTCCAACACTCCCTTCTTCCATGGCTTTTTTCACCGCCTGCTCCAGCCGTTGAGCTGTCGCAAGAGTCTCACTGCCGTCTCCTGTGTCCGCTAACGCCTCGTCTATCAGCACCTCCACCAACGCCCCTCTCAGCCGGCTGACCCTATAGCAGCCCTTCTTTCTCAGAACTGGGTATACCGCGTCTCTAAGTTGTTTTGTATCCGCAGGTTCCATGCGCAGCTCATCCAACGCCTTCTTAAACCGATGAGCACTCGCCATGCCTGCTTCTTCCTTCAAAACCGATACTATAAGTTTCTTCAGCCGACCCTTATCTCTCTCGAGTTCGTTCTTCAGCTTTCTCTTCAGCAGCTCGACAGCTGCAACGTGACCTGCCGACAGCAGATGCGACGAGAGGACCGGCCCTTCGCCGGCGGCAGTTCGCGGGAGCACAAGAGGGCTCCAGAGCCCAATCTCCAGCAAGCACACGCCAAGAGCGTAGATATCATGGCCAAAGTTGTACGCGGTTGCTGTATGTCTTGCCTGCTGACTCGGATGCCGATACACTTTGACGTGCCAGTCGTTCTCGGCCGGCCCGGTGCGGGTTGAAGTCTCTCCGTACTGCTTCGCTTCGGACCAGTGTGTCAGGATGGCGGTAATGGAGTCCCGCGGCAGCGCCTGCTCCAGCTTGCCGGGCGCTGCTGGCGAGGCGTCCTCGCTGTCGCGGAAGCGTCGACGGCCCCGGTCGTTGTCGTCCTCGGCGCCTGCACTCTCCCCGGGCTTCTGATTCTTGTCTTTCACTCTGGAGTCCTTGTGCTTCTCGTCTAACTCCTTATCCTTCCTGCGGCGTGCTGATAAGCTGCGCCTGACTATGCCGATTGTCTTGCTGACGACATTCCCAGAGCCTTTTCCATCCTCTCCTGTCTCTTTAGGCTTCTCGCCCTTGACTTCAGTTTTGGACTCTGTGCCGCCATCAATAGCATTGGATGCGGAGCTGTGGCAGTCGCCGCTCTCTGCCATTCCCACTCCTTCCTTGGGCCGGAGAAGGAGGACTGTATCTCCGCGCAGGCTTTTGTGCATGAGTTCGGCCGTGTGGAGCACAAAGACGGCGTCGGCAAGCTGCCGCGCAAGATCGAAGCGCTGCCCCAGCGTGGTGACCTGGCCGTTGGCCCTATCCTCCGACATCATCGTCTGTAGCGTCTGCGGTGTGTCTGCGTTGCATGGTAGCCTGAACAGGAGCTCTCTGCTTTGATAGCCCAGGCATGGGAGGATGCCCGCTGCGAAGCCCCCACTGGTGTTGCCGAGCCGCCGGGTGAGAAGGCCCGCCACTATCTTCATGCTATTGTTGTCGACTTTGTCAACCAGCACCACCACGTCCATTGCCTTCTCTGTAGCCAGAGGCTTGTAATCCGCGTTCCTAGTACATAGTTTCGGTGCGTTTAGGATCAGCGTTTCGTTGCCATGACACATGAGCACCTGTTCGCTCAGCTCGCTGACCGCTGCAGTCGTTGGCAGACGCACACTAAGGTCAAGGAGGTGCAGCCATGTTAGGAGATCGCCTGCGTGCGTCTCAATCTGGCTGAGAAGCTCACGCAAGTCCTTGGCTCGAAGCGCAAAATTAATACGGCGACCAATAGTCGTTGGCTCCCAATCTGGAAGGCGACTGTCGATCTCCTTCGAATCCGCCTCAAGTTTCCCTGCTAGACTGTTCAGCGCGATGGCAATCTGCTCGTCGTTCGGAGCTTGAATCTTATGGACAGTCTGGATCAGCAGTTCGATTTGTTGCTTCGTACTTTCCAGAAATTTCTTGTCAATGCTTTCCCAATCTTCGGGAGCGTTCTTAATCTTTTTAGCAGTCGTCCACAGCCACTTAGCAGCAGTGTAGGCGTACGAGGCGAAGCTGATGCTCATGTCTTCCATCGCTGCACCTATGACGAGGAGTTGAACAAAACGGGAGAAGAGGCTCAAGATCGGAGAATATCCTGGTCAACTAGATCAGGCCTTACGAGCCTGGTTTGAGAACAGCCTGCTATATATACTTTTTCTCATTCTCTCACTTGCTGCGGAAGCTGATTCTCCGGAACCTCATCACTACTGTGTGGGCTATGACCAAGAGCATCATCAGTCACACAGACCAGTAATATTCCGCCGCCCTACACCCTTTGATAACCAGATTGGAAAATCAGGTCATCTGTGCATTCTCCCGAGGTCGTGCAGAAGCTGACAAGCAAGCTATCAAGTAAAATGGCAATGATATACTACCTTCACATGCCGAGCCGCATCGCTATAAACCAGTAATAGCCCGCCGCCCTACACCATTTTATAACCAGATTGGAAAATTCTCCCGAGGTCGTGCAGCAGCTAAAAAGCAAGCTATTAAGTAAAATAACAATGATAGAGTGCTGTGAGTACCTTCCCCAAGCATTTTACCTTGCTCATTAATTAGCATCCAAAATGTCAGAAGCAGAGGAACGGCGACGGACATGCTGGGCCATGACATCTGAAATGACCTCCACGTGAAGAGACTGCGCAGCTGCTGTAATATTTTATGGAGTATCAAATCACAGTCTTCAAAGACATAAAATCAGAAAGGAAGAAAGAAAGAAAAAAAGATTGCATGTTGAAGATAAAAAATGGCAAAGGTGAAAAATTGGACCCAGTGAAGGACTTGAACCTCCATCTCCCTGTGCTGCGGCCAACCACCCAGGAATCATGCCATTAGACCAACTGGGCTTTTGAAGATACATTGTTATACCAAAAGATTTAATTTGTATAAGACTTGGTGCAAAGTAGAGTGAAAAGGTTGTGCTAATTAGAAGGCTATAGGACAAGCGTGATGCCGTGGTAGCAAGTCTAATATCACCAAGTGCGTGTGTGAACCAACATCCTGTACCAAGGCGATCTATGTAAGTAGTCAAGTACTTACAGTAGGTACTCAAAAGACTAGGGATCAGTGGGTCACTAGCTACCCAGTCGCGGCATTGACGGCTCTCGGAACCATATGCGAGGCTCGTGCCAGGTGCTCGGGAATTACCTCTGCTGCCTCAACATAAGATAGATCCGGGCGGAGAAGCGGCGTTAATAGATCGCAAACCTCGAACAATTTCATCACAGCACCTACAAAGCGGGCATATTAATACCACAGCGTTTCTTGGAATTCGTTCGGCCTCAAACCACCCACACTCTTTGCTCAGTGATTACAGCAAACCGTATTGTACGTATGTCTTGACCTTTGTTCACACACTTACTCTCTGTCTCTCTCTCCCTCTCTCTTTCTCCCCTCTTAGTTTCCTGACATGGGGATCCTTACCCTTCACATGCCTCATAACACCAGCGGGCTGAGCAACATGATTCTCAGGAGTATCCATACCAAGGGAGGACCACCCCTTCGCACCTTTCCAGCCTCCAACACCAACAGGCGCTGTTTCTCGTCCATTCCGTCTGCCTACTTCAAAATGACACAGGAGCTCCACCAAAAGAGCACCACCACCCAGCCCAAACCGGACTGGTCAGCAGACCAATACCTCAAGTTCGGCAGCGAGCGCACCCGCGCCGTGCGCGACCTCGTCGCCAACATCCCTCTCCAGGACCCAAAGCACATCATCGACCTAGGCTGCGGGCCGGGCAACTCGACAGCCGTGCTGGCCGCGCGCTGGCCCGACGCCCAGGTCGCAGGCGTGGACTCGTCGCCCGACATGCTGGCCAAGGCCCGCGCCAACCTCCCAGGCGTGGCCTTTGTGCAGGCCGACCTGCACACGTACGAGCCTCCTCCTCCCACGACGACGACAACCCCCGGCGCCGCGGACCTGCTCTTCAGCAACGCCGTGTTCCACTGGCTGCGGCGGGAGCAGCGCATCCCGACGGTGCAGCGGCTGCTGGGCGGCCAGCGCCCGGGCGGCGTGCTGGCCCTCCAGGTGCCTGACAACTACGAGGAGCCCTCGCACAAGGCGATGCGGGAGACGGCGCTGCTCGAGGGCCCGTGGACCGAGTACTTCCAGGAGGTGCCGGCCGAGCGCCGGCCGGACCTGGACCCCATCGAGTCGCCTGCCGAGTGGTACGACGCCCTGCAGCCCCTGTGCGCGCGCGTGGACGTGTGGCATGTCCTGTACCAGCACGTCATGGAGTCGCCGGCCGCCATCGTCGAGTGGGTCAAGGGCACCGGGCTGATGCCGTTCCTGAATCTCCTGCCGACCCAGGAGATCAAGGATGCCTACCTGAAGGCGTATGAGCAGAGGCTGAGCGAGATGTACCCGCCGCTGGCCGATGGGAAGGTGATGCTGAGATATCCGAGGCTGTTTGTGGTTGCGACGAGGAAGTAATTTTTTCTTTCTTTCTGGCTGGTCGGACCTGAATACGAGATTCAGTTTGACTAGAATTGACCTCCTCATCCTTATATTTGTAATGTCCACATCTTGTTTGGCCAACACGTAGTCACCCCCAAGCGTAGCTAGCCATTGCATCCCAACACATATCCACGATGCTCTTGGTTCTCAAAAAACCTTTTGAATGAAGTTTCCCTGGTAGGGTCGATTTATGAATCGTCATGCTAGCAAGTCACTCTATGAGGAGCACAAAAAAAAAAGAAAAGAAAAGAAAAAAAAAGAAGGGCGACACTATAGAACTAGTCACGAATACTCAAGAGGGTAGGGGACACAGGAGGGCCAAGTGGCAGTCCAGCCTCATTGATACTCCTTATTCGGAAACGCACTCTCGCAAATGCCTGGTAGTAGAATTTGATTGAGACCTTGCCTACCACGTAGGACACAGAGCTTTGGGTCTACAATAAATCTGTCTTATGCCTCCTTAGGTAGCGGCACTATCTCCATCCCTAGCTCTGGCTAACTGGCTCTGCAGGCCCTTCTTGGACACCGCCATCGCGGCCTGCAGCTCGCGCTCCTCCTCCTTGAGCAGTGCCTTGCTGTGCTGGAGCCTCTTCTCCTGCCTGCGCTTCTCCTCTTCCACCGCCTTCTCCCGGTCCTGCAGCGCCTTCTCGCGCCTGCGCCTGAGCTCGAGGGCCCTGCGCGCGGCCTCGTCTTCTTCCTCAGCCGCCTCTCCGTCTTCTGGCGGCGGGGGCAGGGTCTGGATGTAGGCCTCGACCAGGGCATCGCGCGTCTTGGCGTCCAGGGAGATGTAGCGGATGTCCGTGACGATCTGTGGCGGGAGGTGGGACGGTAGTGTTTGGCTGTTGAGCTGTGCTGGCGTCGCGGTTTTGAGGAGCGCGGCGAGGTCGGACTTGAGCGTGGCCTGGGGCATCTTCAGCCGGTGGATGTGCTCTCGGTACAGCTTCTCCCTCTCCTTGTCGGGCAGCGACATGTCCTTCATCGCCGGTTCTTTTTTGTATTTCCTCTTGAACTCTGGCCAGTAGAGTTTAGGCGTTGCCTTGTCCTGCAGCAGCGCCAGGTAGGGTATCTTGGGGTCCGTCTTCTCCTGCTTGGCCCTCTGCTCCTTGAGCTCCCTCAGTTTCTCCCTGGACCACTCTTCCCAGACCTCCTTCCGCTCTCTTGTGGTGCCAAGAACTGTATACCGGGTATCGTCGACGATCTTCCCCTCCTCGATGAGTTTGTCCCAAGGGCTATACGGGCTGATGTGGAAGTCGTTCAGGAGGTCCTTGAATAGAGCTCTGGTGTCCTCTTCCGACAGCTGTATCCCCTCTGCGCCCTCCGGCCACTCGTCAATATGACCATCGTCATATTCGCCCTGGTCCAGTCCGTACTCCTCGCCCATGGCTTGGAGCTGGAACGCTATGTCGGCCTCGTCGAACTCCACAGGCTGGTCGTCCTCGGTCGGGTCTTCTGTCCGCTGCCGTTTCGTCGCATGCTCGTCTCCGTCGTCCCCTCCTTCCTCGTCATCGGTGACCTCGACCTCCTCGTATTCCGAGCTGTCATAGTCGTGCTGGCCAGCCCCATCCTCGTTTTCTCCTCCTCCTCCTCCTTCTTCTTCGTCTTTAGCTTCCGCGCCGTCTCGATTTGAATCATCTGCAACCTCAGCTGCCACTGCTCCCTCTTCCATACCCACATCCTGGCCCTCCTCCTCCTTCTTCTCGACAATCCCGGCCTTCCCCCGTATCCTCGCCTTGTCCAGCTCCAGAATCCCTTCCTGCAGCTTATCTGGTATGCGCCAGTAGCTCGCGTTCTTGACAGGATTATACGCAAACCGCCGCCCGTACTTGGTATACACCAACACCCAAGGCTCGCACCCCGGTATCGCCTCCTTCGACCTCGGCCTGTCCACAGGCTGCGGCCGCGGTCTGCCGTCCCCCTGGCCGCTCCCTCTCCCACCGCGCCCCCTCCCGCCGCCGAAGCCCCCCCTGTGGTGGCTGCCGCCCTGACCAGGTGGTGGGTTGTTATACTGCGCCATGAAGGCGTTGGCGACGCGCGGGTCGGCCAGGTTCACGCTGGGAACGGCATGGTGCTGCATGAAGCTGGCAGACGCGCTCATCATGGGTCCCGCCGGCACAGGCGTGGTCGACGCCGGTGCTGCGCCGGGCCGTGTGTATGTCGATGTCTTGGTCTCGGCATGGTAGTAGTAGGTGTGTCCTGTGGGCGCCTTGTGTTCGGTCCACCCGGGCGGGAGCGCGTTTGCTGAGGGTTTGTATGTCGACTTGAGCATGGTTCAGGGAGGATTAGACGACGCCAGACAAGTCGGGAGGTGAGGAGGGTATGAACCTTGTGGTAAGGGGATTATTGTGGATGTGGTTGTCGTTTTGTCGTTCAAAAAAGAAAGAAAAGACAAAGTGACAGGTGCTTTGCTTGTTGGGTTTGTTCTTGGGAAAGGTTGCCTGCCGTCACGAAGAAGAATAGTGCTTATGTAATCAGGTACCCTAGCTTCACCGGGGTGCCTGCCATAAAGTCCTTTGGTCCTCCTTCAACACTCACTACGAAGGATGCTGATTTTTGCATACATTTTATGCTTACATTTTATGCCTGTACCCCTATCACATCAAGATCAGAAGCTTGGTTTGTAACCTGAATCCTCGTGGTTCTTTGGCCAGTCTACTCTGAATAATCTGGAAAGAAAGGATCCACACAGCTCTCACCACAAGTTCCTAAAACGCCAGCGCTGATGCACGAAACCAACATGAAGACTGAGGCAAAGAAAGACACACCCACAGAAAATGTCCTAAAAAACACATCCCACTCCGGAAACTAGCCATACAAT
Organism: Cryphonectria radicalis; assembly: GCA_014849355.1. NCBI lineage: Eukaryota > Fungi > Ascomycota > Sordariomycetes > Diaporthales > Cryphonectriaceae > Cryphonectria > Cryphonectria radicalis. Next base: position 76,900 of record JACWQW010000038.1, on the reverse strand, counting down.
GTTCACCAGATTCGCTTGGCGACCATCTCGTACCTCATTACCCCACTCAGGTCCCGATCGCCATCACCGCCCTTGTCCCGCTTCTCCTCCATCTTTCTCTCCCTCTCCCTCGCCTTCTTGAGCCCCTCAGGGTCGTCCCCGTAGACCCAACGCCGCCTGTCGTCGCCAATCTCGACAGCACCGAAGCCGCCGATCCGCTTCCCCTTGGCGTCGAAGCTCTCCTTCTCGGCCTTGCCTGTCGCGACAGCGTGTTCCTTGACTTTCATGCGAGCATACCGGTCGCGGCTGTACCGGAGGAGGAACATGCCCAAGAAGAGCTTCACTATGAGTAGTACCAGCCAGACAACAAAGACTACCATAATCAACGTAGTCACGGCAATGGCATCGTCAGTGTTCCAGGAGAACCAAGAAAGCTTCCCGTCACCCGCAGAGGTGGCATTCGTGGCATCCCCTTCTAGCCCGTAGACTGACCGGCCGAGGGCATGTCGGATGAGATGATCAAGTCGATCGAGCGCCGCTGTGACTGCTGGTGACGTTGGTGTCGACTCCACGGATAGCGATGTTTGCGTCGATGGCGGTAGTGGGGCCGGCATATGCGTGGCGAGGAACATGTGGTAGGTCTGAAAGGACGCGCGTATGAAGAGCGTGGATAGTGGAAGTAGTGGCAGACCAAGTCGACGGGTAAGGGTCGGAGCGACGAAGGCCTGAGGTGAGGAAAGCAAGAAAAGGAAGGTTAGAAAAACAAAGGGCAATACCAAGGTTAAGTAGTCATGTGGGCGATACTAACATTTGTGTAGTAGTCCTTGCAGAGGATGTCAAGGACTCGGCTGTAAAATTTGGGTTTGATGTTGTTGAATTTGTTGATATATGCGTGCTTGATCCAGTCCACCAACATCTCACTGCCGATAACGACCAAGAACGGAGAGAGAACTTCTCCGGACCATAGCCATGACGGCAGGATCGTGAAGCTCATGGGGAGGACCGAGGGATTGTGCAATGGGACCTTGGCAGCCATGTCCTCGCCAAGGTCGATGCCGGCGCCTGGCACACTGAGACCGCCGACCTCCACCACGTTCCGCATGCCAATGATGAGCAGCACGATCCAGAGTTGAAATCGTTCAACGACATCTGCACAGGTAAGCTGGAACGTGTTCTCCTTCTCGAACCGCTTAAAGACACTGCCTTTAATCTCGACGAATTGGTTGGACATCAGGAGGGTCAGGAGGGCGTTGGAGTACGAGTTTACGGCCACATTGAGCGTGATGACCTGATAGAAGAGGGTGATGGCGTGCGCGCAATTATACACCAGAGCCAGACAGAACATGCCGAACGGCAGCACGACTTTGGAACGTCCAAGGCTATTTCGCGACAGCACCTCCGAACTGAAGAGGCACTCGAATATGTCCTGGCCTAAGGCAGAGAGTAGCCGATCGCCAACCTACAGCACGGGTCAGTAAGGCTGCAGAAGTTTGGGGTATCTGGCTAAGCTGAATACTCACCTCGACGAGGTTGTAGATAACGTAGAGTTTGACGGCCGATTGTGCGCGGATAAAATGGTACATTCGACTGGCATCGAGCTGCGTAAGAATGAGAGAGCTCACCATGATGACAGCAAACTGGAGAAGATCTGCCTTGTGAAATGAGCTCAGATTTGACGGCACAGACTTTGTCCTCCTGTGATGAAAAGGGCCAGTCCGTGGACGAGAGGACGTGTTCAGTGCAGGGAGGCTGAAGCCGTTTGGCCGGGTTTTTGTCCTTTCTGAAGGCGTTCGCCGCATAGAGACACCATTGGGATCACCGTGGCCTGTCGTCGAAGAGCCGTTGGCACCAAACTCTCTCAGCGGCTCGCGTGCGGCACTTGAGCTGCGCGAGAAGGCCTCCGAGCTCCTCCGGCTGTCAATGCTTGGTCTCCGAGAGGGACCCCTCCCCATTTGGCCTCGTCGCCACATCCGGCCCAGGCCTTCCCACACAAAGCCAACCATCCATCTTGCTTCCTTGGCGAGCACGTACGCCCACCACCCGACTAACACTCTCACGGCCAGACAGAATCGTATTGGAAGGATGGTGAGTGTCCACAGCCACGCATCTAAGCACGCCAGAGCACCAATGACCAGTGTCCGTTCAAGATAGGGAGGGAGCAGCAGGAAGTTCTTTAGCCGCTCGAACTTGACTGCACTCGACTCGTAGGGTATATCGCTCGTATGATATACGTAGAGCGGGCTCGGCCGCTGTGCGGCAAGCTCGAGTTGGAGGAAGGTCGGTGCGGACAGCGGTGGGATAGGGAATGACGGAGGTATCGGAGAAGGAGCCCGAGGGCCTCTCGGCTCGTGGAAATCTCTCGTTTCGTGGGGTTGCTGGGGGTCGGGAAGCTGGGGTCTTGGTGCCTCAGCAGGGCCAAAGGTGCTCTTGGACTCGAAATTCGAGGTTGGTACCGGGCGCGATATATGCTGAAAGGAGTCTCGCCGTGAGGGAAGGGAGGGGCCGAGTGGTGGATTGCTCGTCGATTGTCGATACTGTGCAGGGGTGGAAAGGGTTCTCGAGGAGATACTCGGCCGTTCAGAGTGCAGAGTCCTGCCTAGAGGCGTATCGCCAAAGGCTTCCAATCTGCTGGTCTCGATCTTGTCGAAAGGACGGTGGGGATGTACATTTGTGGAGGAGAGCTGGGTGGCCATAGATGCCCTCATGGTCGCCTCTGCAATGCCGGCGGAGAGGGGCTGCTCGCGAACCGGTGCGATGGGCAGAGAATCGGGCGATGCGGTCAGCTCCTGGATCTTGGAAGCAGACAGGCGCCTGACACTGCCGTGATCACTGGACTTGGTACCGGAACGATCTCTTGTCCGCCTAGCTGTAGATGGCGTTCTTCCCGGCGGTTTCTTGGGAGGATCTTGGGTATCAGAGGGCAGAGGGAAGCCATCGGTGGACGACTCGATGGCGGAGGTGGGAGCATCTGTGTCGGTCTCGGAGACGGCGCAGGATGGCAAGTCGGTGGACAGGTTGAGGCCAGCACCATTCCCACCCGTATCTATCAGACTCGGCCGCGGAGGGGAGCGGGAGGAGTTCGAAGGTGTGGCAAAGGTCGCGAGCTCATCCCGGGGAGAAGGGAGAGGTGAGGGAAGGTATGTCATCGCATTGTCGATCGGCACCGGTACAGGCTTCTTGTTCTCGTCCTTGACTGGACTGCCCTCTGGCAGAGTCTCAGTTCTTGAGACACTGTGGCTCTGCGACTCGGCCGTCTTGTAGCCACTGCCGACTCCGTTGCAGCTCTCATCCTCGCGTTCTGTTGCGATGCCTGTCATTTGCTCAGGTTCCGGGCGGCCGTGTTTATTCTCTGGTGCTGCCATATCCACCTCAGCAGCCGCCATAGCGACACTCACATTGGAAACAGATTTGCGTGGATCTTGACTTGACCATATCTTGAGCCTGGAGATGAGCCCAAAGAGTAGTTGTTGGAGTAGTTAGGCGCAGATAGCCAAAGGGATGGCCATTGTTGTTGGAATGGGAAGGGTGAGCTTGGTCCTAATGTTTTAGTGCAACGTCGTTCAGAGTGGTTCCGGAAAGGTCACCCAGCGTGTTGGGGAGATTTGGAGGCTCTGACAGGCCCTGACAATCTCAAAAGTCTAGGCCATGACGTCGGCCAGGGAGCCCCTCTGATCCCCACTATTCCAGCATCATGCATGCTGCAGGGTCCTGTCACGGCAGGCCACAGCGGACAGCACAGCACAGCACAGCTCTCAACCCTTCACTAAGGTAGTGAAAACGTCAAAGCTCCAATTCCAGGGCCTTGCCTTTTAACATTACAGAGCACCTAACACCTTGATTCATATCTTAAGCTCTCTCTCTCTCTCTCTCTCCCCCTCCAAAAGAGGCAATAAATCCTCAAGGAATCTCCACATGGTCTTCTCCTTGTATGCCTTCTTTTTCCAGTCATTCGCAGCCTTGGGAAAAAGATCAATCCCATCGAAGAGCGCTGTATCGTGCGCAAATATGAACCACACGTTCGGGTCAGCATCGACAATCTGTGCCCGGTCAATCGTCTGGTCCGACAATGCTTGATTAACGCAGAGCCCTGGCTCAAGGAACGGCTCATCAGCTCTCCTACCGCGTTCCGTATTCAACTGCCGGAACGCAGCAGCGGATCCTCCCCCTACCGATGGCGGAAGCTGATCCGGCAGGGGCAGATACGGTGAAGGACGGATCTCTCCGCCATGATGACAGAGATCACCGCCCATCATGATGAAGGTGTCTCCTGCACCCGACCCCTCCCCAGCCTTTGAGGTCCGGGCGAGACCAGCCATGTGGCCCAGACAGTGGCCTGGTGTGTCCAGGAGGTAGAACGACCCGTCGCCGAACAAGTCAAACGCCGGAAAGGGTCCCGCTTTGAGATTTTGAGCTGCAAAGTTGATCTCGCGGACTCCCCGACCGCCGAGGTCTTGTTCTGTCACCGGGGACTCCGGCTTCGTGGGATACCCCGGAAAGTGGGTGTCTTTGAAGCCTGGGCCTACGACGAGCTCCGTACTGGACGGGAACGTTGTCGGATCGCCGGTGTGGTCAAAGTGGTGGTGACTATGATATAGGGGAGAGGGGGAGAGGTCAGCCACAAGCAACGTCAGAAAGCCCTCGCGCCGAACAACACATGCCTCCAGATGACGCTGTTTATCTCCTTGGGGTCCACGCCATATCTCTTGATGATGTCTGCAACATGCTCCCTGGCCTTCGGATTCCACCCGTAGTCCTTGATGACCTGCTGGGTTCTCGGCACGTATCTGGTGAGATCAAGGTGCACGCCTAGGTCGAACAGGGCCTTCTTCCCGTTTGAGCTCTCGATCAGAAACGACCACGTCGGTGCTACGGGGAAATTCTCCAGACCGTCGGGTGGGGATTTACACAGCTGATGGAACTTTATGCCACCCAGCCTCATGGTCGAGTCGATAATACTGACTTTGGCTGCGGCCCCAGAGGGGACTGTGAATAAAGGCCGTTCTGCAGACATTGCTCCAAGCTCTGGGCACAGCGTGAGGGGTTTTTTATTATTATTATTATTGTTTCGGTTATACGGTGAAGTTGACGTGACAAAGACTCAATGACGTGCACAGAACCTTGGCCACGCTTTGTCACCTCATTGATAAGCTTGAGCTTACCAACGTCAAATCCCGTCGTCTCCGTCACTACATGTAGGCCGCGGGCCGCTCACGCAGACATCGGGCCGCTCCCCTCTGGCACCATGGCCTAGTGCGAGAGGATGGACTGACGAGCAGCTCTCATACCGCGGGAAGATGTCTCGCCAGACTTGACGAGGAGCAGGAGAGAAGCTCGGGCAGGACAGGACAGATAAGATGGTCTCCTTCGTTGCTCTGCCAGGGCTTTTTACACGATAATTACTGGTCGTTGAGGGTTTTCTCAAAACCCCTCACGGACATAACCGATACCCGCATGAACAAAAAATTCCACTGGTGGCATATCCCTCAACAAACGTTAGCGCCTGGGGTTCCACAGACAGCCCTGATCGCTCACCTTGTCTTTTTATCTGGAGGTGAAGGCAATGAGCGGATGATGCTTCGGTCCAGCAGCATGTGTAGAAGGAGAAGACGACACGGCGGAGGCAGGCTGTCCACACATTCCACTCAGCAGACAAATGCTCCAGCTCCTCCATAACTGACTATCCCCGTGGAATTCCGAACGAGCCCCCTTCTTAATCCTTAGAATGATTATGGAGCGCGGAGATTCCACGGCGTTGGGGGCTACTCTTATGCGCTCGCGGCACCGGCACGCCGACCCCTGGCCAAACCTTCAGGGCGCCTCAGACCGACCGCGGCACCGACGGCTGGCGGGGTTAAGCAGCTATAGCGCGGAGCTCTCGGGTTTTGTGCCATTGAGTAGCTATTGTGTGACGCATTGAGTGTGGAAGGGCAGGACTCTGCATGGGAAATGTCGACAGGGCCGGTGGAGAGCCGGTGGAGAGGCGTTGCAGATGCGATACAAAAACGTCTCAAGGGCTCCATTGCGAAATCATAAAACAGGAATACGTTCTCACCTCCCCCCAACTCCTCCTTCTCAAATAACCTTTCTTGTCCAACCTCTGTTCCATCGCCGCATCCAATCATTACAGCCTTTTATCTTCATCGTCTTCTTTTTTCTTCAATACTTTCAAGATGGCCTCCAACCCTCCCGCGCAGTGCTGCACCGTCGGCGTCAAGCATGAGTGAGTGTGCCTTTTTTTTTTGCCTCATACTCCTCTAACCCCTCTTCTTCTCACCCCTGCGCCAGCGCATGGTCTGGCCTTGACATGGAGAGATAGCCGAGCTGACCAATGCTTTCCTCTCCCTCCTTCTCCCATCCACAGAGGCGAGCCCACCGGCACCACAATCAAGGTCGGCCAGTATGACGCCTACGTCGCCGAGCCCAAGGGCAAGAAGCACGAGGGCGCCGCGCTGCTGTACATCCCGGATGTCTTTGGCATCTGGCAGAACTCTCAGCTGATGGCCGACCAATTCGCCGCCAATGGCTACTACACCATCATCGTCGATGTCTTCAACGGTGATGCTCTCACGCTCGAGCGCCCCAAGGACTTCGACATCATGAAGTGGCTCACCCAGGGCTCCGACGGGAAGAACCCCCACACCAAGGATGCCGTCGACCCCATCGTCGAGCTGTCTCTGAAATACCTCAAGGAGCAGGGCTTCACCAAGATCGGTGGGCTGGGCTACTGCTTCGGTGCCAAGGTCAGCAGTAACTCCTCCCCCCGCCCCCAATTCCCCTCAAGCCCCCCCCCCCTTCCCTCCTGGTAACAATGTTGTTTCCTGACCCTGTCCTTTTTTGGTTCTCCGCTTTACAGTACGTCGTCCGCCACTACAAGGACGGCATCCAGGTCGGCTACGTCGCCCACCCGTCCTTTGTCGACGAGGACGAGCTGGCCGCCATCACTGGTCCCCTGTCCATCTCCGCCGCCGAGACCGACGAGATCTTCCCCACGGAGAAGCGCCACAAGTCTGAGGAGATCCTGGCCAAGGTCGGCCAGCCCTACCAGATCAACCTCTTCAGCGGCGTCGTGCACGGCTTCTCGGTCCGCTGCGACTTGTCCAAGAAGATCGAGCGGTGGTCCAAGGAGCAGGCCTTCCTGCAGGCCGTTGCTTGGTTCGACCAGCACCTGATCTGAACCGCCGAGCTGAGGCCGGCGAGACTGTGAAGGGGGGGGGGGGCGTATATGTATGTACTTGCTGAATGACGAGAAAGGCAGTACGGTAAGCAATCTTTGGGGTCGTATGGTGGGCCAGAGCAGGAAAGGGCGCATCATCTTCGAGACACAGAAAGAAAGAATAAATTGTGCACATTAATTAAACATTTGACTTGGCCGTGCTCAAACGTGGTTCCCCGCCATGATACCAACGCACTGTATTTTGACTACTATGTCTATAACTTGGCCAATGAGGAATGGGTCTTTGACTCGATACTGGCATCACATTACGCCTTGCAAAAGGCCGAGCGAGCGCCGTGAGACAAAAGTAACCAGAGCGCAAAAACGGCTTGTGCCAGACCTGAGCAAGCAAGCCAGGAAGGTGGGTGTCCTTGCTTCTACTTACCAAACAATAACCCTTGAGAGTCCAAATTACCTCAACCTTGCGATCATCACAAAGCACATCATTTTCCCCTCGAACCTCACCGCCGAGAGAGATGAGATTAGGTTCTGCAGTTGGCCGGGTGAGGCAGCTGCGATGACGTCATTCACGCACTCTCTCCCCTCGTCCGTCTGTCGGCCGAAAATCAAACCCGGTGCGGGCTGGTTGGTTGTATTCCTACGCACATCAACCTAGGGACGGCTTTTATTTGATTCTCCAGAACAGTGTGTATACTTGTATGTATATTATGTCCATTCCATCTTTTTTTTCATCCCCAGCTCACAGCCCAAAGGCCTTTTATTACTCATGGCAAGATGCGCCTTTGAGGAGCTCCGAGCCCCCGCAACGCTGTGCCCGGCCCGGTCGGACTGCATAGCCCTCGACGATTCTTGAGAGCTCTATACCAGCCCTTACATAATAAGACGGGTGCCGGACGACAAAAGAACGCTACAATCATCAAGCACAGGGACTCAAACCCACAATTACTAATAGGGTACTTTTCTTGACTTCGATCTTGAACTTCAGCAGCCTCGCGTACTCTGACCAATGACACAGGTCTGGTCCAATCCCTACAAATTCAGGAGTTTCAACATGTTGCCAGGCGTAATAGCTCTGTTCTGTCCTGTGATGTTGTCGCCAACATCAACTAGACCGTGCCTCACACTGGTGAGGTGAACAGCCAGGAGTCCGCGCAGGTCAATGAGTTGAACGTTGAAGACCCCATATGGCTGTAAATTGGGAAATCTCGTTGAGCTTGGAAGGATGTCCATCTGGGGCAGAGCATTGTAAGATGCCTGGATATTAGTATTAATTAGGTCAAGAGCGGTTAATCATGATGTCTAATCACAGGCCGTGTCCATCCTCAACCTTTGTATAAATAACACGAAAGCCACCCAATTCTAATGGCCAAAGTATCTCATTCCCTCATCACTTTCACACGCTATCAATTCCAAGCCTTCATTACATCTTCGAGAACTTCTCCAGGAGAATCCCACCAAGAAAACAAAATGAATTACTCCAAGGTATTATTACTCAAGAACTTCTCCCCAGAAATTTCCTTCCTCAGCCTAGAATATTAATGAGCAGAGCGACTGACCACTCAACCAGAATACCCTCGTCCTTACCGGTACGAATCCAAAGTGCGTCGAAGTAATCATAATCCATCGTTGCTAAGAAAAGTAAATTCACAGGTCTCTCTGATTTGCTTATGGCCATTGACTAGGAATTTCTACGTTGTGAGAAGCCGTAATGATTTAGACAAACTCTTCTTTTGGCTCTTGATATCCCAATAGACACGTCAATTTGTATACTACGACATAAATTCCTGCGAGTATATATATATTCGAGATGGGCTACGTATCGATCCAAGTCGGGAATATGGAGAGTTGAAAGTGTGCCTTGGATGCTTCAGTTTATACGACTTATTCAGCATCACTTCTGCTGATTTACCGAATATCGCACTGTTATTACCGTACACAGCGGCATAGATGTCAAATAACAGCGCATAGTTGTAAAATAAGACCGTGGTTTGGCGGGCCATGCTGTGCAGTGTGGCGACAAAGCTGAAGCGAACCAAGGGGTCAGCCACCCCTCCTCCGGCTTAAATTAAATATTTACGCCACTCACCCGTATCTTCTGACCACCATATATCACAAATCGATATAGGTCTTTGTCGATATTAACGCGTCATGTTTTAGGCTACGGGACGCCACGCTCCAATTGGTGAGTGGTCGTCAGCAGACATCTGGCCCACTCAACTTCTAGAACCAGCTCATATTCCACGCCAACGTTAACGTTTCAGCCTCCAAGGGGGGAAGGGAACACCAAATCCATAGTATAGTGCTTTTGCTTTCCACGGTCCCCCCCCCCCAAGAAGGGCGAGGTTCTTTTGAGGGGGCCCCTCATGATCGGCCGCCTAATATGTCGGGAAAAGCACACAGTGATCTTCGACCTCACGTGCTGAATGTCATCATATGATACCCTACTTGAGGTTTCTCCCTCAATGAACATCCAAAGGTCCATATGTTGGAACGCATGGCTCGGGGGAAGCTCCATGTGCGGCAAAACCCCGGAATCTACCTGACCGAATTTCCCATCCTGGAGCAACAAGGCTGGAAACCATGCGGGGAAAGGAGTCCCAACCTGACGGCGAAGGAGGCAGAACGGGGCAGTCTCTCGGCAAAGAACGGTCCATCCCGCGTTGTCATCTGTGCGGGACAGCGAGGAAGCGACTAGATGCAATTTAAATGAGCCAAAGAGAGTCCCTGTGCCACCCTCCCACGAAATAAAGAAGAAGTAAAAGGCCGTCAGCGCTGAAATTCAAGGAGGAATGATGCAGCCAAGCCAGCTGTAGGACGGTGGTGTCCTCCCGTCTAACCGGGAATTTATCCACGACTTTCGCAAGGTCATACTCCACCGGAGACGTGACTCCATAGACACATGCATAAGGTCCTAGCAAGCCCCCTTGGATCCATCGGGACTGGTCTGAATTCTCCAGAGGGCTCGTTCAGCCACTGGCGAGTTTTTGTCACACACCACCAGTGTTAGTTGCCAATGGAGTCGCGTTTTGCATATTGATGTGGGCTTGCGTGTGGCCTTTTTCGCGGCATAACTGTTTTCGATTGATGTGGCAGGATCTCTTACGAGGATTCCTAGACACAGATATAGCAATGATGACCGGCTCAAATGGGCCCTCGACCTTCCATGGTTCTCCTCTTTTGATTGTTTTGACCTTTTGTTTCATCAACCTGGCGATGCACTCAACCACCGTCCACCACTGCAACACTCAATCCTCGCTAAATAAATAAAAAAAGAGAACAAAAGACATACTTGGACAGGTCAAAATGCCCAAACTCGGCGGACGAAAAGTCCGGGCTCAAATTAACATGGCTCGGGCCGAAGGCCCACGGTTTGAGAAGGTGACCTGGTACAAGGAGCCTCACCTTAGAAAGCTGTATGCCATGTCCCTCGTCCTCATGATCGCGTCCAGCACCACCGGATACGACGGCAGCTTGATCAACACGTCTCAGCAGCTCCAGCTGTGGCAGGAGTTCTTTGGAGAGGCCATTGCAGATAACAACAAGCTCGGAGTTCTGGTCAACATGTTCAACATCGGATCGATTGTGTCCTTTTTTATCACGCCTTATGTTGCAGACCATCTCGGCCGCAAGGTTGCCATCACCTTTGGATGCATATTCATGGTTTCCGGAGGATGCATGACGGCCTTCTGTAATGGCTATGCAGGTAAGTTTGTATTTACTTTATTAATTCGTTTCAATTTGCACAGAAACCTTTGCTGATTGGAGTCCAGTTTACATCTGCGGTCGGTTTGCCCTGGGATTCGGCAATTCGTTGTCCCAGATGGCCTCGCCTTTGCTGCTAACGGAAATTTGTCACCCGCAACACCGTGGTCCTGTTACAGCCATCTACAACTGTTTATGGAATTTTGGCGCCTTGCGTGAGTTTTGTCGCACGAGAATTCCTCGTCATCCCGTACGCGCGCTGACAGAGCCCCAAGTGGTCTCCTCGATTGGATGGGGCACCGCATACATTCCAAACGACTGGTCGTGGCGTTCCATCACGTTGATTCAGATCGTCCCATCAGTAGTACAGTTGATGTTCATCTGGTGGTTGCCTGAGTCGCCACGATATCTCGTCAACAAAGACCGAAACGACGAGGCGTTGCTAGTCTTATCCAAGTACCACGCCGGTGGAAACGTACACGATGCCATTGTCCAATTCGAGTATCTGGAGATCAAGCAGACGATCCAGATGGACCGAGATACCGACAGGGCAACTTCGTACCTCGACTTCTTCCGGACAAAAGGGAACAGATGGCGATTGGCAATCATAATCTCGCTCGGGATCATCTCACAATACTCTGGTAACGCTCTTTTCTCCAACTACATGAACACCATCTACGAGGGTGCGGGCATCACGCATCAGAACCAGAAACTGGCCATATCCACGGGCAAGACCATTCTTGATTTATTTGTCACTATCGCTGCCGCCCTGAACGTTGACCGATTTGGACGCCGCCCCTTATTCCTGATATCCACAGCCGGAATGGTCGTGTCGTTTGCCTGCTGGACCGCCACCGGTGCGGTATACGAGAACTCTGGTCTGACCAATGTCCAAAGCGGCTATGGCCAGCTTTTCTTCATCTGGATCTTTGGGATCTTCTACGATATTGGATTCTCTGGTCTCCTGGTGGCGTATGCCCTGGAGGTCCTTCCCTTCCACCTGCGTGCTAAAGGCATGATGATCATGAATATCACCGTTCAGGCCATCCTCGCGGTGGGAAAGTACGTGCCTCTTTTTATACAGGAACACCACCCAATCCACGGATCGCTGACATATGCACTGTTGTTAGTCAAACGAACAAGATTGCCTGGGACAGCTTCCCCAAGCACTGGTACTTCATGCTGTTCTATACAATGTGGGATGTGGTGGAGCTTATATTCGTCTGGTTCTTCTACGTCGAGACCAAGGGGCCGACACTCGAAGAGATTGCTCGCATATTCGACGGGAACGATGCGGTGGCCCATATCGATCTTCATGAGATAGCTAAGGGCATCCATGGAGAATACGACGAGGACGTCCACTACGATGCGTACATGCCACAGCGAGGAAGTGCGGCGCGGAGGTATTATTCTGAGAGGCGGCGATACTAGGTTTCAAATCGCCCATCTGAATTTATCACAAAACTTTCGTTCTTTCTCATCTGCGACTTGTCTTCGATGGTTTTCAACCATATACATTCAGGTGTTGTCTTTCTCAGCTTCGCATCAACATACCCCATGAGTGTCTGCTTGAAGTATTTAACCCCTTTCAAAACCTAGCTGGATCTAGTTGAGAATTCCAGTGTCTCAGACCACCCTCTCTTTATGACAATGTGACTTCTTGCCGTCCACTTTGCTCTCGTCCATTTTCTGAATCTAGATCTTGAAAGGAAAAATAAATGTCTTATCATGAGGTCGATACTTCATCAAAATAAAAAATAAAAACCTCTTGAAGTCCTCTAAAATTACATTCCCACTGAACCTACACACCTCTAAGGAAGCCTCGTTTTCGAATCGGTGGCCTTTCCCCCATTTCCTTCCGAAATTCTTTCTCCCCGTCCTCCGTTTCCACCACGTAGCGGTCCTTGTCCTTTTCGGCCTGCCTCTTCTCCCGCTCCCCCTTCCAGCGCATGAAGTAACAGCAAAGAGGAAACAAAGCTGTGTTGATAGCCGCCCACGCACACAAGATGCCCACGTTCAGGCCGATCTTGGAGTGCAGATCGAACAGCACCTGTCGACTGGCTTCGACAATATTGTGGAGAGGCCAGGCATAGCCCCATCTGTAGAAGCCCGGAGCGAGGTCGAGGCTGTAGAAGGACGTCGAGACGTTGGAGATGACCCAGAAGATGAGCCACAGGGCGACCCAGGGCTGACCGACGATCATTGCGACGTTTTCGCATGCCAGGCCGAGGGCAATCATCCCGAGGTAGTTGACCAGCCAGTAGACGAGGAAGGTGGCGTGGCCATATGCCGTTGCTCCTGAAGGGGGAGGAGAGTAGACGTGGCTTGCTGGTGGTTCTATGAAGGGAATCTGGAAGGCAAGAGAGATGAGGGAGTAGCCGAGGCTGATAAAGCAGTATGCTGCAACGGTGGCGAGCCAGCGCCATATGATGAGTTGCCAAAAGTGTAGTGGTGGATGGCCTTGTGGCTGAATGTATTTCTAGTAATGATTCTTGTCAGTTAATGAATACACAACATACCGGCGATGATAATGACCTCCTTCTCAAATCTTACCATGTGAATAGGCAAAAAGAAGGAGAAAGAGAAAAAAGCCATGATAATAAGATAAATCAGACCGATGCTAACGGTAGGTGTCGCAACAGCCGGCTGAAAAGGTCGCAGATCGTAGAGGAGGGGAGAAACGCCCGGGTTCACAGCTGCAGAGGCGCTCGCCAAGTTCTCCCGCGTGAGGCTGTTGTTTGACATGATGATTTGTCCCCACATTGGTCCAAACATGGAAGCGAATTCTTCTATGAATTGGACGAGGTAGGGTAGGATATAACTCTGCACTGTGGTCGAGTCCCGTGCTGATTGAATAATGATCTGGACGGCTCCTGTGGGATCGTATGAGGCGTTGCCCGTCGCGACCGCTTCTTGCAAGAGGGCTGTGGCGTTGGGGTTGACGACGATGGCAGCCCACGCGTCCCAATTGTATACTGCCTCACGAACCTGAATCGGATCATTATCGTATTGTGACGAGGGAACCGTCGTATATCCAAGAGACGGCTCAGACGAACCAAACAGCTGCTGGGTCAGGCTTGTGACAGCAGGCCCGACAACTGGCTGAACATCATTGTACGGTGCAACTTGGCCGTCAAAATCCACCACATTGATCACTATGGACCGCAGGTTTGCCTCGACCTTGAATAGTACGCCCCAGTACAGTGACAAGATTGCCATGATGGCAACCAGTAGAACCAGGACTGTGCGCATCGGCATCAGTGTTTATAATCGGGACAAATAGAGTCAGTGACAAAGGCAGTAAAGTATTGTATAACTCACCGGTTCTTATCCACAAAAATAGTACATGCCTCCGTACTTTACCCATATGATGGTGCCAGAAACCAACCGAGTGATGAGGCTGCTGGTCCTTGAAGTGACTGAACCCCGGTGAGCGCTCAAAGTCCTCGTCTGTGCCCCCCGAAACCTCACTGTTCGTCCCCCCGTTTAGAGCCGCCATGCTTGTTGTGCTGTGTTTGCAAAAAGGCGTCAACGGGTGTTTCCCAGCTGGCTTCAATCTGAGATTAAATCCGAATTAAATTTTGGAGGAAATGCTGAAATATTGTCCGCCCTGCCATGGCTTGCAAGGACACCCGATGACTTTCCAGTGACGCCATGAAGTTCAGTGAAGCGGGTCCCCTCTACAGTCATTCAGACGAGTCGTCATGCATCCTCTTGCACGGTTTGCTGCATGAGAAAGAGGAACACCAAGTCATGATGTCACTTAGCTCCGGTTTTCACTGCCGAGACTCCCCTGGAAGTTATTCGGTACGTGGTGTTTAGTACGGTAATTATAGCGTAATGTTTAGCCCTGTAGCCGTCCATACTGTTTGCAACGAACCATGTTATGCCATAATTACAGTGACGAGGTCTGCAAACGCTCACGCTTCCTACAGCTACGATAGAGTTTCTACAAATGTACCAATTGAGAGCTCAGAAATAATATTACATAATTTCTTCAATCAATACTTTCCAATGGAAATGGACATTTACACCCACAATTATGGCCACGACAGTGATGCGGGTGAGATCTTCTTCGCCTCTGTTCGAGCAGTGCGATGGCATAATAATATTGCACTCGATTCCGAAGAACTCCCTTTCAGATTGTAAAAACCTTTTACACCCATTACGACTCATTAACCTTAGTATCAGGTTGAATACTTCTAATACATACGATGAAGAGAATTTGCAGGAAGCTATAGTATATCTGTACGAATATCTGATACAACAGTTTAGCTATAAAAAGGAAAACAACAAAAACATTAATAAAAAAAATGAAGAAAAAAATGAGATTGGTAAAAGATTTTCAGCAGTCCAAGAGGGGCCATTGAGCTGCGACCAGATGATATGTATTGATCGTTCAGAGACATTTCCCGGCTATTATTGAGAGCTCCACACATTCGACCCGACCTGCCACGCGCGCTCTGACTTGATCCTAATTTATGATATTAAAGTTAGGCATAAACCATCTGTTCCTAATTAGGACGGTGCCTAAGTGAAGCGCAATCGGCCGCCCGACCCTGAAGATGTTGCATGCTGCATCGGGGATGTAGATAAAAGATGCGTCTCGAAGGCTGCAGCTGCAGCCAATGCTGGACTCACTTCGGCCTCCGAGATGCATCCGCCAATGAATAACAGAAAAAGGGAGCCTTGATATCCATACTGCTAAAGTACCACTCACAAAACACAGGTTCAGGATTCAGCTATTGATTGCTCTTTGGCGTTTTATTACCAAAAAAACCACCGTGACGATTTGTCTCTTGACCCCTCACTCCCCCCACTCCCCAAACGTACTGTAAATACTTATTTCATTCGAGAGAGCTTTCGAATTCGCCGAATCTCCCGAGCATTCATCACAAGACGCAAAGCATAACCCCCCGCTCTCCCTTTCCTCAACCCAAAGTTCATTGAACAACACCACCCAAGACAAAACCATGGGCAAACCCAAGATTCTCTGCCTCCACGGAGGAGGCACCAACCCCGACATCCACCAGTTCCAATCCCGCAAGCTCAACATCCTCATCGACAGGAAATACGACCTCGTCACCCCCAAGGGCATCATCGACTGCGGCGCCGGCCCGGGCATGCTCCCCTTTTTCGAGGGCTCCGACTTCGCGCAGTGGATCTGGGACGGCAAGGGCAACGAGGAGTGGAACGACAACCACGAGGTCGAGCACGAGGAGTGGGCCGACCTGCCCAAGCTGGTCGACATCTACCACAAGCAGGGACCCTTTGTCGGCATCATCGCCTTCTCGCAGGGGGCCAAAGTCGGCATGCACCTGGTCAAGTGGCTGCAGGAGAACGAGCCCGACGACGCGCTCAAGTTCTTCGTGCTGGTCTGCTGCACGTCGCCGTTCCGAGGCAAGAGGCAGCCCGGCGAGCCTGGTGTCCCCGCCGCGGAGAGCATCACGATCCCGAGCTTGCACCTGATCGCCGAGAAGGATGAGTGGCATAACCAGGGCGAGATCATTGTCAAGTGCTTCAAGGACCCCGTGGTCATCCGCTCGCAGGAGGGGCACCATATGCCAATGGATAATGGACTGAACAAGAAGATAGTCGATTTCGTGAACCAGCACGCGGCAGCTTGACTGATGATGGTTGGGACTCAAAATTGGGAGACAAGTTGGAAAAGATTTCAAAGTCTTACAGCCCCGAATCAAGAATGTTGTCTGGGGGATCCATCAAATATCACAAATGAATTGCGACTTTCAAAAGTGTGCTGTGTTGCATTTGATCCAGCTTGGCAAGTCTGGGAGAACGATCCATTTGGAAGGGATCGTGTTAAACGGAGATCGAAGTAGGGATTTCCCCCTTCTTACCCAGAAAAGGCGTATTGGACGCTTGATTGTCACCCAAAATGAATGTCGGCGTCCAGCCCAAGATACGTGCTAGAGAACATTCACCTCAAAATATTTTTCATTAGAGAGCCTGTGTCCCTGTCTGAGTTCCGGGCTCTATTGACGCATCACATTTCCTCGGCACCTGGGCCTCTGGTCTAACGATCCTCACTCATAGTCGAAATCTTCCTCATCTCAATGGTAGAGACTTAGCTTCAGACCTGTCTGGATCCTAGTACCCAGTCAAGTGACGACGCTGTACTCCTCCGGATCTCGCGAGCGGATAGACGAAAACCTCTGACAGAAGCGAGCCAAGAAGTGTCGCGCTTGGAGCAGTGCATACACCTGGCCGGGTGTCGTCTGCGGCCATACGAAAATGGCAACTCCCCGACCTCGTGCTGCAGGAACTCCCAATCCCCGGGAGATCGACTCAGTAGGTCAAACGCGTGTACCAATAAGCTGGCGGTGGTATCGGTCCCGGTGCCTACGAGTTCGACAGCCTCCCAGGGAGCCTTGATTGGGTTGTTGCTCATGCACTGAAGGAGATTAATCATGATGCAATAGCGATCTATACGGTCAAGTCACGGCAGCATTTCTTTTTTCTCCATTATTTTTCGACCAGATTGCATCATGTCAGCGATTCGCCCGTCGACAGCATCATGTACTTTCCTCGAAGCCTTGTTGAACCAAAACTGTTCCCAAGCCACTTTCCAGATCAGACGCTTCTGTAAGAAAGGCCGACGAGATCGCCAATGAAAAACTTCAGAGCAGTAATCGGCAGCCTGTCGAGTTGAGTCCCAAGAAAGAGCCGGGCATGGCGTCCTTGGTGAAGTTTATCAGATCGCCTTGCATATCACAGAATAGTGCCGTCTCCAGGCAACTTGTGGAGCAAGTTGGAGATGAAGGCAAGCATTGTGATGTAAATATTGCACCCGCCTCTTAGTCGGGATTTCCTTCGAGATCACCCGATGAGATTGTGTTTGCGGCCCTGACAATTCACCAAGAAGGGAGTAACCCACTCCTCGTCGTCACACTTTCATGGGACACCATGCTGGAGGCAAGAGCTATGAAACATCAGCTCGCTTCTCTCTGCCGTGCGGTTCATGTCGACGGTCATACCCTTGCCGATTCATGCCCTGGAGTTGTCAAACTCCTCTCTTGGTATGTCGACCAGCTCATCCAAGCTTCTCAACTTGGCACAGTCGTAGTCAGGCGCCTGGCCATTGCCCGCTGCCTCCATGTCCAGATACCCAGGCGCATACCTCTCGATATCGTCCATCCACTCGTCAATGCCACCACTGCGGTCTGACATGCATTCCTCAAGGATATCAAGGATCGGCTGGTCCATGTTCAATCTGAGGATGGTCAGCCACTTCAGAGAGAAAGCCCCAGTTTCGTGAATCCCCAGGTGTTATGACTCTTTAATTGAAAGAAGAACTTACGGCCCATAAAATTCCAAGCCATCGTGTGCGGTCACCATCTCCGCAACCGACTTGTTCAGCACGCACGGGTCGATAAGATTCCACAGCTCGTACATCTGGTCCGGCCGAACGCGGGCATGCGCCTCCATCAGGCCGTTGTTCGCACACTCGCACAGCAGCAGGAGGCCCGTGTCCAAAGCCTTCTGGTCAGCCAGGAGCAGCGGCCCGCGGTCTCCATAGCAAGGGAAGACTACGGTGCCCGTGCTGGTCATGGCTATGTGGTTGAAGTCGGCGTTCTCGACGTATCTCCATAGTAAAAACTCCTGCGTCGTGCCCACGGACGCCCCTGGGCCGAGTGCTGGGTTGGGTACGCACACGGCCGCCTTGCCGTCGTCGATCACGGGGCCGTCCTCGCCGTCGAAGCGATACAGCAGGATGCGGATCTTGGCCCACATGGCACGGTTGCGCGCGCTCATGGGCTGTGGCGCGAGACAGTTGACGGTCAGCTCCGTGACGAGCGTGTCGTCCTTCCAAGCTGGTGTTTTGAAACACGCCGGGGGCGGGATCCACCCTTTGCGAGGCTGAGACTTGGTATGGTAGGCGTCACGTTCTTGTTGGGTCATGGCGATCCATCTGGTCATCAGAGCACGGCGTTGTTGTAACTCGAACTGGTCGTCAGGGGGATGACCAGCTGGCCTCGGAACGACATTCTCCTAGGGAGAAGGGGGGGGGGGGGAGATGGGTCAACGAATAGGTCAGACAGGTACGTGATGACCCAGCCAGCAGCTCTTTTTAAGGTGTGCTTACCTCTAGAAATTGAAGCCAGCCTTGAATTTCTGGTTTCAACTGGTCATCAGCAACGGGGCTGGGATGACATTGAATCTGCTCCGGGACACCTCCAGGCCAGTAAGGAGGGTTCTCTCTGATAGGGCTTGCATGATGCATGTCGACGACCGGTTCATGACCCGAGTAAATATTGTGTGCAATAGTAACCTCGAATGTTCTGCTGTGAGGTCAGACTTTTTGTTGAAGGATCCATCTTTCGTGAGAAGGCAACAGCCCGAGAAGTGGATCAGCCCCCATCCACTACTTTGATTTTATTCCAATTCCCACAGGGATTTGCCCATGATCGCAGTGTACACCCGCGCCAAGGAGTTGACAAGGGAATGGCAGGCCATAATCAACACATCTTTAGGTACGCAAGTAAACAGTGCTTCCATTCTTTCATCGCGCCAACAACAAAACACAAAAGGTAGTTTCGTTTCCCCCACGGGGTGTTTATGCGTGGAACCCTGGGAATCTCCGCAGCGGGGGGCCTTCTTATTCCCCCTCACTCTCCACGTATGCAGATCTGTCTCTCTCATGATGGGTGTATGTGGCTCGGTGTGGTCGCACAGCAGATCTGATGCATAATACAGTCCGGCCTTCTTTTTTTCTTGTGCTGAGACGAAGAGGGTTCTTACCTCTGATTGGGGCGCTTCTAAGCTACTGTGGTACCTATACTACTGTAGCACTGACCGTACTCTCAGGGCCTGGACGAGCACCGGGTAAGTGATGAAGTGATGCTGATCGCTCTCGTTATTGGACCTTTTGTGTGCTTGCAGCGGATCCGCCGGAGGGCCGAACGTAGCTCTGAAATGTCATGAGGAGAAAAAGCCTAAAGAGGCCCATGGTATTTATAGAACGACCAAAAATTCCTCTTAATACTCAATTGATGTCCTCTCGGTGTTCTCTGGGTCAGGATCCTCGAGAGCTCTCATGGTTTCACCTTAGCCCCTCCCGCGGCAGAAATCTTACGTATCTAGGAACGACGCAGAGTAGATGAAAGGCTGATCAATATGGGGGAACTACAGCGCCTCCGGGGCTTCAACGTGGCTAATCACCTCGAGAAGCGCGCTCTTCTCATCGCGATCAACAGTATTGCGGCGCTGAGTATCTTCTTCTTTGGCTACGACCAGGGCATGATGGGCGGCGTCAACACGGCCAAGGACTACGTGCGGCTGATGGGCTTCGGATACGTCGAAGAGGACACAGGCGCTGTTGTGACGACGGACGCGCTGCTCAAGGGCGGCATTGTCTCCGTATACTACTTGGGAACGCTGTTCGGGTGTCTCCTTGGCGGCTGGGTCGGTGATAAGGTCGGCAGGGTACGGACCATTGCGCTGGGCGCTCTGTGGGCCGTCGTAGGAGCCAGCCTGCAGTGCTCTTCTCAGAATCACAAGTGGATGATATGCGGTGAGCAACAGCTTGACGTACACCTTTTTTCTTCTCGCAGTTCTCGCAGCCAGCTCCTTGTCATATGTGCTGATGACCACGCCAGCAAGGGCCGTCAACGGGATCGGCACAGGCATACTCAACTCCATCGTGCCGGTGTGGGCGACCGAGACGGCAGAGCACACCTCGCGTGGCCAGTTCGTCGCCATCGAGTTTACGCTCAACATCTTTGGCGTCGTGGTCGCCTACTGGCTCGAATTCGGCCTGTCCTTCATTGACAATGGAAACTCCTCGATCGTGTGGCGCTTCCCCATTGCCTTCCAGATCATCCCGCTCCTTGGCCTGTTCGCCTCCGTCTGGTTCTTTCCCGAGTCGCCCCGGTGGCTGGTGAAAGTGGGCCGTGACGAAGAGGCACGGTTCATCCTCCGCCGTCTGCGCGGCAGCGATGCCGTGGGCCTTGCGCAGGCCGAAGCAGAGTACCATGACATCCGCAACATCAATGCATTGGAGTCCCACGAGTCCTCCCAGAATTCGTACCTGCACATGCTCTTTGGTATTGGGTCAGGGGAGCTCCACACCGGCAGGCGGGTGCAGCTCGCGATCTGGCTCCAGATCGTCCAAGAATGGGTCGGCATTGCCGGTGTCACTATTTGTAAGCTGCCCACTCTTGCAATGGCCTGCGCTGCTGAAGAAAGAGTCCCATGACTGACTTGCAAGCTTGTAGACGCCCCCACTATCTTTTCCATCGCAGGATATGACGCGACCAAGAGCAATTGGATCAGTGGCCTCAACAACATCTTCTACATG
This sequence comes from Cryphonectria radicalis, assembly GCA_014849355.1. NCBI lineage: Eukaryota > Fungi > Ascomycota > Sordariomycetes > Diaporthales > Cryphonectriaceae > Cryphonectria > Cryphonectria radicalis. The sequence continues at coordinate 55,727 of JACWQW010000038.1, read as the reverse complement.
TTCGCCACGCTCATCTGCGTCTTCACCTTAGATCGCATCGGCAGGCGATGGATGCTGTACTGGGGGGCGGCGGCGCAGGGGGCTGCCATGTTCTTGGCCGGGGGGTTCTCCCGCCTGGGCGAGGACGCGAGCGCGGCGGGCGACACGGCTAAGGCTTCTGCCTACGGCGCTGCCGCAGCATCGTTCGTCTTCATCTTCACGTCTGTATTCGGGGCGACCTGGGTCACGGTACCCTGGTTGTATCCGGCCGAGATCTTCCCGCTGCAGGTGCGGGCCAAGGGGAATGCCTGGGGTGTTGTGGGCTGGTCCATCGGGAACGGCTGGCTCACGCTTCTCTGCCCCGTCATGTTCAACGCTATTGGCGAGAAGACGCTGTATATCTTTGGCGCCTGCAACATGGTGGCGATCCCTATGGTGTGGGCGCTGTACCCCGAGAGCAACCAGAGGACACTGGAAGAGATGGACCTGTTGTTTGCGGCGCCGACACCGTGGGTCTGGGACGCAGAGAAGACATTTGCGAGGCTCAAGGCCGAACGGCCGAATTTATTAGAGACGCCACATCGCAGGCAGCGTGTGGTGGATGTAGAGGCTGGTGTGCTGGAGAAATCCACGCCGAAGACAGACGACGCGGTCTCCTCAGCAACACATAATGGCTAGGTAGGGAGAGACAGGAGAAGACTGCGGTGCAGCGATGAGTTGAGTTGGGGGCCGGCAACCTGTCAGGACAAAGCTTTCTCTTTTTTTTTCTTTCTTTCCCTCTCATCGCAGCGCCTCGGGAAGAACTTTTGCCATTGCCAGCCGAAGCCTCCCGCCAAAGACTGATCTCCCGTTGACGGCTTGAATAGCAGCCTGAGCCTCCTCGACGGTCTCAAAGTCGACGAAACAGTAGTGATGGTTGCCTGGTTTGAATCTCGTATCCGGGTGCGGCGTGATGCGCTTACTGATGGCGACGCTGTTTTGATACACGAAGATTTGTCAGCCGCTGAGTGATATTTGCGGGGAGCCTGAGCCATTGGCATCTTGGAAGAGATGACCGACATTTTGAACCCCTCGAAGTAGCCTCTGATCTCCTTGTCATTCTCCTCCTGGTTTAACATCTTTCCAATTCCCCCGACGTATACTCTGGGTGGTGTATCTGCCTTTTCCACCTCCTTGAGGTGGTCCAATGCTGCATACGGGCCTTGCTCTGTCTTGTCCCCCGACGAAGCGGCTGTGGTGTCTCGGCGCGAGTTTCTTCCTTCCGTGCCGACCCAGTCGCCCCACCTCTGGAACGTAGGTTTGTACTCATCGCCCCTCGGACGGGCCTTTGGCTGGCAAGGGCCGACCTTCACAGGGCGATCCAAAATGGTGACACCGCCCAGAGACTCGAGGGCCAAGTTGGCGTCCTCGCGCGTCTTGAAGTCGATGAAGCAGTAGCCCGGGTTGCGTCCAGTGACGGCATCCATGGAGATGTGGATGGCCTCGAACCGGCCCTCGAAGCCGGTAGCCTCTAGCATCTTCTCGACCGTCTGTGGCTGGACGCGGTACAAGAGGTTGCCAAGGTAGATGCGCCGGCCTTCTCGGATTGAATCAGCGCCATGACCATCCCTGTCGCCGCCCTGTTGCTGTTGCTGTTGTTGTTGCCGGGGCTGCTCAGCGTTGTAGGACTGACGTGGGCGCTGTTTTTGTTGAAGGGGATCTCGATCCTGGCGCCACACAGGTCTCGAGCTCGAGCGCCAGTCGGAGCTCGAGCGCCAATTGTCAGACTGGGGACCAGACATGATACGGTGGTCTGCACGGGCTCGAAAACTGTGGTTTGTTTGTTTCAAACATAAAAAGGGCGCAGGGAAAGAGCTCGGTGGATAGGAGGTTCTTCATCTTGACGAAAGCCCCTCTAGCGTGGACTATTGTTGCATGTAACGGGGGTTTTTCGAGACACGCCCGCCTCGACCCTCCACAGGTTGCGTACTACTTACTACAGTGCGTAGTACATATAACTGTCACATACAAGGAATCACGTCCAATGCGATGTGATGAAGAAAAAAGGAAACTTTAAAGAGTAAAGTGTGTGCAGGAGATGATTGCCTTAACCAGAAAACACGCCGTGCCCCCCTTAGCAGCGAGAGAACATCGTTGTAACCGTGCTGTCAGGGGGGGGGGGCGGGTGGTTCGTTCTTACCGTCGCAGATACTTGCAATCGTCCTATCTAAGTAAGTACAAATTTCCCCACCTGCACCTGCCGTGGGGCCTCGACCCCCCAAGCATCCTTTCTTTCCTCATGTTCATCTTTTTCCCATCCCACCTGAAACTCACCTGGAGAGTCGGTATTCATATTGATCTTCAAGCTCAGCCCTGAAATTGGGGTCCCTGACGTACCCGGGTCCTCTTGGGTCCTCTCGGGCCCTCTCAGGCCCTCCTCAGGTCCCAAATCCTATTTATACATACATATTCAGTACTCAAGGTGCTCCATAAGTGGAGTGGTTCAACGTCACATCCCGCACACAGAGAGCGTTGTGGCCGGGGGCGAGGGAAGAAGAGGGGCCTGTTCTGCACGAAGACAGTTGTCTGACTGGTTCGTTCAGGATGGCTTGAGAGGGAGGGGAGATTACGAGTCCCCTCGGCCGCCGACAAGGACTTTAAAAAAGAAGAAGTAGGGCACCGCCACCAGATTGTATCCGCCTGCGTTTGAGAAAGAGACGCTAAAGAGATCGAAATCATTCCCTTGACCAGTCCAGCTTTCTTTGTTGTTTTGAATGGTAGGGTATGAGAGGCTATCATGGACAAAAAAGACTGACAGGCGCGCGGCAGAGGAGGGCCTTTGTACTATGGCATAGACAAACAGAGAGGTTTTGACCCACACAACGATTCAGGGGTAAAGTGGCGCAGGCATTAAGACCTGCGTTGACGCAATCCCCAAAGCAAGGACCTCGACCCTCCCCCTCCAATCCATGCCACCACCTACCACCAGTTTCTAGTGCTATAGTACGTACTACGGCAATGTTTTTTTTTCTTTCTTTCTGGTACGACGGTACTTTTGGTAACAGAAACAAAGGACCTGTGGTAGACGGGAGGTCACCTTGTCTTGAGGGGAACGGCAGTGAAGAGTACACCTCACATTCCCTCGGGGTCAGCGACGTGATTAAGAAGAAGGGGCGGAAAAAGATCATCAACAAACAGGTGACTCTGGGGAATTTCACATGGGCCTTTTCTTCTTCTCCTCTCTCTACTGTCTTGTCTCCCTTTATGCGCCTTGGAATGGAAAAGCAGACTAGCAGCCCCAGCCCTGTCCTCCCCCTTGGCCCATTCGCCTATCCGGATAGGTCGGCGCTTGTGGACACGAGGATTTTTGGCCCACAATTAAGGGATTGCGTATCCACCTTAGTTGTTATCCTGCGCTGCCCTTAAAGCCCTACCGTTCAGATCGGGGCTGGGCTGCTTGTCACTCTCTTGGTTTTTGCCGTCTGCCGACCTTTTCACTTGGCTTCAAACCTTGGCTTTGCTTGTTTCGAACCTCGTCTTGGTCATTTTTTTTCCCTCTCTGCTTCTTCTCCCTTCCCTTTCTCCAGCAAGCCAGTAGAGAGAGAGAGAGAGAGAGAGAGAGAGAAAGCCCCGCCCCCGCTTAAAGACGACATCAATCATCACCACCAACCTTAGCACCACTCTCGTCCCTCTCCAGACCCGATGTGGTGTCGGTCTTGAGGCCTTCTTTTCCTGTGGTGGCAGTGGCACGCGTACACGCACGCACACTCCCTCCCTCACATATACATACATACACACACATACACACACAGCAATATGCGATCTTCAATATGGACGCTCTCTGCGGCGGGCACGGTCCTGCTGCCGGCTGCGACTGCCGTCACCATTGATTGGACATCAACAGGTTCGTACACCCGGCTGCTTGACAACAAATTCCATCTCACCTCCTCCGCCTTGTTCTTTTTCTCTTCCTTCTTCTTCTTCATCCGCGGGCTTGTGGATGAACACCCAACCACGAATGACGCGCGAGTCCCTTTTCCTCCCTTGCCGGCCTTGCTGCGAACGCAGCGCTCTTACTCCTTGCGCCCCGAACGTCTGTGCTATGGCGCCTCGAAGTTGTGGTAGCACGGGGACGGGCACGGCTGTTTGATTTGGAAGCGCGACCACCATCGTCGTCATAGGAAAATATTTTCTTTCTTTTCCTTCTAACAAGGCATCATGTACAGACTCGATAGCGGAGGGGGCTTCATCGATCGCGTACGGCCTGATGGGATACTACACGGGCAACCACACGGGCGATACACCAGGCAACCTGCCTTCCCCATACTACTGTACGTTTTTAGAAATATCACTCCCCACTCTTCTCCTTTATCACGCTCGGCGCCCCAGCTCATTCCTTCATGTGCAGGGTGGGAGGCAGGTGGCATGTTTAATGCCATCATCAACTACTGGGCATACACGGGCGACGATACCTACAACAACGAGACGTACCAGGCGATGCAGCACCAGATGGGCGACGACGACGACTACATGCCGACCAACCAGACCCTGACCGAGGGCAACGACGACCAGGGCTTCTGGGCCATGGCCGCCATGTCGGCGGCGGAGCTGAACTTCATGAACCCGAACTCGACCTCCCTCGCCGCTACCGAGGGAAGCGTGCAGTGGCTGGCGGCCGCCCAGGCTGTCTTCAACGAGTACGTGTGGCGCTGGGAGGCGGCCAACGATACCTGCAACGGCGGGCTGCGGTGGCAGATCTTCACCTGGAACAACGGCTACACCTACAAGAACAGCATCGCCACGGGGTGCTTCTTCAACGTTGCCGCCCGGCTGGCCAGGTACACGGGCAACGCGTCGTATGCCGATTGGGCCTCGACGACGTTTGAGTGGATGCAGGGCGTCGGCTACATGGACGCGGAATGGAACATCTACGACGGGTCGGGCATCGCCGACTCGGTCAACTGCACCGACATCGACAAGGCCCAGTGGACCTACAACGCGGGCATCTTCATGCACGGCGCCGCCTACATGTACAACTACACCAACGGCTCCGAGGTCTGGGCCGAGCGCGTCAACGGCCTCCTGAACAGGACCCTCGACTACATGTTCAACAGCACCAACCAGATCATCTTCGAGCCCCCCTGCGAGCCCACCGACGGCTGCACCACCGACGAGTACTCCTTCAAGGGCTACACCCTCATGTGGCTCGCCCAGGTCACCCAGATGATGTCCTCCACCTACGACACCATCTACCCCTACCTCCTCACCACCGCCAAGGCCGCCGCCGTCCTGTGCGTCGACACCACCGACGGCAGCGAGGGCTTCGTGCTGAGCGGCATCGCCTGCCCCTTCAAGTGGACCACCGGCACCAGCGACGGCCTGTACGGCGTCGGGCAGCAAATGTCCGCCCTGAACGCCATCCTCGCCACCATGATCGCCAGCGCCCCCGTCCCCTACACCGCTGACAGTGGTGGTACCTCGACTGGTAATGCTGCCGGCGGCTCTCAAAAGACGGACAGCTCCGTCGCGGGCACAACGACCATCACCACGGGAGATGTAAGTTTTTGCCCATTCTCTTCTCGAAGAAGAAAGTGCCTTATTCTAACAACGTAACAGAGGGCTGGTGCGGGCATCTTGACGACATTTGTTCTTGCCGGTATGATCGGAGGTTCATACTGGATGGTGGCCGACTAGAATGAATACGACTCGTTGGACAACACACATCAATAGAGAGCGACTAATGCGGTTGGAAACACCTTTTTTTGTTTTCTTCTTGTCCTCTTTCTCCTGCTCTCTTTTTCTTCCTTCTCACTGCTGTCTTTTTTCGATTATTTGTTTTTCTCTTGATGCCATGCATGGATGTTCATGTCTCTGGGGGTAACTATGGCCTTTTACCTTCACACGAAATTTCTCCCCCCTTTTATAGGGCATTGGGGTGGGGGGCTTGGGCGTTCTGAGGCGTAGGAAAGGGGAATATATATATGTTGGGTAGTAGTAGGGGGGAAAGAATCTACTCAAGACAAGATACCAGAAGTATCTACAGATCACATCAACATAAAGTACCTTTTGAGAAATTTCGATCCACTTTCCTTTTCGCCATGAGTGACCAGTCCAGGGCAGCAGCAAGGCCTTCATGTTGTCTGCTTGTACATGGCAAGGAAGCACTTGTGTCTCAATGTCTCTTGAGAATTCCCGTCGACAAGCTGTGTAAGAAAGACTGGATTGGTATTTAGAATGGGTCCAAGGAAAGCCTAGCCCATGGCACACAGTACGGATCATTGCGAAAATCAGAGACGGAGACAATAAGCTTGCTTAGTGGTGATGGGTAAACCCGTAAAAGTATACCATGGTACTGTAATAGCCCGTCCCCGGCGCCGAGTGGGCACAATGGGAGGTGGTTTACGGCACCCGAATCTTATTGAAATCAACTCGATATGCAGACTTCGAATATCTGGACAATTCATTCATCATCAGGACATATACTGAGCCCAAAACTTTAGTGGTTCATTGAAGATAGAATCACGTTTCCTCTTTCACATGACACATCTAACGAGAGGGTCAAGGGTCGACAGAGACAAGTCGTCAATATAAAGTGTCATTGTGTGGGGCGCCGCTGAGGCTGAAGATATCACGGAAATAGATCAGAGAGAGAGAGAGAAGAAATCCGATCCTGGAACGGGTAGGTTCTCCATACAGCATCTTTTTACACTGTAAAAACCCATCACTGATTGCTGGGTGGGTATCTTGGAAGCACATCTGCTTCTTCTCCCGCCGGAAATACGGAATTACGGGCCACCGTGATGGTTTTCGCGGCTCGCAAGTCTAAGTTCTCGGACATAGGTATTTACGTCACTTTGCGTTGAGCCGCGCCCTTAGTTCCCTAGCATACAAATAGATTCCCGTGCCGTGATTTCATGATGTTTAGAATTGCTCTCTCCCCCATCTCTCAGATATAACCTGGGACTCTACTATTTGAGATGGCGACACGCAAATTAGAGACGATGAACGAATCTGACGTGGACAATTCCGCCGTCTGGGCCAAAGAGACAACCCCCGGCAGCGAGGCTACATCTTTCGACATAGCAGCGGCAGGGACCATGACTGCTCACGGTGAAGACGAGCGGAGAAATCAGAGGCGTCAGTCTCTTCCGTCGCAATCCGGTCTGGAAGATGATGATTATGGAGGAGGAGACGCAGAAGCATTGGAACGGACGAGGTCAACACGCTCCATCGCCGAGACTTTACCGTGGTATCGGGAGCTGCTGTTTGTGGCCGTGATATGTCTTGGCCAGCTTTTTACACGTAAGTGCCTTATAAAGCTATTAGTCTTCGTCTTATTATTGGCATGTAATTACACATGACTGACTGACTTTTGGATCTTTCCAGAGGCTGGTCTGGGCCAGATATTATCCATCATCCATATTGTCGGCGCAACCTGGGGCCTAGCAGAGTCGCCCGATCTGTCGTGGCTCCTGGCAGGGTACAGTCTCACGGTAGGCACCTTTATTCTATTCTCTGGACGGCTGGGGGATACCTTCGGGTACAAGACGATCTTCCTCATCGGCATGGCCTGGTTCTCCCTCTGGAGCATGATCTGCGGCCTGGCTGTCTACTCCAGCCACGTCCTGTTTGTCTTCAGCAGAGTCCTCCAGGGCATCGGGCCCGCTCTTGTCCTCCCCAACGGACTGGCCCTCCTGGGCGCAACCTATGCACCCGGAAAGAAAAAGTCAATGGCCTTTGCCGCCTTCGCAGCCTCGGCCCCGGCCGGGTCCGTCATCGGCGCGACATTCTCAGGCCTGTTCGCCTTGGCATGGTGGCCGTGGACGTTCTGGTGCTTCTCCCTCGTCCTCGCAGGCACGGTGGTCCTGGGTTACCTCGTCATCCCAGCGGTTCCCGCGTCGAAACGAGAAGACCGGCCGCGCTCCCTCCGAAAACTATATACGCACCTCGACATGCTCGGGGCGCTCTTCGGCGTGGTGGGTCTCGTCCTCTTCAACTTTGCATGGAACCAGGCGCCCATCGTGGGCTGGCAGGAGCCCTACGTCGGCGTGACGCTGGTCCTGGGCCTGCTCTTTATCGCCATCTACTTCTTCATCGAGATGCGCTACGCAGCCCGGCCCCTCGTTCCCTTGGACGCCCTCACATCAGAAGTGGCCTTCGTCCTGGCCGCCGTGGCCTGCGGCTGGGGCTGCTTCGGCATCTGGGTCTGGTACACGTGGCAGTTCCTCCTCGAGCTCCGAGGCGCGTCACCCTTGCTCGCAAGCGCCGAGTTCGTCCCCGTCATCATCTCGGGCGCGCTCGCGGCCGCCGGCGTCGGTCTGCTCCTGCACAGGGTCGGCCCGCCCCGCGTCATGCTCGCTGCCCTGGTGGCGTTCACCGTCGGCACGATCCTCATGGCGACCTGTCCCGTCCAGCAGACCTACTGGGCGCAGACATTTGTGAGCCTCATCATCACCCCCTGGGGCATGGACATGAGCTTCCCCGCCGCAACCCTGATCCTCTCCAACGCGGTGGCACGCGAGCACCAGGGGATCGCCGCCTCGCTTGTCAATACTGTTGTGAACTACAGCATTGCCTTTGGGCTGGGCATCGCGGGCACCGTGGAGTATCAGGTCAATGGGGGCGGGGACACGGCGGAGGAGCTGCTGAAGGGGTATCGGGCTTCGTATTACTTGGGCATTGGTATTGCGGGACTTGGCGTGGCTGTTTGTGTTCTCTTTCTTTTCAAGTCTAGAAAGGGTAAAGGACGGAGGGGGCAGGATGAGAAATCGTGAATGAACTGGGATTCATGTTTTCAATTTAATCTGGATAGATGGGGAAAAAAAGGGAAATTAGATCACTTATACTTACTATGGCAACGTACCATGAAACGCTGCTTTATGTAAGGAACCTAACTTTTGTAAGACCATCTGATTTTCTTCCTCTTTTTTGTTTTTTCAATTGCAGGCGAAAAGCTCGAGCTTGGAAAGGGACAAGTAATAACAGACAATTCTAGTAATTATCTCACGGACAACCAATATCACGACTCGATCATCTTTTTCTGATTATCAAAGAGATGCAATATCATTGAAACTTTTCTGCCTATCAAATCTAAATTTAAAAAAAACAAACACCAGTCCAACAGATAAATGACGGGAGAGATCTTGTCTTCCAACCCCACAAAGTGTTTTATACCAAGCCCCTCACCGCCATGTTCTATTGCCATGCATGGTTCTTCAACGAATCCGTCGAGAACGAGCCTAAGGGAGCCAGGCATCAGCCAGCTCCTTGTGGCTGCCTGCACTCTCGACAGGCACCTTGTTGGCCTCAGAGGACACCACAACAGCCAGCAGGCGAACCCACTCGTTGGTGCGGTTGGACAGCCTTTTGAGATATTATTCGTAGATTAGCGACCAGTTCCGGCGGCGGGTTTTCCATCCTAGCTATTGCTCTCTCAGGACGGAGAGAAGGAAAGAGGAAAGAAAAGAAGAAGAAGAAAAAAAACACTTACGCGTGCACGATACCGCGCTGGGAGACGACGTCACCAGGGTGGCACTCGGTGGCGATGGGCTCGCTGTGGTTGGCCTTGCCGTCCTTGATCTGGAAGGGCTTGGGCTCAGGGGTCAGGAGGCTGAGCTTGCCCGAGATGACGACCAGGTAGTCGGTCGAGGTGGTGCGGTGCTGGGAGGAAGCGGAGATATTTGGTCAGTCAGGGTTCTCTTGGGGGAAGCATACTGGGGTTAAAGGGGGGGGGGGGGATTACATACCATGGTGCCCTCAGAGTTGGGAGCGATGTCGATGTAGTACAGGTTCAGACCACCAGGGAGGACGATACCAAAGCCCGGGACGTCGTCGAGGGGGATGTCGCCACTGCGTGGAGAACCATCGTCAGAGATGAACGATTTGTGATTCAATCTTGAAGGGGCAACTTTAATTAGGAAACTCACTGGCCGTCGTTGCTGGCGGGGACCTGCTTGTTGGTGGCCACACGGGCACGACGCAGAACACCGTCGAAGCCTGGGATGGGAGGGCAGTCCAGAGAGTCGACTCTGACCTCGACGCCGGGCTCGGCGTGCTCATCGTTGGCGTGGTGAGAGGGGAGGGGGAGGTTGGAGGCCGTGATACGGCGGGGAGCGGGCAGGTTGTAGGAAGACATTGTGATGTTGATGAGAGAGGTGGTGGTGACGATGGGGTTGTAGTGAAGATGGTGTGGTAATAGTTCTTTGGTGAGCTTTGATCTATGGAGGTCTGATGAGACTGATCTGGTTCGAAGTATCAAGTGCTTGTTGTGTCAAGCCGGAGGAGACTTATATAGGGAAAGGAGCTGGCGAGGAGCTGGCGGTGAGCACAGGATGATGTTCTGAACTTGAGATATGATGACAAATGGGACCTTTTTGAGATATCAATTATTCAGCGGGGGTGGCTGAGACAAGACATTCCCAACGAGAGAAGGAAGTTGTTGGGTTTTTCCGCCCTGAGGGGTTGCCATTATCAAATTCCAAAGGACGCAAGACGAAGAAATGCGGACCGGTCCTTTTGCTTTGTAAAAGAAAGGGTCAGCTCAGCACACAAGTACCGGTACGTATCGGTCAGCATTTGGTTCTGGATCCCCTTCAGCACACCAACGCGGGCCGCAGTCTTACGGGCCTACATAAGCAGATCTACAAGCACATAGCTTGCAGAGGATGCTAGGGATTACACCTTGCATAAAAAGGAGGAGTAGTATTTGAGTTGACGACCTGTAGGTAATACTCTGGTCTCTGGTCTCCTCCCCAGCCAGGATGTTTCCGTGGTACCCCAGATATTCTCCGACGGCTTACATGGGGTATTAAAACCAATTTGAAATAGTTTTTTGTAAGTAAGCAGGGAGTAAAAACGAATCAAATTTGACAGCATAAGTATAAATATATACAAATCAGGTCTAGTGTACCTTTTTATGTAAGGGAAAAAAAGAATGTCTCAAGTGAAACAGGTTAATCCTGAACACTACTTCTAAGTAGACCCCGTAAAGTACCCAATGGCCGATTGCTTCTTAGTTAAAATCCGGTGTTTCCTCCATTACTATGTACCAAGCAGTAAATTTATACCAGGTTTAGAAAAAAAAAACCCTTCTAGTTCTAGCTTATACCCAGAAAAGAAAAGAAAGAAAACCCCTAGTCTACACTGAAAGCAGCTTTTTAGTCGCTGCTGGTATAAAATGTGGCCAGATCCGGACCAGTAAGGTTAAATTCAACCTTGGTAAAACCACCAATACCAACCAGCCACAGCGTATTCAGGTCGTCTCCAGTCCACTGAATGTTCTCGACGGGGTGAGAAGTCTGGATACGGGCAATCTGGTTGCCGAAGGCTGGAAGAACAAAAAAGAATCTTATGGTTAGCAAAGAGGCATGATGAATGGATAAGCAGAGAAACCAGAGGTGGAGATTTTTTTAAAAAAAAAAGGAAATGGAGAAGACATACGATCTGTAATATCAACTCCCGGAGCCAGGCCACCAGCAATGACCAGGTAACCATTTGCCGCAATCTTGAACCCATCAGGGGCACCCTCAAGCGACTGGAAGATGGCACGCTTTCCGGTGATGATGGGCTGGTTCAGATCACCACCCTGGCGTGCAACGTCCCAGGCAAAGACGTTGCGGGGCCCAGTGCTGTTGAACTGGATGTAGATGGGATAGTTGTAGAAATCGCCCTCGCCCTCGGTGGGGACAGGGTTGTAGCTCTCGAGCCCAGAGTCGGTCACGTACAGCGTCTTGCCATCAGGCGAGAAGCCGATGCCGTTGGGGTAGTCGAGGCTCGTGTCCATGATCTGGACCTGGCCCGTGGACGGCCTGAAGCGCCAGGTGGCGAGCTGCAGCTGCTTGGGCGCCTCCGAGACCGCGAGCACGTAGGCGTAGTCTGTGTCGGTGAACCAGATATCACCCACAGGGTCGATGGTGATGTCGTTGGGGCCGGCAAAGTTGAAGCCGTAGTAGTTGTTGAGGAGCCACTCGGACTTGAGCGTCTTGGGGTCGAAACGCGCGATGCCTGCGTGCTGCTTCAGGCCGTTGGGCAGCGACTCGTTGAACCCTTGCACGGCCAGATACACCATGCCGTCGGCTGGGTTGTACACGCCGCCCGTGGGCTGGTAGATGGGCGGGTCCAGCTCGACAAACGACACGTTGGGCGGGTCGTAGTTGAGATCCAGCGACAGGATGCCCTGGAAGCCTGGCGGGCCGTCCTGCGTCACGAAGAGCTTGTTCACCTCGGCGACGTAGACGGGGGCCTCGTGGATGACATTGAGGACGTCGATTATGCCGCGGTAGATCTTGGGCTCGCTGCCCAGGAGCTCGAGGCCGCGCTGCTTGTCGTAGATGACAAAGTCGGCCTCCTGCACTAGAGCCCAGGTTGGGTCGTCTGGGACCACGGCGCCTGTGTAGGCAACCGCTGGGTCTGGGTCGCGGGAGAAGGATGGGGGCAGGTAGGAGCCGTAGCGATTGACACAAGTGACATTTGCGGTCGTAGGTCCACAGACTTCGGCCACAGAGGCCGTTGTGTTCACTGAGGTGACATTGTCGCGGGTCATGACCATGGCATGCGTGGTGTGTAACGAGGAGATGACCGCAGCCGCCGCGAAGGCGTTACGGAATGAAGCGGGAAGAGACATGTTTTACTGCTGACTGGCTGGATGAATGGATGAGAACAACAAGAGAACGAGTTGTTTGCCTGTGAAACGAGTCTGTCTTGTCTTCTATTCTCTGCCAAGCCCTCGAGGAACTGTCTTTCCTTTTATCATGGTTCCAGATCTTGATCTCTTCATCAAGTTGATCAAGTCGACCTCCTACGCCACAGCCTTAAGGATCACCATTCAGGGTAGACAATCTATTACACCAGGATGACAGGATGTAGGCTGCCGCCCATCCCGGGAAATTTGTCAAGGAGATGTTGGTGATGATTCCCTCAAACGACGACGACAAGCTGACAAGTAGCAATACTTGCCTAACTTCATCACACGCACGCACATGCACACACATCCAAACGACCGGGGTGGCCGCCCAGAGCATACGTACTTACTGAGCCAAGTGTCGATAGCCCCGGGCGTGACGAGTTAATCCTGTCATTCAGCTGCACCCGTAGGTCGGAACCAAAAGCCTAGAGTACAGTATTACGTCTGGGGTATATTTGTCAGAAATTTTGTGCGTCATGGCGTTTCCTGTGGTTACAATGGTGCATCCAAGGAATATATGGCTTACGTTGGCGATAATCTAAACCTCAGGGTCTGAGAAATGATGAGTAGCCAATCCGAATGACAGAACGAGATAACACACGCTGTGCCACCATTTCAGTAGGACGGGAAAACCTATGTCAGCATGCAAACGAAGCGTTCTAGAAGCGCAGGGTCCCAAGAAGGCTTCCTTCGTCCTTTTCCCCTTCATTTATTCAGGGTCTGTTCGCCTTTACCGCTGTGGATAATCTGACCGGGGCAAGGTTAAAGTGTGATAGGTACAATATGACTTGTCCTAAGCACCCTTGCATTACAGGGGAGTATCTCAAAAACCAAATCCTTACAGTTAAATATGTGTCACCTTTGTTGAGCTAGGTAAGCACAGGGCGTCGGGAACGTAAGCAAATAGATGAAATAGGAAGCAGGCTCCGATACCCCAGGTACCTCCTATCGATATACTATGTACTCTACACCACTAGGACGATCGTTGAGTCTCCAACATCAGCGGCCCCCTACAAGGTAGCCTTCCTTGTTGGGCAGATGATTTGCATAACCTGTGCAGTAGTGTCATCACCGTTGGCTGGTTCATTGCTACATCACCTAAGCGAATAACACTTTGGGAAGAAGAGGGAAAAAATTCATGCACAGGCAGGCAGTTGACGCTCATTGCTGAACAACCTGCATGCAAGAAGATCAACATACAAACAAGTAGGGTGCAGAAAATTCAGAAATGCAGCTAGCTTTTAGTTGAAGATCTTAACTCTGGCCTCAGTGTCACAAGGCTTAGTTAGTCTCGTTCGTTCTGCAGGACTTGGAGATAATGCGAACTTGCGGTGTAGAAATTAGAGAAAACCATTACTTGGCAGTTTGTAACAGATAATATGTATTGTCCCAAGACTCCAAGAAATGCTCATCCTAAATAAGCAAACATACAACATAACTTATATAACAAAAGAAAGGAAAAATCGGAAGATCTATATTCACCCAGCTCTGGCCAGCCCGAGCAAGAGGGCACTGACACACATGTTGTCCCAACCTTCATGCCAAAATTTCTACTTTTACACTGGCTCCATGATGAATGAGCCAGATCATGACCATCTTCTCTCTTTCTTCCTTCCTTACATTCCCTTGATCTGGAAAAGTCGCGAGACACAGAGCAGGACGAAACCGATCATGACAGAGACGCCACCGTACAGTTGCATGTAGATGTAGTCGCCCCCCCCGACGCCAATCAGCACGCCGGCCAGCGGCGGGCCCGTGAGACACGCCAGGCTGGCTATACTGAAGACGGTGCCGATGCGCTGACCCGTCTTGCTGGGGTCAGTGATGAGGCTGGCCGTGGTCGAAGGAAACAACGTCTGCACGGCATTGGCGCATATGCCGTACAGCGCCACCCAGGCGTAGAAGCCGCCGGCGGTTCCGACACGCATCCATGCGAGCAGCATGATACTGCACCCGACCACGAAGGGGAGCATCGTGTTGAAGGGGCCAAACCAGCGATCCGCCACAAACGCTGGGATCACGCGGCCCGGAATACCCACCGCGTTGAGCACGATGAGTAGACGCAGCGAGGACGAGTCGGAGATTCCGATCACGGTTCGTCCATATGTGGATGTCTGCAGTGTGGATGTTTTGCACGATTAGTGATTGAAGGTGAGAAAGAAAAGAAAAAATCCCACAAAACCCAAGAAGATATTAACTCACGTAGAAATAGGCAATGTAAAGGCCCCAGAGGGTGAAGAAAATCCCGATCGAAAAGGTCAGGTAGACGGGCTCCTTGAAGGCTGCCAGGTCCAAGAGCGCCCTCTTGTCCTTCTTGAACTTTCGTGGACGGCCCAGGGCGAGGATGAGGATTGTATTGAACAGCATGATAAATCCGAATATCCGAATCGTCCAAGGGTAGCCAATTTTGCCTGTAAGTTGCTGGGCCATCTGCCGAATGTCACACACAAGTCAGCATAATGGCCAGAAAAAAAAGATGGGGTTTTTTGAGAGCAGGGGAGAAAGGAGGGGGACTATACCAATGGGAAAATAATGCCACCAATAGGAGCACCACACGCGGCCAGACTCAGAGCGAAGGCCCGATTCTTGGTGAAGTATAACGAGACCAGAGCAACGCACGGCGTGAAGAGCAAGCCATTTCCGATGCCCTGTACGACACCTTGGGCCAGGATGAGCTGCCAGTAGCTGGTGACGGCCGAGGTGGTGAAGGCGCCGAGAATCTGGAACGAGCAGCCGACGATAACAATGGAGCGAAAATGGCCCCTGTCCATGAGAGGCCCAGACAGACTGCCCAGCATGAACAGCAGAAACAGGGACATGGAGCCCACCCACGCAACGTCCGAGTCGGACGAGTGCAAAACCTCGACCCAGTGGGACTCAAACAGACCAAAGGATGAGAAGTAACCAAAGCCGTTCAGCACGAGCAGGAAACTAACAAAGACCTGGGACCAGGCCGTAAACCCGCCGTTGAGCCGCACATGATCGCCCTTGTCATCGACAGCGGCCTTGTCTTCTAGCAGCGTCACTGGGATTAATGGATCCGGCCCTGAGTCTTTCCTCTGGGAGAGGTCTGGCAAGGAATCCCCGATAGTGCTCGCCGAGAAGTTGAGATGGACCATGTTGACCATGCTCGAAGGGTCTTGCGGTACTTTGAGAGACATGGCTATAGATTGTAGGAGCCTTGTGAAGCCTTCAAAGTAGATTTTCTTTTTCTGCTGAATGTTGTCCGAATCTTGTTGTTGTTATCGAACGAGTGAGTAAGTAAAAGTGAATAGCTAAGGGATAAGAAACGAAATCAAGGGAGTGAAAGTAAAAAAGGGTGGGAAAAAACTAAGAGAATCAAGACAAGCACACGATTGTATCATCCAAGACACAGATGGCACATTCAGTCGCGAACTTGGCTTGAGTATAAAGATGGCTTAACGGGTCAAGAAACCTATTTCCAACAGTTGGATCCTGTAGGTCCAGACTTGCGACGCTTGTATGGTTTTGGATCCTGAGACAAGTCTTCCTTTGTTCGCAACGGGCACTTCTTCAAGGAAAACGGCCAGTTCGTATAAACCAGAGGAAAAGGGGGAGTAAATGCGGAGTATCCGCGCAAAATACATTTGTAATCAAAAATGTACAGTAAAAGTTGTCTCACTTTCCCACCTGGGTTGGGGGGGGGGGGCATTCGGGGAAGACTCGGCCCTTCAGCCTCACAATAGGCCCCTCCGCCACGGCGCTACTCACTCATGTTGCGCTGAGTTCTTTTCCTTCCTTCGAACTTTTTGGAATTCTAGAATGTTTCTGCGTAGTATATTTGACTAATAAAAGGGTAGCCTTATGAAACGGTCAGAAACCGGGCCACGTGGCAGGCAGTCAGCCATCTAATTAAGACTGCAGACTGCAGACGCTGTTGGGTCATGGATTACGGGACCCTGCCCCCCGGATCTCAGTAAGTTGTGGCCCGATTTAGGCATATCAGGCTTGAAGTCATAATGTTATTATTCTCTATCCCAATTTGGAAATGGATTCAATGATTTGAGTTATTCACAAACTGCAGTCACCTCCTAGGTAGTATCGGCCTCCTAGTATGTAATTATGCCTCCTGACAAAAAACAAATTCATAGTTGGAGCACATGGCCCCAAGAACTCCGGCCTCACCGTCTAGGCAATTTTAGTGGCCGCGGAGAAGGTGCTTGGCCGATTTGAAAGGCTGTAATAATAGCTCTTACTTCTCCGAGAGGCGTTTTGCGCGTAGGTGAGGTGGATTCCGATCCTGTGAAGGCCTCGCTTGGTATCCTATCACAAACAGGGTATCACCTGAAACCCACGCTTGAGACTATGGTGAGTTCCAACCAGGCGGCAACGTAACACGAAAAATTATCAACATAGTGTTGTGTTTGTTTATTGCTATTGAGTAAGTATTTTCCCTGGCCAGGATCTTGGGGGCTGTGTAGGTAAGTAACCGACGAAGCACATGCTCCGACGGGGCTTCCGCACTGGCGACAGCGACCTTTTGGATGTAATTACATGCATGCAACTTGGGATTCAAGCGTAATGAGGCGGCGGCGAGGGTATAACGACAAGGCTGACGTGGGTCTTTGCTTCACCGTCTCGACCAAGCATCGTGGTTTATCCTAACTCAAATGTTGTTTCCGTCAAGTTAGAAGAGAGTCTTGACTAGAATCCTGCAGATGTTCGCCGCCGACTTCGAATTGTATAAGTAAGTGGGTTGAAGATGCCAGAATCGGGAAGAAGAAGTTCGTCAATCAAGTCCTCAAGCTTCTTTCACCAACACAGACACACTATTACATTCTTTGACGAGATCTATATCTCTTGGAGTATTATTCATTACTATACACTTTTGTCTTGATCTTGACACTCTTTGGAAAAAAAAAAAACACAACACACCTTTTTATATCGGACTCAATATTTGTGTCTAAACTTCACTTCTCGCACAATGGAGTCCCGTGTCATAGCCCTGGAGAGACAACTCCACCAGCTCAGCCAGCAGCAGGTTGCTCTGACCTCTCTGCTCAGCAGGTTCGCCCTTGTGGTTCCTTCTCTCGCCCGGCATGGCGAGAAGCTACTTGGCGGGTGGGAGAGCAACGTCGTCCAGGTCGACGAGTCTCTGTCCAGACTGAAGCTGGAGCAAGAGGAGAAGAAGCAGATCACTTCAGTGATCCGCGAGATCGAGATCACTTCTCCCGCAACCCCTCCCCTCTCGGAGATCAGTGCCATCGAGAGCCCTCGCCCACAGACGCCTGCACAGGATCTCGACCAGCTTGCCAGCGACATCCTAGACATCATCCATGGCTACAGCCAGCACTTGCCCTCAGCCGACAGCGAGGGCGAGACGGAACACTCCCAGAAGTGGCTGGGGAAGGGCCTCTTCATGGACAAGGTTAAGGCCCAGCTGGAGCACAACCAGGCCATCCGCCTGATCCTGCCCGCCTTTCCCTGGAAGAGTGTCAACAAGGTGGACAAGGTTACCGGCATCCTGCCCGATCTGGGCGAGGAACTTGCCCTCTACCGCCTTAATCAGATGTGTGAGGACATCAGGGCTGTCTACCCCCTTGGCGGTCAAGTCCACATAGCCACAGACGGACTTGTCTTCGACGACGTGGTTGGTATTCCCGACGAGGACACGTGGGCGTACGGAGAGGGTCTGCTGGCCCTCGCTCGCGAGCACAATCTCGACAACATCCGACTCATGCGCGTCATGGATATCTTTGGCTATACCGAGGGCAAGACGCTCGACCAGGAGTTGTACCTGTCCCTGGCAGATACCTGCCGCAAGGAGATCCTGGCCAAGTACGGGCGCACAGAGGAAGAAGTCCGCCAGATGATGAAGGACGACCCAGACACGCTCCTGACCTACCGCGGCTTCATCCACTTCCTCGAGGCTGATCTCAAGTACAGCCCCGTCACGGCGGCCACCAAGGCCATCAGCGGCAACCAGTACCGCAAGACAGTCAAGAAGGTGGCCATTCAGATGATGATCCGTGCCGAGTCCTTCACCAAGCTCCTGCAGGCCCGCTGTACCGACTACGTGCGCCTCTCAATCCACCCTTCCACAGGCGCCGTCAAGCTTTCCATCCCGCTGGTCGTGCAGGGCTCGGGAGCCTTCCCCCGCTCTCCCTGGCACTCGAGCCTCGCCATGGCCGTCGACGGCTCCTACAGCACAGTTCCCGCGCGGGATGTACGTGAGACCCACGATCTGATCCTGAAAGATGGCCGCGGCTATTACTTCCGAGAGAAGTCGGACGTGTGGGATCTGCAAAGTGCTGACAGCGAGCATGAGGTGGTCGTCCTGCCGCGCTATCCCAACCGCCTGGTCGTCAAGCCTGCGCGGGCCGAGCTGTATGGCATACAGAAGCTCTCGGCTGGCCAGGTGGATAAGCTGGCGGCGCTGAGGGCGGCGCATACCGCGGGACCTGTCCACTTGATGAATTTCGCGAGCGAGGATTAAGCAAGCCCTGAGTTTGCTCAATTCAGTGATAATTTGGGAGAGGAGTTGAAAAATAGAATGCTACGAGTACAGCTTTTCTTTTGTTACATATAGAATCCATGCGGCCAGCCGAGGAAAAACACACACACACACTCACAAAGAAAAAGAAAAAAAAAATAGGTTTCTTGACTAGATAGTATCACATGAAATACAGTATCCTGGAGTTTTCAAACATCTATCTGCTTTGGTCATCATCTCCACTAGACATAATTAATGTGCAACTGTTTTTTGAGTTCCCTTCTTCTTTTCCTTTTTTCCTCCTTTCTTTCATTATTGCCATCAAGATATCGTATTAATGCATTAGTTAGTGAGTAGTAGTTCAACGTTAATTACAGCATCTTTGCACTCGATCTTCAGATTTATTCAATAGTGTAGCTGCTCAATATTACTGGGCCAATGAAACCAACTGACCAGATCATGTTCCATGCGAAACAGCCCTACAGACCTCCGAAAGCGGAAAGAGCTGCCCCGAAGAATATGAGTGATCATGCAAACTACAAGCAGTCGGAACTTCGCTTCGGCCAGCCCTACGGGCATGCGCCTCTGATGGAACATCAAGACGCCACCAAATACTACCACGTGGGGATCTGCCATGCACAGGTGGAGGTGCAACGCACACGTGTGCGAGTAGCTAATTACGAGTGAGTGAGTGAGCTTTGTGGCTAAGTGGCAGGATGACAGTTCAAGCACGAAGTGTTGCACAACAGCATCTTACGGCATCGTAAACAATTTGTCATCTTTTCCACCATGGAAAAAGATTTCCCATACAAGATCTTGTTCTGCAACTCATTCTATACTTTGTGTACATTTGTCAAAGACAGAGAAAGTAAAATACAGTAAGTACTTTGTTTTGTAGGATTATGCGTCCCTTACTCCTGTGAGAACACCTCTGGAAACCAAGCCACAATTTGTTTATTTGTAATTATGTAATACCTTCCATTGCGGATACCGAACCCGCTTGATCTTTTTGACGTACCAAGGGTATTTGTTGAGCGGGATTGTAGAAGTAAAATCCTCGTGTGAACGTTACAGGCCAGAAATTGCGGCGTAATAACTCGCCTAGTTATTACAAGTACCTATACAAACAACCCCAGAGGCCGGCGTCAAGCGTAAGATTCAGCTTGGGAGAGGGGGGGGGGGATGTTCGCCGCAAGTCATCATAACACCAAATTGGATTAGTTGACAATTGTCTGGCTGCCGATTAGGCAGGCTTATACTCCTTCTTACTATGAAGACGCAGCCAATCCTTCCGATCCTGCCGCCCAACCTTGTTGTTGCTCACGGGTCCTTGCATGTGCGAGGCTTTCCCACTACTTTCTTCCGACAAGCTTCTAGACCTTGAAGCTGACCACCTGATGACAATTACCAGTTTGCCAGCCGTGCACTCTCGCCCATGTCTAGTACCGTATCCTTCAACAGCCGCGTGATTCGGCCCCGACGTTAGGAGAAGGAGTTGTTTTCCCCTTCCCTTCTCTCTTTCTTTTCGGAGGTAATTGCCCAAACAAGAGAGGCCATTTTTCTTGCAAGCTTGGCAAGGATGAGGCTGATGAATTGGAATATCCAATCCCCCTTTCACTTTGTGAGTTTTTCGTCAAGAACGACGGCATCTCCGGACGAGGCCTCAACTTTTGCGCGTGCTTCAGCTTTCAGCTAGGGCAGGATTGTATACTGGGCTCTTGGGGGCTGACATCGAGCCAACCGAAGAACACTATCTCCTGCGGAGGAGTGATGAACGCCTCTCTCACATACTGAGCCCCAAGCTGGTGTGATGGAATATTGTATGGAGGATCAGGTTGCGAGGAGGAGAGGAGGGTGTAGAGCGCCTGAGGATGGCTCAACTCAGAGTCCCAGACAAACATATAATAAATGGCAGACGATTCAGCAAAGTTCAACATGATTGGAAATCCATCTCATCAAGCACTCTTTCACTCTTCTCTCCAGCTGATTAAAAGATTTTGGGACTACCAGCACAAAAGTCGGCTTACCTTGTTCCTGTTTCATGGCTCAGAATAAATTTTCGACCGCTATTGCGGTCTTCCTGGCCAGTACGGTTGGGCTTGTGCACGCCCGCATGAACCAAGATGCAACCAATGGGTTAGTTTTCGATCTGTCTCAGCGGGTCCTGCAAGATCTGTTGTACTGACCAGATCTTCCATAAGCAACTGCACGTGGGGAAGCCTAGACGCACCTGTGTTCCCCGACTACCTCCCGAGCAATGTAAGTCATAATTATCTCATTTATTATTATTAATTAAACTGAATTGTCTACAACTATTAATTCCACTTATCCTGACCATTGTTTACTGACACATTACAAACCATAGTCGTCTTTGCCTGGCAACCACCCGCCTTGGGGACTTCGATCCAACCTGAGCAATGCCCCGACCACTTCAGACATCCCAGTGACGGGTGTGACTCGTTACTACGACTTTGACATCCGCCGAGGCATTCTTGCCCCTGATGGGTACGAGAAGAGCGGTATCTTCGCCAACCAGCAATTTCCAGGCCCGGCCATCGAGGCCAACTGGGGCGACTGGATCGAGGTGCGGGTGCACAACAACATCGAAAACGAATATGGTGCCGAGGAGGAGGGCACTGCCATCCACTTCCACGGCATCAGCCAGAGAGGAACGCCCTGGTACGATGGTGTGCCGGGTGTCACGCAGTGTCCCATCGCCCCCAACTCGTCTTTTACTTACAGGTTCCGGGCGGACGTGTACGGCACCTCGTGGTGGCACTCACACTTCTCAGCCCAATACACCGCAGGCGTGTTTGGGCCCCTGATAATCTACGGGCCCAAGCATGTCGAGTACGATGTCGACCTTGGTCCAGTCATGGTGGGCGATTATTACCACAGCGAGTACCACGACGTTGTCGCCGCTGCCGCCAGCAACACGACCGACTTCAACATTTACGTTCCTTGGTCCGACAACAGCCTGATCAACGGCAAGAATAACTACAACTGCTCCTCCAACACGTCGGCGCCCGCAGCCCCTTGCAACGATGAGGCTGGCCTCGCCCAGTTCCAGTTCCAGCCGGGAAAGACGCACCGGCTCAGGCTGATGAACATTGGCGCCGCCGCCCTGGTGCACTTTAGCATCGACGGGCACAAGATACAGGTTATAGCCAACGATTTTGAGCCCCTCGTGCCCTATGAGGCCGACTTCATCACCCTGGGTGTCGCCCAGCGCACCGATATCCTGGTGACGGCAGACGCTGATCCGGACCAGACCTACTGGATGCGCTCGACCATCACGCTGAACTGCTCCGTGACGTACAACGCTGAGGGTCTGGCTGTCATCGGATACGCAGGTCACGAGCAGATCAACAACTCCTCCTACTCCTCCTCAAGTCAGGATCTGCCGACCCCCCAGAGCAACATGACAGCCGCCGCCGCCGCCGCAGACGAGAAGACGTTCCTGTGCATGAACGACGATCTCTCCAAGACGGTACCCTTCTTCCCACAATCTGTCGATCCCAACCCAGATACGGTCGAGACCATCAACGTCAACCTCTTCACCAACGCGACTGGAAACCACATCTGGATCATGAACAACAAGACGCAGTACACAGACTACAACGCCCCAGCAATGCTGCAGACGGCGCAGGGCAACTACAGCTTCCCTGAGCCCGACGCCAACGTGTACAATTTCGGCACCAACAAGACGGTGCGCATCGTGCTCAACACCGTCTACCAGAGCGCACACCCCATGCACCTGCACGGGCAGTCATTCCAGGTGCTGGCTGAAGGGCCTGGGGCATGGGACGGCAACACGTCCGCCATCCTGGCGAACCCGCTGCGCCGGGACACACACATGCAGCGCCGCTATGGGCACCTGGTGATTCAGTTCGAGGCCAACAACCCGGGTGTGTGGTCGTACCACTGCCACATTGCCTGGCACGCGTCTATGGGGCTCAATATGATCATCCTGGAGCAGCCCGAGCTACTGCCCTCGAGGCAGGTCTCGGCTGTCATGGAGGAGACTTGTGCGGCCTGGGATGCGTGGACGAACGCCAATGTGGTGGATCAGATTGATGCTGGAATATAGTACTTATTGGCTTATTTCGTTGTAGATATTTTCTTTGGGTTGGATTTTTTTTTTTTTTCTTGTCTAGGACTTTTGTAAAATTACCACTTGTGACAAATAGTAGCATTATTTCAAGTATACTGTAGCCTACTGGCCGATATCGTGGTTTCATGCAGCATTGGTGGGTTTAGGAAATGATTTTCGTCTCAGGTAATCACAATTGTATAAGTACATGCAAGAAATACCATGCATTAGACCAACATTGCCATCTCTACTTACCGCCATTCTCTTGACTTGCCGTGTTGGGTGTCGTCAGCCTGTGCTTATGATGGAATACCCTGCCGTCCCTGCACACATCCATGTGATGGATGCATACTTAAGTACTCTGGAACAGCGCTATGGATGACATTTTTGTAAGAAGACCCTTCTGGATCTTATGCCGAAGGAAGGGGGGAGCGGAATAGCCATGTAACACTGCACTGTACTTATTAGGTATGCGTTCAGCTGAAATAATTTACCGTCTATGATTCGTGTACATCTTCGATATCATACGTCTGGTGGTGGTACTACCCAATTACCGTCCTGCAGCAACGCCACCATGTCTCAATTTTTGGTTGCATAGTATACGTCAACAATTTGTAATTCTCATCCCTGTTTGCTTGGGGCCGTCAGGTACATATAATCTCACTGTCCCGCCGGATTCTTCCCAAGTCTTTTCTTCTCTCGGCAGCACAACGAGACATGGTACTTGTCCCTGGCAAACCACTAGCAACTACGCAAGCACGCACACTCTCTCTCTGTCTCTCTCTCTCTCTCTCTCTCTTGATTTCACCTTGAAAATCGACAAAATGACGGTCACTAAGCCCAAGGTCATGCGAGCTGTAAGTAACAGCTTCAACATTTCTGTCTATCCCTTTTCTTCCTACGTACGTTGGCATCATGATCACTGACTGACACGTCGTCCCTTTTTGTTCTCTCCGTTCAGGTCGACATCAAGGGCGGCTCGGGACCCGCCTCGGCCCTCTTCATCAACGACGCAACCCCAGTCCCAGAGGTCAAGTCTGGAGAATGCCTGGTCAAGGTCAAGGCCTTCGGTATCAACCGTGGAGACATCCTCCAGAGAGATGGCAAGTACCCTGGCATCTCTCACCTGACCAAGATCATGGGGCTGGAGTTCAGCGGCGTCATTGTCTGGATCAATGAGGACCAGGCAGGGAGCAGGAGGTATGGGGCTTCCGAAGAAACCTGGGAGGTTGGCGACGAGGTGTTTGGTCTGCTTGTCGGTGGTGGATATGGTATGTTTCCATGTTTTCCCTAATTCTGATGCCCTCCCTTGATAGAAGCAAGTTTTTGATATTTGGTGGCGTGGTTGGAAAAACACCGCCTTTCATCTGATGATAGTTAATACTGGAGACGATTGCTGACCTCAAAATCATCTTTAGCGGAGTATGTCAACATCAACATGAGAATGCTGGTCAGGAAGCCCAAGGAGCTGTCCTTTGAGCAGACTGGTGGCCTCTGCGAGGTATGTTGCTAAATGGGGGATTGATGATCCCGCCCCGGCCCCCCGGCCCCTCCTCCTCCTCGCTATATGATTACATTGCTAACAGACGTAACCTTCCACGACGTCCAGACCTGGTTTACTGCTCTGCAGGCCATCTACTTCGTCGGAGGCTACAAGTCAGGCGTGACCCGGTCCATCCTCTGGCACGCAGGCGCATCCGCCGTCTCAGTCGCAGGCATCCAGCTCTCGCGCGACGCCCACCTGCCCGCCGGGAAATATCCCTTGGCGTCCGAGTCCATGCATGCGGCGCCCAAGGTCTTCGCCACGGCGCGCAAACAGGAGAAGTGCGACTTCGTGGTGAACGAGCTGGGCGCCACAGGGGCCGTGGATCTTACGGAGCACCCAGACAAGCGCAGCTGGGTGGCAAAGGTGCGCGAGCTCAACGGCGGGCGCGGCGTCGACCTCATCATCGACTTCCTGGGCGGCCCCTACCTCGAGGCCAACCTGGACGCGCTGGACACTGACGGGCGCATCGTCCAACTGGGCTGGCTGGACGGACCCATCGCTCCCGAGGGGGTGAACATTGCTGCGGTCCTGGCCAAGCGCGCCGGTGTACAGGGCAGCCAGCTCAGGTCGCGCCCTCTCGAGTACCAGATTGGGCTGCGCGACTTCTTTGTGGGACAGGTGCTTGATGGGCTGGTGGAGGGCCGGTTCAAGCATGTCGTCGAGCGGGTGGTGCCTTGGGAGCGGGTGCAGGAGGCCCATGAGCTGCTAGAGAGCAACGCGACCAAGGGCAAGGTTGTTTGTGTCATTGACTAGTTGGTGAATTAAATGATGGTCAATGAAGACGTACCTTTGAAAGGGCAAGGTATCGCCCCAGAATAGAATCGAACATTATATACTTAGTTTCTCACCATGTAGGGAAAAAAATCGTTTATTTTTATATCTGCTTTCTCAATGCATATTGCTAGGCAATTTCATGTAGAAGAATCGATCTCGAATAGATGCCCAGAATTATCTGCCTATGATATTCTCTTCTGCCTGTATGATTAATACAGCACGGTGATCCATCGGTGGCCTCGATCTGCGCAGAATGCGGACCAGGTGAACCACTGTCTCGCATTGAAACAGCCAGGGAGAGAAGCAAGAATGCAAATCCCAGCTAGTGATCTACACTTACAAACATGCTGTATAGTAGTAATGAGTTGAAGCATGCTGTAATTACTGAGTGGAACTCGGAGAAAGGTTAATCGACCTGCCTTTTCAAGACTGTTGGCGGGGTAAACTAGGATAATTAATACAACAGCCGGACTTCGCTGCTACGTACGTATCCAGGTAGTACAACCCCTCAAATGCTCTTGTAGATAACTGCGTAACTTTAGGTTTCTGGATACGTGCAGGAAGATTGCATGCAGTACTGTATCACGAGCAGGGCATCACCAGAGAGGAGACGATTGTCCTCATGGGCATGTAATGTCAGTCTGCTCTCCTCATTCCCTTTATTTCTCCCTACATTTATACATACTTACCTTATATAATCACCAATGCAGACTCTCTCACCTGCAAGATGAATCCATCTCGTCATACCACCACCCTTCCCCTACCCCCTCCCCTCCTCCTCCTCCTCCTCCTCCTAGGAACCCTCATCACCCCCACCAATTCAGCACAGGACACAACAAACACCACCTCCTCCAATCCCCTAGCCTACGTCGACCCTCTGATCGGCTCCACCAACGGAGGCAATGTTTTTGCAGGCGCCTCTCTCCCCTACGGCCTCGCCAAGGCCGTCGCAGACGTCAACGGCGAGAACACGGGCGGCTTCGCGACTGACGGCAGCAACGTGACGGGCTTCAGCTCGGTGCACGACTCCGGCACAGGCGGCAACCCGAGCCTGGGCAATTTCCCTCTATTCCCACAGGTGTGTCCCGACGATGCCGACGTGGACAGCTGCCAGTTTCGCATCGGCGATAGGGCGGTGCCATACGTGAACGACAGCGTGGTGGCACGCCCGGGGTATTTCGCCGTGCAGCTTGCGTCGGGCGTGTCCGCAGAGATGACTGTGGGAGAGAAAACGGCCTTGTACCGCTTCACATTCCCTTCTGCTGCTGCAGATGGAAATGGCACCGGTATCAGCGGCGTGAATGGCTCGCACCCTCTCATATTACTAGATCTCACGGATCTCTGGCAGAGCAGACAGAATGCCTCCATCAGCGTCGATGCAGACACGGGCCGGATGACTGGCAACGGCACATTTCTCCCGAGTTTCGGGGCGGGGTATTATCAGATGTTTTTTTGCGTCGACTTCTTCGGCGCGAGCATCTACGAGACGGGCGTCTGGGTCAACAACCGCGCAGGAACTGAGCCAAAGGAGTTGTTCGTCACTAGGGGTTTCAACCTGTTTTATCTTGAGGCTGGCGGCTTTGTGAGATTCTTGCCTACAGATGATAATGAGATCCTGGCGAGGATGGGCATGAGCTTCATCAGCTCTGACCAGGCCTGCAGTAACGCCGAGTACGACATTCCCAACCCGGAGAGGAGCTTTGACACGCTCGTGGGAGAAGCAGAGGATGCTTGGCTGGACAAGCTGAGCCCTGTGGCCATCACACCCGGAGGAGCAGACGACGACCTCCAGACGACTTTCTGGAGCGGCATCTACCGCGCCATGATGTCCCCTCAGAACTATACAGGCGAGAATCCCAAATGGGACAGCGGGATTCCTTACTTTGACTCTTACTACTGCATCTGGGACTCGTTCAGGGTACAACACCCTTTACTCACCATCCTCGACCCGGACGCCCAGACACAGATGGTCAACTCGCTCCTCGACATCTACCAGCACGAGGGTTGGCTCCCAGACTGCCACATGTCCCTCTGCGATGGCTGGACTCAGGGAGGGAGCAACGCAGACAACGTGCTCGTGGACGCCTACGTGAAGAACCTCTCCTCTTCCGTCACGAGTAGAAGCAGCAGCAGCAGCAGCATCGACTGGAACCTGGTACTCGAGGCCATCGTCAACAACGCCGAGAACGAACCCCTCGAGTGGTCCATCCACGGGCGCGGCGGGCTCACCAGCTGGAAGAACCTCGACTACATCCCCTATCTCGACTACGACCCCGTCGGCTTCGGCACCAACTCGCGCAGCATCTCGCGCACCCTCGAGTACGCCTATAACGACTTCAACCTCGCGGTACTGGCACAGGGGCTGGGCAGGTCGGACTTGTACTCCAAATACCTCGCGCGCAGCACCAACTGGCAGAATTTATGGAAACAAGACCAGACATCTTTCATCAACGGCACCGACACGGGCTTCACGGGGTTTTTCCAGCCCAAATACCTCAACGGGACATGGGGCTACCAGGACCCTATCGCCTGCTCGAACCTCGCCTCCTTCTGCTCGCTAACCACCAACCCGTCCGAGACGTTCGAGGCGAGCATCTGGCAGTACCAGTTCCTCGTGCCCCAGGACGTGTCGGGAATCATCTCGCTGATGGGCGGCGACGAGGCCTTCGTCTCCAGGCTGGACTTCTTCCACACCTCCGGCCTTGCTGATATCTCGAATGAGCCCGTCTTTTTAACTGTGTACCTGTATCACTACGCCGGGCGGCCTGGTCTGTCCGCCAGCAGGATCCACACGTATATCCCATCCTCCTTCAATGACACGGAGTCGGGACTACCTGGTAACGACGACAGCGGCGCCATGGGCTCGTTCCTCTTCTTCAGCATGATCGGTCTTTTCCCCGTGGCCGGGCAGAACGTCTACCTGATCTCGGCGCCTTTCTTCGAGAGCGTCAATGTCACGCACCCTGTGACGGGCAAGACAGCCTCCACGAGCGTTGTGGCGGGGTGGGATGGTGCGGCGTACCAGAGCATCTATATACAGAATGCGACTGTGAATGGGCAGCCTTGGACCATGAGTTGGATTGGGCATGAGTTCTTTACCGAGGGGTGGACAATGGAGCTGGTGCTGGGGACGACCGAGTCTTCTTGGGGCACGGCAGAGGCGGATCGCCCACCGAGTTCGTCTGCTTCTTCTGAGATAACGACAAGATGGATGGGCTTTCAGTAAGGTGTGATATGACACTGGCGGTCAGGCCATCTCGTCATGACCATCCAATTTGTATTTCGAGGGAGGGAGAGCGTGTTTATATGACACTGGAGCATCCACAGCCGGACAAAACATACCATGCCATTCTCAGTCACAACACGCATAGTTACATGCACGAAATAAAAACAAATCATATGCCAAGAGTGAACCTTAACATGAGAGCTTCGGCCTCATCACCCATCATCGTGTGCATGCTTTGCCCTCCTTTCTCCCGGCCGAAGCACCTTTCGTGGTATCAAGACGTGCCCCCAGCTTGTTGAAGACAAAAAGAGACTCCCTTGTGTACAGAAATCGAGGCCCCAAGACTTTCGAAACCAAATAATGAGAATGAAAAAGAAAAAAAAATTGGCCACGCTTTGCAGCAGCTAAGAAAGTGATATGAAAAGAGAACACTGTTGAACAAATACCCTTGAATCCATTCCCCTTCCAAAAAACACGCCATCCAGTCCATGCTTGATATGTTGAGTTATGTCTCCTTTTTCTCCTTTTTCTTTTTTCTTCTTTCTCCTTCTTCTCTCTTTCTCATTGGAATGACCCATCATCCTTCATCTCCTGCGCCCTCGTCTCCCCTTTGACATAATCACTCAGCCGTATCTCATTACTCTCCGACCCATGCCCGTCCATCGTGCGCTCGTTGCCAGGCGAGTAAGGCGGCAGCTGGTGATGGTTATTGTGGTTGTGGCTGTCCGTGGCGAAGTGACCGCTGTACCGCGAGCCGTCGGACACCATGGCCAGGTTGGCGGCGTGTTCCTCCTCGCTTGACTCGTCGAGTAGGTCGGGGTCGACGATGGGCATTATGGAGGAAGGGGATGATAGTTGCTGGTGGTCGAGGGTGGATGAGCTGGCGGGGGGGGTTGTTTGGAGGTGTGGTAAGGTGTTGGACGACGAAGCTGCCGCCTCGGGAATCGATGGGAGACCGGCGCCCATGAATCTGCTGGATGAAGGAGGAGGAGAGGGCAGGGGTATAACGGCGGATGAGGACGACGACGACAACGAGTTAGGTGATCGGCCGAGAGACGCCAGGATAGACGCTTCGATCACCGCCTCCTCATCGCTGGTGAGCTTGGGCCCGGGTGCTGCTGCGGGTAGTATGTTGGACGGTGGCAACATGTTCGAGGGCGAGATAATAGCCGGCGAGTGCGTCTGCGACCTGTTGAACTCCTGTTCCTGGACCTTGAGCTCCAGCTTGAGGATCTCCTCCCTCTCGTCCAGGAGATACTGGATCTCACTGTTGCGGGTGTAGTTGTTCTCGCAAATGCGGATGACAGAGAGTATTATCGTGATTATGAATGTAAGTCTGGAAAAGTGTTGCTCATGTTAGTTATAGGTACTTGTGTAAAGACTACAGCCAACCGAATAATACAGGAAAGGAAACAAAAAAGTGCATACATAGTGAGGACCGTGCAGAAGAAGAATCCACGCTCCATGCTGCAATATCTGTCTAACTCGCCTCGGTGGCCATCCTGCTCGTTGCTGAAGCGTATCGTGCTGTAACCGCGGGTGGGGAGATCCGGCTTGTCCCCCTTCAACCCTAGAAAGCACAACAAAGCAACACACACGTTAGAATCATGAATTCTGTTCCCATGACTTGTGGGCCAAGCGGGGGTCAATTCATACAGGTTGTAGTTGTAAGGCCTGAGCAGTTTGATGGCAGGCCAGTGAAGGACAACAGAGACAAGATGGTGATGTCGATGAAGCAGAATACCACATCCAGACAGATCGTGCAGACCAAGAAGGCTGTCCTCCTAGATCGCTGACGGGTGTGTATTATGAACAGCGAGAGTGTTGCATATACAAACACCGAAGCAGCCTAGGATATGAGAATCATCAGTATTACATTGAAAAGAAAAGAAAAAGAATGTTGCTTCACAATGCTGCTATGAGCAGAAGCTATTTGGGGGGGGGGGGGACGGCAAGTGGCCCTTGGGTCATAGATAATCACTCACCAATATCTCTACCACGAGTATAATCGCTGAAGGACCTAGCTTATTGGCATAGAGGTAGTAAGTGAGCCAGCCGTTCATGGCCCCCGGGATAAAAGCTGCCAGGAGCTGAAATGCCCGCAACAGAACGAGACATGTCGAGAGCCTTCGGCCCATCTTCAAAGACAGGCGATCTTGCCGGTAAGCATGGGAATTGGGCTCTGTCTCTCTCTTTCTCTTTTCCCGAGACAACAACGAGGGCCGGACGAAAAGCAGCAACAAGGCCCAGGACGACAGAGAGATGGAGGAAAAGAAGGAAACAAGAAGGAAAAAAGGGAAAGAGAGAGGGGAAGCAGAAAGGAAGGGAAGTAGGACGAGGTAGCTGAGCGGAGGAGAGGGAAGCTGGTTTCTTTTACTTTAGATGGACACACATGGCAAGAAATGTGGTGTCACCTCATAGCTGGATGGGTCCAGCTGGAGTGAGGGCGTGGGATGGTGTGGAATATGGGAAATCCGAAGGCTGCATGTAAATCTGGCGTGCTAGCGTGGAGGAGGAGCAGGAGGAGGAGAAAGAGAGCCATGCATGCAGCTCGCAAGGACAGGTCGAGATGCTGCAGCCCAGCACAAGCGAGGCTAGACACACTTGCATACTCACTCAAAGTGACATCGACGGCGCCCGCCCATTTTGGAGGGGGGGGGGGGGGGTAAACCAGACGCACTCGCCGGACCACTTTCTCTGGGCTCCCATACCCTGTGTTGTGGTTGGTGAGACGAGGTCACATCGGACAATGGAGGACCGGCATTCGGAGGCCGTAGAGAGGATGAACAAATAGCAGCCCTGTGCCTTGAAACTTGGTCAAAGCAGCAAAGCCGAGCCCTGAAGGGGGGGATGGGAATATGTGAGTGGGGAAACGTTCCGGGCCTGCGAGGTCTTTCATCATCGCACTCGCAAAAGTCGTGCATAGTACATAGACTGTTTGTCTTGCGAGAAGACCAAAAAAAAACCGACTTCCGCCATGCAAACTATCGGCGATCGTGAAGAGGAGCATCCCAAGTGCAGGTCCGGTCAGTTCTCATTAAACTGCTGTGTGACGATCATCACGCTCGGCTTGCCCCCAGATTCGGCTTGGGGGCTCATTGCAACCACCCCCGCGGGAGGGAATGACCGCCCCTCCCACTGCTGGAATTTTTTTTGTTTTGTTTCTAGCCTTAATGTCCGGGAAGGCTCGAGGTGAATATGGGGCTTGGGGGGGGGGGGGGGTTTCTTTCGGAAGATTGTTGGGCCCAGTCTTTGCCTAATGATTATCATTGACAAGTAGTCATGAAATGAGGCAAAACGATTCAAGACCTTCCATGAGAAGCAAAGCCTCCCAAGGTACCGAATTTCCAAGGTCTGTACCAAGGAAATAGCAAAAGAAAAAAGAAATTAAAAAAAAAATATACCTTCCTGTCTCAAGGCTAACGAATTCGAGAAAGTAAGAGGAAGTGATCTCCAAGTCTAGGCCTTTTCATCTGCCAGTATTTTCGACCACTGAGCCTTGTACTTACACGGTGAAGTTGTCTAAGGGCTGCTTCAGCGTAACAGTGTCAATATCAGGGATGAGAAGCACGCCATGAATAGCAACAATCAGCCGCCGCACGTCAGAAAATAATGCCAAAGCTTTAACTCTATTGCTACAGCAGAAATCACGTCAGAGTCTTTGTCGCTGGTGTATACACAGCAAACAAAAGAGTATAAAAAAGTTTGGGACGCGTCATCGGCAAGCGGCGGGGTTCTTTAGTTTCCAACAGCCACATTAGGTCTTAACAGAGCATTTAAGTAAACTTGAATTTTGACCGTGGGGGTTTTCTTTTAAAACGAGAAGAGGGGGGAGGGGGGGGAGGCATACAAGGCAGTGAATGAGTGGCCCAAAGAAGAATCCAACCCCTGGCGCCGTTGTAGGTGACCTGAGAAGAGAAAGGCCCAAGTAAAAAAGTAGGTTGGTTGTGGTTGGGGGGAACCACGATAACACACATACACAGCTCGGGGGTCGGGCATTGAACGCAGAGCCAACAGCCCCACCTTCGGGCGTTGAGTGTGATGTAGTTGCAAAAACGGCGCATGGGTCGACCCGGCTGACCCGGACATTGTCCCTCCCCCAGATTCCGTCCTGCTTGGGTTGGCGGTGGCTGTGAAGATCACCTTGCACCGTTGTAAGCCTAGTGTGGGCACACGTTATGCTGTGTACAACATACCCGTAGACGCCGCCCGTAGGCAGCAGCCAAACTGGTCTCACTGGATTTTGTTGCGGCATCTCACGTTGTGTTTGTAAGGCCACTTTGTCCTTGAGGGAAGAGGCTTGGACGAGCGAACTCGTTTTCCTCTCTGACTTGACTTTGACTCAACTCTCCGAACAACAAGGCATCCAGCTTAAGGAGCTGTTTGGTTCCACCCCTTAGCATCTGCTTGGGCACAAACACACACCAACCCCTCCTCTAAGTACCGTCTCCCCTTGCTCGCCACCAGGTGGCGTGCATCTTGGCAACCTCACCTTCCTGATATCGAAGGCGCCCAAGCTGCGAGAAGTCACCTCCAGCTATCCATACTGGCCGAGAGACAGACGGCCAGGCCCAGGTCAGGTCCGGCCCACTCCGCTTCTAGCCAGGCCCCTCTGTCCTCTGCCTTTCTTACAGGCTCGGTCCGACTTTGACCGCAGCAGGTTACCGTGGGTGGCAAGTAAGTAGTACGTACAGGTCGTGTCACGACCACTGTACGAACCCAAGCCCTCACTCAGCCTGTCAAGTCCAGTCATACCCTCCGGTCCACTATTAGTCCCTCAAGGGTTCTGACGAGGTTCCGAAGGAGGAGGTCAAAAATTCCACGGCGAGAAGGAGAAGACATGGAGGACGAGAAGATAGTGCTGCAGAAGACGAGTAGCTTCAGTGGTGGTGTCGGCTTCAGTCTGACGGCCATCCGGATCTGGCAGTGGGTCTCGTCACTCTTCGTCTATGCCTCCTTCAGCGTCCTCTACCACCACATCCAGAGGAACCGGCTCGGAGAGAATGGCCGAATGAAAGGTGTTGAATTCTTGGTACGGAACCCTCCCCCCCCCCAACCCCCAACCCCTGCTTGCTTAATCGTTGGTCCCTCGTCCATCACCAGCCTCTCGGGACCTGGAACCTGCGTCTTAGGATCAATATGTACTTGAGCCTCAAAATGCTGATCACAGACCTGACGTTGTCTTTTTTTTCTTCTCTAAGGGTCTTGGGTCCCTCCTCTATAGCACCCTCGTGATCTGCAGCGTTCACATCTCCAAGGCCTGGGGCCTACGAAAATGGCACATCTTTGCCATCGTCTCCCTGCCGGGTGACTTGACTATGATGGGCCTCTGCCTCGTTCAGATCACCATCCTCGCCTACAGTGGTCTCCCGGCCGACTGTCACGGTCTCACAAGGGACAATTGTAAGTGGGGTCCCCAGGGCTGGCTGCATCAAGAGACATGCATGTGTCTTTTTCGAGGCGGCATGGAACCGAGATTGGTTTTAAGGAACTCTTGACAGCTGATATGACCTTGTTTTCTTTCTTCTTTTCTTTCTCCTCTTGCAGACGATACTAGTGACCTGGTCCGCCAACCAGCAGGAGGATACAACACCATCCGCTTCGGGTCGTGGTCCACCGCCACAACTGGCGAGCTCGACCGGCTATGCACCCTCCCCAGAACCGTCTACGGCCTGTCCGTAGTTGCCATGTGAGGCGAGATCGGTTCTTTTCCCCCTTTCTTTTCCTCCTTTTCACATGTCAAACCCAAGGGCTGATGGATTGTATGTGGCTTAATAGCTTCTCATATACCTTCTCGATTCTGCTGTCGGTGTTGTATCTCCAGCAACACGGGGCGGCGGCGGCGGCCGAAGCTGTGGACGGCGATGAGGAGAGGCAGCTCATCATCACCTGTCCACATCCGAGCGGCAGCTGCAGCAGCCCCAGCCCCAGCCCCAGTTCCAGCCCTGGCCCAAGTGTGCAGCACCTCGGAGATCATATGCATGCACCGTCGATCCTGGACCTGGATATCGTAGAAGAAGACCCTAGACCTCCTTTCCCTGACAGGAGAAGCACCTCCTCCCCCTCCTCTAATCGGACTGCCTCCTCCTCTCGGCTCTCGTCGCCACCCCAAGGGTCCATCCACTCCACCAGGAGCAGCAGCCGCCCACCAAGCACCAGCTCCCAGACCTTGATATCAGTCACATCTTCAGAGGACAGCTCGAGCTGGGGGGCCGAGACCACACTGGTCAGCGACGATGGCGAGTCCGTTTTCTCAGTGACGTCCGTCGTATCGGGAGGGACCCTACCCCCACGGCCTCTCCCTGGAGCCCTGACCCCGCCGCAGAGGAGGTGGTCGACGTCCACCAGCTCATCCTACAATGCGGGGGCGTTTCTAGTGACGGACGGGTTCCGCCCACCCGCGAGCGATCCACCCACGAGCGACCCACCAGGATATTCCAGTCGGCCTGGGAGTCTGTACCAGGAGCCCATGAAATATGAGGCGGGTTTGGGTATACTCGGCACGCCGAAGCCGTGAAGATACGATTGATAAGAAACCAAATGAAGGAGGAAGAAAGAAGGAGGAGAAGAATAAGAAGAAACACAACACACCGCATGGCCCTGCAACGCTGACGAACCCCCTCCCTGGTGGAAATCGTTTGCGGGCGACTGATGCAGCCGATGAAATTTGGGTTGAATGTCATAAATGAGAGAACGAGGGAACATGTATGTGGTATCGGGACCCGCGGGAGCTGCTGGCACCCGCGGACGCTGCTGGCGCCGCTGAGGCAGGCAGTGTCCATTTAATGTTTGACATAGTGTTGTTGTTGTTGTTGTTGTTGTTATTGTTGTTGTAATGCCGCGGAGCCGAGGGGTGGTAGTAATAATAATAATCATCCTTTTTTTTCTTTTTTTTCTTTCTTTCTTTTTCTTTCCCTTGTTGAAGTGGACCGACCATACGGACAGCGATAGGGGACTGGAGATTTCGCCCCGTACTGGTTGCCACAGTCCTCGTCCAGCAAAGCACCAGCACACAACATTGATAGCTGGCGAGTGAGATACGAGCGCCCCCTTCAGCCTGCCGTCGTGACATGGCGCCTGTTCTCTCTTCTTTTCTCTGCCTTCTTATCCCGTGGCTTCTTCTTCAGGCCACCTCACGGTCCACCCTGTACATGTCTTCCTGACCTCCTCGTCGCCCGGGTCATCCACAAACATGGGCTTCTCCATGACCCTCTCCAGGATCTTCTCCACCACGAACCCCCTCTCCCGCGCGAGGTCGAAGAAGGCCAGGTCCTTGTGCTGCAGCCACGGCCTGTAGCTGGTGAAGAAGACAAACGCTTTGCTTTCCTTGGTCTTCTTCAGCGTGTCGTGCACCGTGTCGAGCAGCCTGCCGTGCTCTGAGTGTCGGAACAGCAGGTCTGCGAGGATGAGCACGTCGAACCTCGACTCGTCAGCAGGCAACTCGGCCAGGAGAGGTCGCGGGTCAGCGCCCCAGACGTAGCCCTTGGCCGTGACGATGTCCTGCTCGCGGTGGAACTCGTCATGCTTCTCCTCCTGTCCCTCCTGTCCCTCCTGCCTCTTCTGCCGCTGCGGGATCAGCTCGCACCCGTCCACATTCTTCCACATGGTCTCCACGATGGCGACGTCAGGATAATCTGTAATGAGCACACGCCGCGCGCCCAAAACAGCAGCCACGATGCTGGGCAGGCCGGCCCCCGCGCCCAGCTCGAGGACCGTCCTCCCCTGGACCTCGGCTGGGTTCGTCTCGAACCAGTCCGCAATGACGCGCGAGCCGTTCCACAGGTGGTGTGCCTCGGTAGGGCTGTAGCCGACCAGGTGCAGGGTGATGGCCTGGCCGGCGTGGGTGGTGTAGGTTTGGGTTGTGGGCGGCGGCGTGGGCGGGTAGAAGCCCTCTGGGTCGTCGAACATGTTGCCATGGGTTTCGACCTCTTCGCTGTCGGATCCAGACATTTTGGTGTTTTCTTCTTCTTCTTCTTCTTCTTTTTGTGATTTGATCTTTGCTTTGGTGAGAAACTTGAGGTGAGGGTAAGGGACGTGGTAAATCCTGCTGGGTGAGGAAGAAGAACACTGGAGGGCGTCTGTCCTGAGGTCTTTCCAGCAAGCAGCAAAATAATGCAACTGCGACGAAGCCGAATGGCAGAATCAGATTGATGAGGTGTGGCCTTGGTATCAAATGATTCTGATTGTCGAGATTTCACTTGAGATTTACACACGAGAACTGGGAGTCGAGTGGTGATATCTTGTATGGTAAGAAGGAGGTTGATTTGCGCACCAGTCCAAAAATTTTAAACCTGCCTGAGCGCCCATGTAACAGGGGTCCCCAACTCCACCACTGTGCCGTGTCATGAGACTCAAACTACAGTCTGTCTACCAGCGTATTTTCATCGGTGGCCGTGATGTTGGACTCATATTTTATTTATTTATTAAGAAGTAAATTCTTTGAATCATCATGACAACCACCTCGATCTCTTTGGTCACCGCATAGTGTGCGAGAAAGGAGGCATCTTCGATACACGTTATTGAAAGCAAAACTTGAGGGTCGCTGAGGCCAAGACATCATCCTCGACCCCAGGTCACTGTCCAAGCTTAGCTGGCCTTCCTCCTGAGATCGAGAATGCTCTTCAGCCGCACCGTCCCTTTGGCACCCCAGCCAGACAGGCCACTCTCTACCTCTGGCCGTACGGCGGTATACCAGCCCCACGCCCTCCTGTCCAGCTCCTGTACATCCAGCGTGTCAGCCCAGCTGTCAAACAGCAGCCGCAGCGCGCCAAGGAGGAGCCCTAGGTTCTCCTCCTTCTCTGCGTCCTTCGCCTTGATCGTCTTCTTCTTGGTAGGCGACGTGGCTGCATCGCCATCTTCCAGAGGAGCACTGGCGAAGTTCTGCAGCAGATAACTCCGTGCCGCCTGCGGCCGGTGGGTCACGAACCCGCCTGCGGACGCAGCAGCCTTGGTCTTGTTTCTCATCCCCTCCAGGTCAAGACCCCAGACGGCTTCTCCTCCCAGGCTCGCCTCGATGCCTGTCCGTCGGAGTCGTTCCGACAGCGCCGAGGTGACGACATTCCTCATCAGCCGCCAGCGGTCCGGGCCCAGCAGGATGCCGCCGAACCATCGACTCATGACGACAAGAGTATCAACGGCATTCGTCTCGCGCAGCACCCGCAGCAACAAGTCACCACCACCAGTCTCTCCGTCGTCATGAGATGCTTCGCGGACGCGTGTGCTGGAGGAGGACTCTGCGGGGCGGACGCGGTATGCCCAGACGTTATGTGTCGCTGACCTGAGATTAGGGTGCGAATCGAAGAGTGACTTCAGTAGGTTTGGGCGCTGGGCCGGATCGGTCATATGCGTGGCACGCGCGACAAAGGTAGACTGTCTCAGAGAGACCGAGCGGCTAGTTGACCAGGTGTTCGTAGGGGAGGTCTCGGCGGTTTTCGGCTGGGGAACACTGTCCTCTGCCTGCAAAGTCGACGCAGTAGACACCGGCGCAGGCGCACTCGCCGCGGTTGCTTCTTCCGAAGCCTGCTCCTCTTCCTCTTCCTCACCCTTCCACTCGTACCCGCCTCTCTTCAAGACTGCGACCTCGCGACCCATGACCTTTATTCTCGGCTGTCCCTCGCCAAAGCCTTCCTCGTCTGCGCTGGGCCCTTTCTCCAACCCAATATTCACAGCCTTGGACCTCGAATTCGCGCTCACCACGGCCTGCGCGATCGAAAGCCTGCTGGAAAGCGGCTGCTCGGGCATCGTGTAGCGGATCAGCTCGACGGCAAAGGCGAGGACCAGCGGGGCGCGGTTGGTCTGCACTGCCGTCTGCGCGATGCGGTCTTCGTCCGTGTCGAGGGGCAGCGCGAGGGAGGCTTCGAGTTGTTGCGGCGTCAGATCGGTCGGCCCGAGCAGGAAGCCATCGCTTCCAGAGTACTTCACCCTCTTGGCCTGCTCGTCTTGGCCTGTCGGCCCTGCGTGCTGGCGCTTGCCAGCTGCGGTGGTCGGTGAGGTCTGCATGCGCTTCAGGTGTGCCTTGCAGGCATTCTGAAGGGCCCGTGCAGCCTTGCCGTCTTGGAGAGCGGACTCGACGGCCGGGAGGGGGGCATCGGCTATCTGCTGAATACTGGCTCGAGCATCAGAGATGATGGTCTTCTGCTTGGTAGTGCAGGAAGATGGGCTTGCGGGGGCGAGACTGACCTCCGAAGGCTCACTAACTGCAATGCCCTGATCTGTGCCATCGCATCCTTCATGGGCATCTTCCGGGCTGTCTGCAGCCGCAGAAGCTCCTGGAGATCCTGCTGCGTCGCCATGGTCCGATGAATTCTGCTTTTTTAATGTCTTGAAAACGCGTTATGGGAAGAAGACGCGACTGGAGGAGTGATCAAGTACTTAAGTACCAAAGTACTGATAACAGATGACGTCTAGAGTTACACAAACAACCCGAACCCTGATGACATATCGTCATGAACACAATCCCCCCCCCCCCCCTTCTTCTCTCTGTTCCAATCTCTCGCTCTCTTGCGCCAAGCTGCATCTTCCTTTCTTTTTAATCCTGTCTGAGCCCTTCATTTTCAACGTCTTTATATACCTAAGTAACTGATTGACTGCTTTCGAAGACTCAGCTACCTAGGCTCACGAACTAGAATGCTCCCTCTGCATGACGGTTGTTTGAAACAGGGCTACAAGTTGAAGACGTTCAAAAGTAAACATTCTTTCTTCCCGTCTCCCTACAAGTATATTGTTCAAGGTGTACTATAATAGTACCTAATTAGGTACTTGGGAGCAAATCCTTTTTCTAGCCCTGGCAATATGCAGCCTTTGCTTGCTTACTATGCCAAGTCGTGCGATTCGCCCGTTCGGATCACGATAGCGCTGCTCTTCAGCGGAACCCCCCCCCCCTTCCTTTTCTGAATGCTATTACTTGGCTATCCAAGCTGTCAGCCACAGCTGAGCCTCCTACTAGCGGACACGCGCAGTGCCTGACACCTGTCCCTGGCTTGCTTCTCTTCCTGGAGTAGCAGCAGATTAGCCTGTGGAACAAATGTCAGCTACTCGAATAGGCCACAAAGCATGTGCAGCAAAATGAAAAGCTCGCAGTCCGATGTCAGAACGTTGCATGGATCAGGGTCCGCATAATATATTAGCACCTTGCCCTCACCCTGTCGATGTTCCATGTCTTGTTTTCCTCAACAGTTCAAGCCGTTCCCCCACCCCTCAACGACAGCCTCTCCATACCAAAATTCGTTTGTTTTCACATACATACACACGATGGAGACAGAGGATTATCTCTGCGACGCTTGCACGCAAGCTTTGACTATTGACGACAAACTTGCTGGCGGCTCAGTGAGAGAAACATCCGACGGCACGGCTATGCTCGACATTGGCAATTTCAAACTCAACGACTGGGGGAAAAAGAGAATGCAGGACACTCGGGCTTCACGGGTCCGGAGCGACGGATCCAACAGAGACAGGTCTGGGTGGCAACGTTCGGATTCCGGTTATATCATTCGTCAAGTGGAGCATCGGGAATTCTACGCAGGTCAAGACGTCGAGAGGATAGTGGTGCCGCCTGGTCTGCCCGAACTTTCAAGATCGGCGGCCGGAACCTGTCGGTGGTGTGAGAGACTCCAAGAGCTTCTTCGTCAAAGGTACAACGAATGCTCCTGGTGGGAGGATCCTGAGTCTACGATCCGCATACTCATACGCTATGAATGGACCGAGAAGCGTGCGACACGATGGGGAACACAGTACGAAGAACCATCACTGCGTCGGACAAAGAAAGAAGCGCTGCCTCCCCAGGGCCAGGAGGGGATAGGGACAGGTCGTCATGTAGAAGAAGCGTCACCACGAGGCGAGACAGGACAAGAACAGACAGAACAGGAGGGAGAGGCTTTAATAGGATGTGGGAAACGGAAAAAAGAGACTGAATGGGAGCGATTGGGAGGAACCGAGATAGAAGCAGTAGAAGATTTACCCTTTTGGACTGGAGAACGGAGGGGGGAGCAAGAACAACAACCAACATCCGATGACGACGACGATGACGATGACGGAGAACAAAGTGATTCTTCTTATTCTGGCATAATAAGATTTACAGCGTGGGGGGAAGGACTAGAGGCGTTTCCATGGGAGAAGAGGCAACAGCTGGATTGTTTGTCTGTTTATATCCGCCACCCGGGTCTGGAGGACACCGAAGCAGACGTGTACGATTTCGAGGTAGGAGCCTGGCCAGGTAAGTCGTGTTACTTCTTTTTTTTTCAATTTTTTTTTTCATCCTTTTTTCTTTTCTAAATGAAACCGACAACTGATTTGGAAAAGGAAAATGTCGGGATTGGCTCAAGATCCAGTACAATCTACTGGATCCTGCTGGTCCAGTCTCCGAGGAGAACATCGACTTCATGAAGCAGTGCATCCAGGGGTGCGTCAAAAATCACCGGAAGTGCAAGAAGAGGCTCTCACATGGCCACTTTGTTCCAACACGCCTGCTGGATATCGGGAATGACAACTCCGAGAGTGTACGGCTGATAGAATGCGAGCACTTACCATCGCATACCTCTCAAGACAGGTCGCCAGATCATCAGCTCAAGTATGCAGCATTGAGCTACTGCTGGGGGGAGTCGGTCGAGCTGAAAACCACCGAGGCAACCAAAGAGTCTCACAAGAAGGGGATTATCGTCAAAGACATGCCAGCGGTGTTTCAAGATGCCATTTACATGGTCCGCAGACTGGGCATTCAGTATTTATGGATCGATGCACTTTGCATTATCCAAGATCAAGATGATAAAAATGATTGGGAAGCCGAATCGGGCCGAATGTGCGATGTATTCGCAAACTCGTACATCACCATCAGTGCGGCTGCAAGCTCTTCGGCTTCGGAACATTTCCTTCAGAAACGCGACAACTCGCTGACAATACCCTTCCGCTCACTAATCAGGCCAGAAATCTCTGGTGACTACTCCATTCTCCTAGATGGATGGGGCGATGACGCAGTGGATGCTGATATGCGGAACTCAAGATGGCGAACCCGTGCGTGGGTCTGGCAGGAAGAACGTATGTCCACAAGGCAATTGATATTCGGCGAGAAGATGTTGCAGTTCTGGTGCGAGAAAGGTGGCATCCGAGAGGATGGTTCTCACGATATCTTCGGGCACCTGCGAACGAGTGATTTTGGTGAAATGACCTGGGAATATACCTGGCAAAGGGCTGTGAAAAGCTATTCCTCGAGGCAGCTGAGTGTTCCTCAAGACAGACTAGGCGCAATAGCTGGAGTGGCCAAGTATGTCCAAAGCTTATGGAAAGAGGCAGGAAGACCAGTTGAGTATGTTGCGGGGCTGTGGGTGAACCATACACTGCGAAATCAGCTGCGTTGGGTATGCAACAAGCCGACATCGTCGTACGGTGAACTGGAGAAATCATTCAACGACGCAGAGAGATACCTAGCCCCGTCCTGGAGCTGGGCCGCAAGAAATACAGCTGTGGATCGTCTGGAGAGGTATACTTCTTTCAAGATTGCTTTCAAAGTCATCAGTCACGAAACCATTCCAGCTCATAAAGACGCTATGGTCGCAGTCAAAAGCGGAACGTCTCTTACACTTCGAGGAAAGTGTCGACAAACCCCAGTGTTACCGATCAGTGGCTCGTTCGAGGAAGAAGCAGAGCAGTTTTCCAACAAATGGATAACACATCATTATGAATTCGGACGCATCGAGTTCTGGTTGGACTGGGATGCAAAGATGGAGGCCGCCGAGGAAGAACGCCGACAAGTCCCTCTCCAGCTCTTCCTTCTAATGATGGATGATCAAGATGGCCGGGATAGTGCGGGGATCCTACTCCTGCCATTTGAGAAACCACAGGGAACTCTGTATCGCAGAGTTGGTGCGTTTGACCATTTTGGCGATGTGGAAACGTTGTGGGGAGAGGCGCAAGAATGCGAAGTCACCATTTGGTAAGTATTTATGTACTGGCTAGGCTTTGTGGTCATCATTGAAGAAGGAACAGGAGAGACAGAGAGGGTAAGGGGGGGGATGGGGAGTAGAGAACCATCAACGGGTTAATTGACGACGCAACAGATATACTAGCACTAAAAGGAAGCATGTGGCTATTTCCAATGATGTGGTCTATATAGAACGTCTAGACTCACACAACAGATACACATGACAGTAATTACACGGCAATCCAGGCTCATATAGGTATGTATTGAATCAATTTTGAATGCGTGTACGATAGTACATCGTTTCATTGCCATCTTTATCCACCCACAGAGAGAAAGTATCACTAAAACACACACAACATTTGTATTCATGAGCTGAAAAATGTGAGAAACTGTATTAATAAGATTGAACAGCTCACTCCTCCTCGAATAAAGAGACCTCCTCTGGTCTAGCCTGCCACCGTCACCACCAGTTGATGACCTGTCGTCTAAAGCCTCACCGTCAAGTGGAGAAGCATTTCGAATCATGGGAACCCAAAAGGTATAATTACATAGTTATTACTGTAGGCAACAAGGAAAGCTCGAGGATCCACTCGACACTGGAAGGGAGGGTTGGAACGGAAAGTGTGGACCTCCTCCGAGCGACCGATGAACCACAGCAGCATGTGGAGAACGATTGATTCCACCACCGACCGCTCTTGTAAGCAGCCACTTCGTCATCATAAAACCAGATGCCTTCTCTTCTCTTTCTTTTGTATTTATTTTTGGACCGGAATAGTAAGAGCAAGCCCAATTGAACAACTTGGGACCTGCGTCCATGATTCGGGCCGTGGAGACACTAACCTTTAAAGCCCTCGGCGCCCACTCACTCAGGGGGAGATCCTCCGCGAGGCTGATGCTGGGACCAGCCCGCAAAGGGCTCTAGCCTGTCGAGCTGCCGGCTTAGTATCGTTTTCAAGGTTGCACCAGGGTGGTTTTTTATTCTGCTGCCTGAACGCAATATCACCAAAACCCGCCCCCTTCATCTCAACCACAAGACCTCTCCTAATCCAGAGTGGCTATCAGCTTAGTGAGCGCCCATACCCCTGGGCCCTTGGAACTCCTGAGTCCCTCATCATCAAGGAGTGAGTTCCAAAAATGGTAATAAATATAATTGTCTCGTCGGAGCCAATCTGAGCAAAGCAAGATCTTGATATGCAAGACGGGTAAATGTACTTACGGGCCTCCTCCTCCTCCTCCTCCTCCTCCTCCTCCTCTGTCAAACCTAGAAGCCCATCTCCCTCGACAGATCTATAGGCGGGCCAGTACGAATTACCACCCACAGACAGACCAAGGTCAAATGGCTCTCTGCTTCCGATCTGCCGCCCTCGCCGGCACGGCGCTCCTGAGCGTCTCTGTCTCGGCGCTCTCCCCGGCCAGGCGGGCCACCGCGTCGTCCTACTGCTCGTCGAGCGACAGGCAGTACAACCTGAGCTCGTTCGACGCGCCCGTATCCGGCACAGGAGACGCCGGCAGCCTGGCGACATGGAACCTGACGGTGGACGACTCATCTGCGGGCCACAAGCAGGCAATCGCCGGGTTCGGCGCCGCAGTAACGGACGCTACGGTCTCGGTGTTCAACGACCTGTCCAGCGACGAGCTGAGCACCCTTCTCGACACCCTCCTGACCAGCAGCGGCGCCGACTTCAGCCTCTTCCGGCACACCATCGCCTCGTCAGACCTGTCCCCGGACCCGGCCTACACTTATGACGACAACAGCGGCTCCGTCGACACCAGCCTGTCCGGGTTCAACCTGGGCGACAGCGGCAACGCCATGGCGGCCCTCCTGGCGCAGATGCGGTCGGTAAACTCGGGGCTCACCATCTTTGGGTCGTCGTGGAGCGCGCCCGGCTGGATGAAGCTGAACGGCGTCATCGACGGCACCACGGTCA
The DNA here is from genome assembly GCA_014849355.1 of Cryphonectria radicalis. Taxonomy (NCBI): domain Eukaryota; kingdom Fungi; phylum Ascomycota; class Sordariomycetes; order Diaporthales; family Cryphonectriaceae; genus Cryphonectria; species Cryphonectria radicalis. The sequence goes on along the minus strand of JACWQW010000038.1, from coordinate 11,154 downwards.
ACAACAACCTGAACTCAGACTACCGCGACAGCCTCGCCGACTACTTTGTCAAGTACCTCCAGGCATACGACGCCGCGGGTGCCACCGTCGACGCCATCGCCATCCAGAACGAGCCGCTCAACAGCCAATCTGGGTATCCGACCATGTACGTCTATGCGGACGAGTCGGGCGACATCATCTCGCAGAACGTGGGGCCTGCCCTCGCGGCCGCTGGCCTCGACACTACGGTCTGGGCGTATGACCACAACACTGGTAAGTATATACATGTATATATATATATATATATATACAGATCATATATAAGGAGAGGGGGGGGGGGGGGGAGGAAATGAGGAAATGAGGAACAAGACTGGCTAACCTAACCTTTCTCAATCAAAGACGTGCCATCATACCCACAGACCGTCCTCGACGAGGCATCGTCCTACGTAGGGGCTGTGGCGTGGCACTGCTACGCCTCGCCCCTCAACTGGACCGTCCTCACCGACTTTCACACCACCAACCCGGACGTGGACCAGTACATGACCGAGTGCTGGACCTCACCCGAGACAGACTGGTCGTGGGCGGCCGACTTCACCATGGGCCCCCTCCAGAACTGGGCCCGCGGCGCCATCGCCTGGACGCTGGGCACCGACACCTCGTACGGCCCGCACCTGAGCTCGGGCGGCTGCTCCGACTGCCGCGGCCTGGTGGTCGTCGACACCTCGGCCGGCACGTACGAGCTCCAGGTCGACTACTACATGATGGCGCAGTTCAGCAAGTTCATGCCGTCCGGCGCGACGGTGCTGGACGGGACGGGGAGCTACACCTACGACGACGGCACCGGTCTGCAGAGCGTGGCGACCCTGAACCCGGATGGCACGCGCACTGTGGTCATGACCAACAAGTTCTCCAGCGACCTCTATGTCACCGTGGCCCTGAGTGCAGATACGTGGAGCGGGCGTGTGTATGCAAACTCGGTTGTCACTTGGGTCCTGCCAGCCGTCTAGGTGGTGTAGGAGGGCGATGTCTCCTGTCGCTGTGTCTCTGTATGACCACTTAGCTATTGTTTCACCACCTGTGTATAATCACAAGCTACTACTTCATTGATTAAATGATAATTCCCCTCGCCTGGCTGTCTCGAGGACAGAAAACATACAAACGTAGGACAGAATTAGCAGGACAGAATCTCAAAAAGTGCCTCAGCGTGCTACGTACCTATCAATAGCCAGAGAGGGGTCACGTCACTCGTTGGAAAGCCACATGAAAATGTTTGTCCGAGGATGATCAATCTCACAAGGCAGACATGAAGAGTCATAAGGCTCTACTGCAGCTATCCGCACGAACCACAGAACTGTCCAGGCATGGAAGGGTGTTTGCTGCTGACGAACGATCCCTGGCAGTTTGAGGTTGAGGCGACCTGCAGGTCCTAGCCTCTGGGGGTTTGGGCTACGAGGCTACCACAGCAGTTGTTCGGCAGAGGTTTTCTAGGTGTTCCAGAAGGCTGGTCAGGCGGTTCGGTCCATCCCTGCTCCGCGGAAATGCCGGTGCAGGACCCCAGTGACACCTGGGGCCACCACTTGGCTTGGTAAACAGGTCATCTTTTGTTTTCGCGGCCGTCTGCAACATGCTGCGATGCGTCGTCACTGAGCGAGGCCCTGAAAGAATCTTGTAGCCGACATCTCGCCCCTCTGACGAGACGAGGAGGGTATTGTTCAAGCAGCCCTGTTGACCTCGTTTTTCTGGTCAGTGTGGAGACGCGGATGGGTGGCTGCAGGACAAAATTTTTTTAAATTTTTTTTTTTGAAACCCCGTCAAGATTTCTTTTTCGACAGGGAGGGAAAAAGGAAGAAGAGACGAGAAGCATCGCCTGCACACAAGATAACAATCCTGGACACGACAGCAGCACCGGGTGCAGACAAGGTGACAGGCAGCCGAACACGATGCCTTGTCCCCAAAATGTGCGCTACGTTGCATCTGCAGCTGCAAGGTGTGGCAGCAGGATGGGCTGGTCAGGGCGCACCACCTCACAAGCCGCACACACGATACTACCCGTAGTACGGGCGCAGGTGAGGCACGCATGGGGTTTGCATAGCCAGAGGCCTCTCAGCTCGTCGACAAGGCAGTGGGCCAGAGCGGGAGGGAAGACACGTCGTCCCAGGGAACAGCCCAGGGTCGAGCAGCGCGAGGCCTTGGACGAACTCGTCAAGAAGCGCAAGGTTCCTCTCATAGCCGCCGGCCTAGCTGCTGCCGTCATGGGTGGATATATCATGATGCTCGTGATGAGCATGGCTGGCGGACCGTGTGACAGGCACTCGCACGACTGTGTGCCGTCAGGGCGGCCGCTGGACCTGCGGCAGGGCAAGATCTCAGCCCTCATGTTTGACAAGGACCTGAACAGGCCCGAGACGCTGATGGGTATCAAGAAATTGCGGAAGCTCATGGGCGGTCTCGCCAGGGGTCATGTTCTAGAGGTTGCCGTGGGCACGGGGCGGAATATCGAGTACTTGGACTGGGACGAGATTCGCGCTTCCGCGCCACCTGTGCCGTCGTTGACGGAGGATGGTCAGGAGATTGTCGCAGAGACCAAGAGTGCCCAGCAGCTGGAGAGGGAGAGGGTGTCTAGGAGGGTCGACCTGGGGAAGAAGGGCCTGATACTACCTGGTGATGAGGCCCCAGAGGTAGTAAGCTACACAGGCGTTGATGTGTCCACGGACGTGTTGGAGGTCGCCTGGAACAAATTGAGGAAAGCCGTGCCGGACTTGGTCCCTCGGAGGCGACGAAAACCGACGGAGGAGCTCGAGACGGAGCGAGAACGACAGCGACAGCGGCAGACCGCCCCTGCAGGACCTCCAGCAAGCAGTGGAGACGACGAGGTCCTGGCAGCCAACCTTGGCCAGGGGCGCATCCGTCTCTACAGATCCGACGCGCAGCTGCATCTTCCCTCACCGCCGGCAATGACTTCTCACGACGGCGCCAGGACGCTCCCCGCCCCGCCTTACTACGACACCATCCTGCAGAATTTTGGTCTATGCAGCGTCTCGGACCCTCACAGGCTGCTGGCCAACATGGCCGCAGCGCTGCGACCCGATACCGGCCGTATTTACCTGCTGGAGCACGGACGGGGGTCCTACGGCTGGCTCAACAGCCTTCTGGACAAGTTCGCCCCATCGCACTTCGAAAGATACGGGTGTTGGTGGAATAGAGACATCGAGGAGATCGTGAGGAGCGCTGAGAAAGACATCCCTGGGCTGGAGGTGGTGAGGATTCACAGGCCGCTGTGGTTGCAGGGTGGAACAATGTTATGGATCGAGTTGAGGATCGATCCAGACAGAGCCACGGCGGCCAGGAGGAGGAGCGGCGGTAAATCCGACTGAGCGAGCCAAGGGCATGTCCTAGAGGGCCAGAACCTGTCAACAAATCTCCTCGGAACAGGATTGGGAGAAGTGCAGAGGCACGCCTACCCTCGAAGGACCACTGTAGCTCCACCTCAACTCACATAGCCTTGCCTTGCCTTGCTCCATTGGAAGGTTTGCTGGGACGCACAGTGGTCGGTACATTGGCATGAGGACGCGCTCCTCATGTGTGACGCGCACAGAAATTTTCTTCTTCTTCTTATCTCGCAGGAAGATCTCAAGTGCAACAAAGACATTCATATTCCAGTTCGTGGTGGAAGCCTAGATCGGTTACGCGCATCTGGGAGGGGGGAGGGGGGAAAATACAAATCAGAGACGGCTAGTAACAGCGACTATATGCAGGGTTCCGGTGGTCTATGAGCAATCACGTAGGTTGCTTCTTCGAATCGCAAGTTCTGGAAGCCTCTTGTGTTGGATGAAAGCATGATTTGGGCATCAACACGCGTGAGGGGCTAAAATACATATAAAGGACCCAAGATTGCCCATCTGGATCTCAGTTGGAAAGGCGTCATCATCTCAAGTCGTCTTCGTTGTCCCTTCCCTTCCTAAATGGACTGCTCTGCTCAGTTCCTCTCCTGAAAGCTCAATCGCGATCACGCCTCTACTCTCTGTCTCTTCGTTCTCTACTCTTCCTCTACGTCTACAAACGCGTCCCTCTCCCTCTCCCTCTCTCTTTCTTTGAGGGGGCTCCAGGCCTACCTCCTCAAGCGCCCCCCCCCCCCTCTTTCCTGCCTTTAATTCATTATTGCTCTGGTTTCTCTTCTCCATCTCCCGTTCAGACTGCCTGTCTCACACAATTCGAGTTGAGATTATACCCATCAATATCTTGCCCTTCCGCCTACTTTCCCACTCACAGTCCCCTGGCAACACCACCAAGCATGCGTTTCACCAAGCCCACATCTACTGCCCGTGTTGGTAGCGTCGAGATCTGCGGGGCGCAGCATGTACTCGAGCTGGAAGCCCTCAGCACGTCCTCTGAGACCACTTCCAACATACACAACAAGGCCTCTCACCACCACAAGTACTCTTCCGCCACAAGCCAGTCTGTCTCTCCACAGGACCTGCACGCGGTCCAGTCACGCACCGCCATCGTCGTCCCCTGCAAAGACGAGTCTCTCGACCGCATCCACGGCGTCTGGGCCGCCATACCACCCAGCAGCCTGATCATCTTGGTCTCTGCGTCTGAAACGGAGGCTTATATCCAGGAACGCACCAAAATGGCAGACTTCTGTCGGCTAACCGGGCGTAACGCGATCGCAATCCATCAACAAGATCACGCGGTCGCCGCAGCTTTGCGCGCGGTGGGCTTGGCCGCGCTCCTGAACAACGAAGGCGACGGTCTAGTGCACAGAGGCAAGGGGGAGGCGATGGCCATCGGCATCGCTCTGGCTGCTACCGCACGAGGACCTGCCGGTACACAGAGCACTGGCCAGCACACCGGGGAGGACACGTGTGGATGTTATACCGGAAAGGACGAGGTGAGCGGTCACCTGCCGTGTGAACGGCGTGACAACCACCAAACGGGTGGAACCAGTCACGGCAGCAGGCAGCACGCTTGCACTTGCAGGATCACTGCCGATCATAACGACTTCTGCCAGGCCGACACTAGTGAGGCCATCTCCTGTGCCCACAGGCCGGCAGAGAATACCCGCAGCGACCGTGGGTACTACAAGTACATCGGCTTTGTAGATGCAGACAACTTCGTCCCCGGCAGTGTGCAGGAGTACTGCCGTGCTTTCAGCGCGGGGCTGCACCTCGCAAAGGCCGAGGACTGCATGGTGCGCATCAGCTGGGCCAGCAAGCCCAAGGTCCACAACGGCAAGATCGAATTCAAGCAGTCAGGTCGGAGCAGCGAGATCCTGAACCAGTGGCTCAACAAGCTGTTGGAGAGGATGGGTGCGAATATCGAGTCTGTTGGTGATGACAGCCGGGAGACGGAGGCTTCTTCTGGACTCATCTGCACCGGCAACGCGGGCGAGCATGCCATGACCCTATCCTTGGCCCTCAAGCTTCGTGTGGCCAGTGGATATGCCATCGAGCCATTCCATTTTCTGGACATCCTTGAGCGCTTTACGGGAGAGCAGGACGCCAGTGCGGTAGGCAACATGGACGAAAGGGGCGAGACAGTCGACCCGAGCCCCAGCCCCCAGCCCACGCCAGCTGCCCAGGCGGAACAGCCACTCGAGTTGTCCAAGTCCCACCTCCTACTGCCTTCGCCTGAGCAGTCCCCCATGGATGGTTCTCCTGTTTTGTCGACATTGGATGGCTCAACCTTGCCAACCTCGCCATCTGTCGTCTCTACCGGGATGGGCAACGTTCCGGCGGATCAGCGACTGCCTCCGTCCCTCACCAGCCTCGGTTCCTACCAGGCGACGGAGGTGCCGGCGCAGACGCTCAACGATATCACTCCTCCCAACTCTCCTACCTCGGCTGCTGAACAGCCCAAGCCCACGGTACAGATCCTCCAGATCCGCACCATCAACCCGCACTTCCACGACAACAGGGGTGAGGCTCACGTCGCAGGCATGTGGAAGCAAGGCCTTTCTGCCATCTACCACTCCCCGCTCACCCACGCTGATGCTCTCGGCCAGTACTATGAGGACCTGAGAAGTGCCATCTTGTGCAGTGACGACGGCGACGGCATGCCGAACATGAGCACACCGTCATGCTCCGGCGGCATCTCGGCGGCGTCAACCCCTCCTCGGTCCGCAGATGACGACAGCGGCAGTAAGAATGCTACCGTCATCACAGCTACCAAGCCGCAGCCCGAGAGATGTCGCATCTACCCGCCTGCGGGCAGTGGGGATCTGTACAAGCTGAGGGCGAGGCTGGAGAGCCAAGTGGGAAGCTTCTGGTGGAGCGGGACAGACTCGGCTGGCATCTACAGACCCGGCTTCGACCCGGTGGACGTGCTTGGTCTCGGGCCAGTCAACCTAGAGAGCCGTCCGGAGGAGGATATCTACGGGTTCAAGGCCCACGTGGATGAAGGCCGGTGAGAGACCCGTGCTGGTCATGACGTTTCCTTAGTGACTGGCGTCCCTTCTCCAGCGACAGATTTCAGGAAACACATGAAAACACACGGGGGTGGACCAACTGATGTCCTCCACTCTTTCCATACTTACTTATTCATACGACACATTGGACTCATCCTCCCCGGCTGAGGGTTCAATGCAGACAGCACATATATCGACGAATGGATCTGCTTCTGCTTTGACCACAACAGGATCTAAACACTTTAAGACTGGAATAGAACAAAAAAGCAGAAGAAACCTGACACACATCCCCCCCCCCCCAAAAAAAACAAAAGGACATATTATAACCAGAAACTTCACAAAAAGAAGAAGAAGAAGAAGATGCACAATACCAAAGACTTTATCAAAATAGAAAAGGAATGGCACACAATAGAAGAAAGAGATATGAGACATCAGCTAGACCGAGGGCTTTAGATTTCGTGTGTTTGTGCTTTGTTGGGAACAGACAAGATTTTGGAAATAGTTAGCATTAGAAAATCAAACATCGTGATTGGGCAATGGACTCGAGATGAGCACTAAAGACATGTTCTCTCCCGTGAAATGAAATGAATTTTTTCTTTCTTTTTTTTTTGCAGGGCTCGGAACAATGAGCGTCACAGCCAGGTGTGCTAGCCTAGTAGTGTTTTCCTATTCTTCAAGCAGACATTATTTGGCGTATTACTCTGCTATACTGCGTATACTTGCTATCATAGTTATGCACACTATACATACTGATAACTGATCAGCTTGTCGGGAAGGGTGAGGGGAGGAAATATCAGGCTCTCCATATATCCTCACATCCACTCCACACTGAACAAGCCAGCCAGACCACCAGGCGAACCCCCCTGCGGTCGGCTTGTCAATGCCGACCTTTTTTCTTTTTCTTGTTTTCTTGTTCCCACCTGCCCCTCCCCCCCCTCCTCTCTCCCCCTCTTCTGCTTTTTTCTTTCTCTTTTCTTCCCATCTTCTTTTGCCTTCTCCGTAGAGGGTACCACAATGCATTACCCCCTCAGACTTTCTCCTCCACCCATTTTGTCTCGTTGTTCCTCAAACAACTTCTCCCTGCGCCTCGCCCCCCTCTTCCTCAAACTCCACCGCCTTGCCTCCCGCATCGAAAGGACAAAAGAAAAGCCCAGAACCAGACAAAACAAGCCACAGCCCAAAAGTCTAGACCCCGCAGGGTGGGTAGTAGCGGGGCAGGTTGCAGCCCGCCCCCCTCTTCCGGCTGAGGCTCCCCCCCTCCCCTCTTCCCCCCCTTGCCTGCATTGCATTGCATGAAGAGTGGGAGGGGGGCGAGGGAATATGTGGATCTTGAATGTGTTGTTCGTGCGTCTGTTTTCTTGTTTACCTTTGAATCAATTTTTCTTTCTTTCCTTTTGGCTCTCTCTTTTTAATGGAGAAGATTGTTTTTATTTGGGGGGGGTGATTGTCGTATTTGCTCTCTGGATCTCAGGACCCATCAATTGCTTGAATTGTTATTGTGATCTGCTGCTACGTTGCTGCTCATACCGGACGTTTCCCTTGGGTGTTGAGGTGGCAACTACACACGTAAACATACACACGTACAGCTAGCTACCTCGTAGGGTTTTCCATCCATGAGTAATTATCAATCTGCCGGACAACGCAAAGATACACAAGAGACAGGAGAAGATTGGACGTTAGGTTATCTGGTCAAGGGGATACAAAACACGGCTCGACGCCCCCCCTCATGCGTCCGTGCTGTGTTGTCCTTTCTCTCAGTTGGCGAGGTGAGGGTGGATAAAGACCTTTCCCCTCCCCCCACCGCAATACATAGCACATCTAACATTACATAGTACACACAGAGGAGGAGCCTGCGGGCCAACAGAAGGCCGCACGACCTACCATTCATCCGTTCCGTCACCACCAAAAAAACAAAAAAAAAAAAGGTCTCGGTCAAATCAAGCACGAGTCAGCCAAGAAAGCAAAGCTTTTTCTCGGGAGTTGTTTCGTATAATTTATTACGTACATAGTGATTGCTGCTATGTGCATATGCTCCGGCAGATCCGGAGTCTCTCTCTCTCTCTCTCTCACCCCTCTCTTCGTCTCCCAATAGAGAGACGCCCTGAAAAAGAGAGACCCTCTCTGAGAGAGAGAGAGAGAGAGAGACACGAGTTGGGATTTGCCAAAACTTACCAGCGAAGAAGAAACCGCAGTTCCCCCTCCCCTCCCTCTCATGATAGGCCAATTGCAAACCTGTGGATACGCAGAAGAGGCAGAGGGGTCACCCCCAACCCACAGTCAGTTCCAGGCCGGGGTCCCGGACCCTTTGCCTCGCCCGTGCAGAAGCTTCCCCTCCTCCTCCTCCTCATCCCTCATTCTCTCCATACTTTAGTGCCCATGTCAACAACAAGATACCAACAACCTCTTTGTAGAACACAAGAGCGAGTCGGTTCCTAATGGGCCACCCACCCTTTCCACCACCCCACCCAATGGGAATTGACCATGTGGGATCGTCAGTTCTCGTAAAGTGCCGCCAAATAAATAAACAAATAAATAAATAAATAAAACTGACCCAAAGCCCTCCAAGCTTAGCTCTGGCGCCCGCGCCGCGCAGGTGGGCTGCTGGGCTTGTTGGGGGGGGGAAGGGGAGGGAGGGGGAGGGGGCGCTCTTCGCTGTGATGGACACTTCTCACGCGTCTTTATTAAATAGTGGGTAAACCATTTAAGGAACCCATCGGACTGGATGCAATATCTTGAATCGCCTCCTTCCCCTCCCCCTCCCCCTCTCCCTCTCTGCATATGGTTCGCCTCCGCCTTTGTGGTTCATTCAAGAAAAGAGAAGAAAGAATCTGAACTTGGCATCACAGGCATCGCTTTTTTTTTATTTTATTTTTTTGAGTTTGGATGACTGACACATGAAGGTACAGACTTATTTAGGTAGCTAAGAGGAATCAGTCCAGGGGGGCATGGGCTTCCATCATGCTGCCCCCCCGCCCCCCCCCCTCTCCCAAGGTTGGTTGAGAGTTGAGACGTGGGTCGACCACGAGAGAGGGCCAAAAAGCCCATCATCGAGCTAGAATCGTGCCATGTCATGGGTGGAGTCCGATGCGAGCCCATAGGTAGTACCGTCGTAGTAGTAGCTGGGCCACTGCCGGTGCTTGATCCATGATCTGTCTTTGGTCCAGTGCGCGCCCCCCGTCACAGGTTGGTTGGGGGTTGGACGGCTGAGAACCTCTCAAAAACACACTCAATTGATTATGATTCACAGTCCAGGACTTGAGCATCTTGCCAGAGCATCTTGTGTGTGCGAAGGGGAGAAGATTTGGTGATATCATTTTCCGTAGATCCCAGCCTGTAGCCATTTTCCGGATTATCCCACACGCTAGTTTTGAAATGAAGCCTTTTTTCTGTGTTCTTTTGCCATGCCCCCCCCCTTTTTTTTTGTCTGCCAGCCCGTCCAGCGCCCCCCCCCCCCAAAGGCTTACTTACTCTTCCTGTCCTCCGCCCTAATCATAAGGCCCGAACCTCCAAAAAAAATATATACACGTCTAGTCTGGTCAGGACACTTCTAGTCGTTGAAACTCTTTTTCTCGTATAATTGTACAGGATACAGGGGCGTTGGCACTGTCCCAGGTCTTCTTCTGGTGACCGTTTTGGTGTGTACCTTTCGGTCGTGGTGGTGGTAGTAGTAGTAGTGGTGGTGGTGGTGGTTTATGGTTGTGTTGGGACGGCGTCAAAGAAAGTAGCTGGTGTTGTGATAGACAGGCAGGCAGGCAGGCAGGCAGGCAGATAGCGTGAAATCGTACTACCGCTGTTTATTTTTTGTTTTTTTTGGGGGGGGTTGTTGTGCTGTGGACATCTCCCTGCAAGGCCCTAAGGCAGGCCCCCATGCCTTAGTAGTCGCACAGCATCTCATTGAGCTCAGCAAGGCTGACTGTCTCAGGATTCCGGATGTCGAGGTAGCCGTCCAGCGAGGGCCAGATCCCGTCCGACTTGTCTTCTTTCTTGATGTCGACGGAATAGAAGGGCCGGATTGCTGGGCTGGCAAGGAGACTGCCGAGGACGGCAGTCGCAGGCGCGAGAGGAGTCGGCGCCGCAGCAACAGCTGGGGGAGCGGCGGCCCTCTCGCCGAATAGGGTCTCGTACTTGGCATGGTCGTCGGCCGCATCCATTGTCGGGACCGCAGCAGGCTCTGCCCGGGTGTTGAGAAACTCGCCGCTGAGCTTGCGCCGCTGGAGACCGTCGGCCGTCTGTGTGAACTCCTTCTCGTCCTTTTCAAGTGGTGGCTCTGCCCCCCTCTGTACTTGCGCCGCAAGGGTCAGCACCGAGTGGCGGCCCGAAAATGACCCGATGGGTGTCCCGGGCATGGGGACATCGTCATCCATGTCATCAAGCTCCGGCGCAGACAGGTCGACCTCGGGCGACGGGCTGAGCTCGCGCCTCCTCTCGTCGTCGTCAGGGTCCGAGCCCGAGGAGGCGCTGGGGGTTGGGAGCTCGCGTGCCGCCTTGGACACAGCAGAGAGCATGGCGTCGGGGAGGGGCTGGTGGGGGACTGTCGTGAGGTAGAAGTATGTCCTGCGCGGGTGGACGTTCTCGAGCTCCTTGGCCAGCGGGCAAGGGTTCTTTGCGCTCCAGCCGGATCGCTTGAGGTAGCCGGAGAGCCGGGAGGAGATGATGGCACATGGGTTGGCAGACCTGTAAGTTGGGCGCGGCGTTAGCACGAGAGAGACAGAGAGAGAGAGAGAGAGAGAGAGAGAGAGAGAGAGAGAGAGAGAGAGAGAGAGAGAGAG